>SRLM01001465.1:4829-98315 GCA_015708895.1 Populus ilicifolia | reverse complement strand
CCGATCTAATATCACCATCGTTGATATTAGGTTGAGTTATCTTATATATGTTGAAGAAATCACCAATACATCACCATTAAAATTGATTTGGACCAAGTCTTACTTTTTCTTGTCTTCTAAAATCTATTTACACCTTTTCATCTTTGAAAACAAATCCATCAATTATTTTCAACCAAGTTATTGTTAATTTAATTTCTCTTGAGTTTTTTTTTTGTTACCTAGCTTAATTTCCAGATCTAGCTCTCTGTGGATATGACCTCGATCTTACCGAGTTAATTGCTACATCGCACACTCGTGCACTTGCGAGTTAAAATAAGCCGATCATAAAAAGGTTCATCCTAATAAAAACTTTGCACGTTGCTCAAAAATCTTCTGTTGTCTTAAGTACTCTAGTGAGTTGGCAAAAATCCTAAAGCAAGAAAATTGATATTTTTAGCAAACCAAGGCATTAAACTAAGAGAAAGTAGAGATTTATTAGGAAAGTAATCCTCGATTAGTGTGATGTTGAGTGTCGAATCTATTGTCACTTTTGATAAAAGATCCATATCAACATTTTTGGTGTTTTTTTCATCCGTGATTTCTTCCTGATTGGTCATGGCATGAGAAAATGGATGTGCTGGAGGGGAATCATTCTTTTCTTTGTAATTTTCAGATTCAACCCCTTCCTTACCCTTAGAGATTGACTCATCATCTTTCTCACAAGGTTCAAGAGTGGGTTTTTCAATAATCTTACCACTGTGAAGAGTAGTGACTAATTTGACTTGATCCATATGTTGGCTTCCGAAACTACTTGCATTTGCGTTTTACCCCTTAGGATTTTGTTATGGTTGAGATGGAAACTTACCTTTCTCTTGGAAACCAAGAGCAAATGTCAATTTTGCAAGAGTATCTTTAAAATCTGTTATGTTTTGAGCAAGTTGAGTGTTGATTGTCTATTGCTTTTCAATAAATGCATACAAAGTTTCCTTAAAATTTCTTATAGGAGGTGGAGCAAAAAGAGGTGCATATCCATAAGAATTTTGAAAATTATGGTGTGCTTGAAATGGTGGTTGTGAAGTTTGTACATTTTTATTATTACTCTTCCAACTGAAATTTGGGTGATTTCTCCAACCAGAATGGTATATTTGGGAGTATGGGTTGTGATTGACCCTTTGAAAACTGTTTAAAGTATGAGCTTGTTCATACAGACATTCCTTAAAACAAGGCAAGGTTGGACAATTATTGGTTGAGTGTTCATTTGTTTCATATATTTGAGACACAATGATTTCAATAGATTTTAATTGACCACTCATTTTCAATTCTAGTGCCTCGACTTTTCTAGCTAAAGATGCAAACTTGGCTTGGGGGTCGTGATCTTCACTAAAGTTGTACATACCTCCACTAGATGTATAGGGTTAAGTTTTACTTAGTGCCTTATAAGTACTCGTAATATTCTAATTTTGAGCATTTCAACTAACAAGTCTAAGTACTTCATTGTTTCATCAGGGTCTTTATCTTTAAAAGTTCCATTGCACAGCAATTCAAACATTTATCTATCTCTAGGTGTTAACCCTTCATAAAAATGTGAAACCAATCTCCATGTTTCAAAACCATGATGAGGGCAAGTAATAAGCAAGTCTCGAAACCTATCCCAACATTGGTGAAATATTTCTCCTGGTTTTGAATGAAAGTGGTAATTTGTCTTTTGAAAGAGTTTGTTTTGTGAGATGGGAAAAACTTCTTTAAAAATTATTGTTGCATTTCATCCCAAGCATGAATGAATCTTGGTCTGAAATTTTATAGCTATGTTTTAGCTTTATCTTTTAATGAAAAAGAAAAAAACTTTAATTTGATGGTGTTTATACTACAATTTAAATCATTATATGTGTTACAGACCTCTTAAAATTCCTTTAAATCCAAGTACGGATTTTTCAATTCTAAGCCAAGAAAATAAAGTAAAAGTTGAATAATGCCTAGCTTAAAATGAAAATGAGATGTATCAGGAGAAAAAACTATGCATGATGGTGCACTTGTTCTTGTAAGTTTTATGTGGTCTCTAAGTGTTCTAACACGATTATTCTCATTATGAAGTAATTGATTATCTTCTTCGACCATATTTTCTAAAAATGATGAGGATACCTTATAAAGTCTATCACTTAATGTACGTGACCATGCTCTCATACACATATAGGAATAGAATAAAAGGAAGAAGAAAAAAAATAAGGGACAAGAAACAAAGTTATATACAAGAAAAGTGAAAAGAGAAAATAAAATACATGCTATAATTTATACAAGAACTTACCTCCCCGGCAACGGCACCAAAAACTTGACATGATGAAAAGATTAATGTCTTCTTCCAAGTGCAGGAGTGTCGAAGTAATAAATAACCTAGAAAGACTAGGGTCGAATCACAGGGAGGTTAATTGTACAAATTATAAATAACAATAATATAACAACAACAATAATAATAGTAAAAACAATAATAACAACAACAACAATAAAAAAAAAAGAGAAGAAGATGAGAACTTTAAGATGGAATATTAAAGTAAGGATTAAACAATGATAATAACAAATGTCAAGGTTAGAGGTTCCACTAATGGTATGTCAAATAAGTATAGTATAAACTCTTATTATTCAATTAAAAACCACATACAAAGGAGGTTTCAATCTGATTATATATTGTTAATATGATTACATTAGTTATCTTATTTGATTAATGCTAATACTTGTAAATCTTGTCAAGCATTCATGATTATAACTTATGTTAACAACAAATCAAGTTCCTTTCATAGCTCAGGTGTCAGTTATACCATATAGTATAAACTATGAAAGCGTCAAGCGGTTGTTGTACCAAGTGTTATACAATATAAATCGAGATTAGTCATTTAACAAGTATTAAAGAATGAACAAGATAACAAATACAAAACATGTTAGTATCAAACATTAAGTCCATTTGTCATACATTTAGGCATAGGGATTACATTAGTCATCTTATTTGATTAATACCTCTTTTTATAGGCCAAAATTAGGAAATGTCTTCTTTTATAGGCCAAAATTAGAAACTATTGATTTCATGACCAATTGATAAGTGGGTGACCAACTCTTGACTTGGTGACAATCCTTATCTTCTCTTTTCTACCCAAAATATCATTGATAACATCAAAATTGAAGTCACTTGAAAACATGAAAGTTGTAGGAAATTGTCTCAACTTTCTTGTGTAAAACATTCAAGTTATTTCGACTTCTAGAACTCCAGATATAGGCCAAACATTGAATAGTGCTCAGGCTAGAAGATAGATTCGGACCTCTTTGTTGTTGCTCCAATTTGGACTTGAAAATGACATTTTTAGAATTTGGGCTTCATATAAAAATTATAGACCTATGTCTTACCTTTCCATCCATATAAAGTAGACCTAACTGTAAGATCTATAGCTCCATATATGACCCAATTACCAAACATTATTCCGATTTGGATTGCACCAACATCTCTTTTCTAAGTTTGGTCATCTTTTTGTCCTTTCAATTTTAGTTCTTAAATTCATCAATCAATTCTTTTATTTATGTGATAGGCTTGCATTTAAAATGAATATTTACCATAAATTAAAGGTATCTTATATTATTAGATATGTTATTATAAAACATACTTTAGTTAAGGAGTTATTGATACTTTAAGTGCAAAATGATGATACAAAACCTTGATAAAAATGCACTTTTAAGTACTAATCAGATTTTGTTGTTGTTAAGATGGAAAATTACTTTTCTCTTGGAAACTAAGAGTCACACGACCCAAAGATTAATGTATTCTCCCAAGTGTAGAAGTGTCGAAGTAATAAATAACTCATCAAGACTAGAGTCAAACAACATAGAGGTTAATTGTATAAATTATAAAGAACGACAACAAAAAGAATAATAATAATAGTATTACTACTATGGTATAACCGACACCTAAGCTTATGAAAGGAACTTGATTTGTTATTAACATAAGTTGTAATCATGAATGTATTCTCCCAAGTATAGAAGTGTCGAAGTAATAAATAACTCAGCAAGACCAGAGTCAAACAACATAGAGGTTAATTGTATAAATTATAAAGAATGACAATAAAAAGAATAATAATAATAATAGTACTACTACTATGGTATAACCAACACCTAAGCTTATGAAAGGAACTTGATTTGTTATTAACATAAGTTATAATCATGAATGTCTGACAACATTTACAAGCATTAACATTATTCAAATAAAATAACTAGTGTAATCATTATAATCTGATTTGAACCTCCTTTGTGTATGGTTTCCTAATGAATAATAAGAGTTTATACTATACTTGTTTGATATATTATTAGTCGGATCCTCTAACCTTGATATTTATTATTATTATTATTTAATACTTATACTAATCTTCCATCTCAAAGTTCTCATCAACTTTCTCTTCTTTTATTACTATTACTATTACTGTTGTTGTTGTTGTTGTTGTGTTATTGTTGTTTATAATTTAAACAATTAACCTCCTTATAGTTTGACCCTAGTCTTGCCGAGTTATTTATTACTTCGACACTCTTGCAATTAAGAGAAGACGACAATTTTTTGTTGTGTCAATTTAGTTTTGAAAAACCACCTTTAAAATCATAAATATTTTCACAACCACCTTCCATTAGGCTATGAAAAAAGTGTCTTTTGAAGCATGAAAGAGGATGAGAGAGGTGAAAAAAATCCATGAAAAAAAGAAGAAACATTGAGAGAAAGCCAATCAAATAGTAAAAAAAAAAAGAAGACGAAGAAAAGAGAAAAAAAGACTTTAAGAAGAAGGAGATCAAAAGTTGTTTGGAAAGAGCTACTGGAATCTATTCAATTTAAGCAAAAGAGGCAAAAACTAGTTGCAATTATCTCTTAAAGGACTAATTAATGAGTTTAAGAATTGAAATTGAAAGGACAAAGAGATGGGCAAACTTAGAAAAGAGATACTGATGCAGTCCAAACCGAAATACTATTCAATAATTGGGTCATATCTGGAGTTGTAGATCTCAGATTTATATCTATTTTATATGGAAGGGAAGGTAAGAAATTGGCCTACAACTTTCATGGGAACCCAAGATTTAAAAAAGTCATTTTCAATTCCAAATTATAGTAATAATAAAGAAGTCTGAATCCATATTGTAGCCTAAATACTGTTCAGTGTTTGGCCCATATCCGAAGTTCTAGGAGTCCAAATAACCTCCATTTTTTTCACTAGAAAGCTGACATAATTTTTTACAACTTTTAAGTTTCAAATGGTTCCAATTCTTACATTATCAAAGACATTTTAAGTAAACAAGAGAAGATAAGGATTGTCACCAAGTCAAGAGTTAGCCATCCACTTATCAATTAGTCATCAAGTCAATAGTTTCTAATTTTAGCCTATAAAAGGAGGCATCTGCCATGCATTTAGGCATCTTGGTTTCCATATTAAGATTATACTTTTTATTTCTCTATTGACTTGATGACAACATTTATAAGTATTATCATTATTCGAATAAGATAACTAATATAATCATGTTAACAATTTATAATCTAATTCAAACCTTCTTTGTGTATGGTTTTCTATTGAATAATAAGAGTTTATATTATACTTGTTTGACATACCATTAATGGATCTTCTAACCTTGACATTTATTGTTATCATTGTCTAATCCTTATATTGATCTTTCATCTCAAAGTTCTCATCAACTTCTTCTTCTTCTTCTTCTTTATTATTATTACTACTATTATTGCTGTTATTATTGTTACTATTGTTGTTGTTTATAATTGTTATTTATAATTTATACAATTAACCTCCTTATGGTTCGATCCTAATCTTGTCAGGTTATTTATTACTTCGACACTTCAACACTTAGGAGAAGATATTAATCTTTTGGTTGTGTCATTTGCTCATACTATTTTTGAAATAATTCAAACATGTTTTAAGTTGGTTTTGCATATATGTTTCAAGTGCAACATGATTGTTTGTTCTTCTTGTTAATCTGGTGTTTTATGATGTTTAATAAATGATTAATGGCATGCTTTTAATGTTTAAATACTTGTTTTTATACAAGAAAAGCATATGTTATGGTTTGATGAATATTTGCAAAAAATAAGACATAAAAAAATACCTAGTCATTTTGGTGTTGTTGTTTCATTTTGGATGTTTATATAAGTCATTTTGATGGTTTTTTTTTTAATGTTGAATGAACTTTTGGATTATAAAATAGTATATGTGCATGTTTATATGTTGATAGCAGGTTATTGTTGCGATGTCATGGTCGCACAAATTAATTATCCTAGCTTAAAACATACATACAAGATAGTATAGAGTAAGCAAAGAGTCGATCCCACACAGAAGATTTAGTTCAGATTTTTATGCTATACATTATACAATTGGGGGGTTTTGATTTGTGATGATCTAAACTATGGAAGAAATTAAACTAGCAAACAAAATCAATTGAAATAAAAATTTATCAAGAAAACAAACCTTGGTTGGTCACAAGCACACATCCACCAATAGAAATAAAAACCGATCCTTGAAACAAAACTACAATTTATATTATGAATTTTAATCTTTTCTTAATGTTGGTTAATTAATAGACTCGCCGTATAACTAACCCTAACCAACAAACAATCACAATGTTCATATTAATGATTTAGTTCAATGGTAGCTCTAAGAACTAGATATTTGAGTGTTCTCTCTAAGTTTAACAATGTAGTTCTACCACAATTATCAAGCTTAGTTGCTTCACAAGTTCATACATCACAACTCCAGTTTTGATATCAAACTTAGCAATAAATTGTTCACAATAATAACTTAGAGTTCCGCTATAAAAATTATCAACAACAATCATAGAAAATATGCATAGAAAAACAATCATACTCATTCATAATATAAACTGAAAATAAAAAAAAATCTAACGGTTCTTGAAATCCGAAAGTTTGTTGTGTCCTTGCAACCAAGAAAAGAGCTTAACCTTGCATAACTATTAAACAACTACTCTTAAAGAATGAAGAGAGCATGATTTTTTTTGGGTTTGTAGAGGAGAGAATTTGTGTTTCTTAACTTCTGGCTGCTGCCCCTTCTCTCCCCTCTCTCTTTCTTTTTATATGCTAAGAAACCCTAGTTCCTAATTTACAAACTAGTCCTCCTTTAAGTTGACAATTCATATTTAAGTACTTTAATAACTATTTTCTGTAAAAAGAAAAAATAACCTTGCATGAAATCTTCAAGCTTTGATTTAAAGGAGCTAAATTGCTGATATAAAAACTTGGATGACGATTTAGAAGCTTTGAAATGTAATTTGGACTCATTTCTTCACAAAACCTGATTGCTGGTAGAATTCAATTGTCATCTTTGAAAAATCATATCTCCCTCATTTGACATCGTTTTTGGCTGACATTTAGAGCATTTATAGACCTTTGAGTAAGGAATCCAACAAAATGGAGTTTGCATAAATTGGACTTTTATAGTTTCAGATATTGAATTTTGAAGAGACAAAGATCAATAGTGGCAGAATGCGAGATTTGACTTTGAAGCATGTGATTTCCATGATCTTTCTCTTTTTATTTTTCTTGCATTATATTTACAAAAAGGTATGGATGTTAGCTTTTTAGTTACACTGGAATCACTTCATTTCAATCTCTAGAACTCACGATCTGCATAAAACATCGACTGAACATCAAATCTACCAATTATCTCTAATTTACTCATTTTTGCATTTTTCATCCAAAAGTGCCATCAAAGCATAAAACAAAGAATATCAAGGCATTTTACATATAAAACATGAACAAACCATTAGGTAAATGTGAGTGAAACTATCGAATAATATAGTTACATCAATTATAGACTTTGAATCCTATGCATTTTTAAGGATTACATGTTTCTTGTTGTTTTTTAAAACCTAAACACGTATACATAACTCTATGTGACTTGTATGAATAGGCCTTACGTATTTATTCTAGTTTTTTGGTGCATTTTTAGGATTTTAGCAGATTTTGGATTTCTAGGTTTAACATTCAACTGAAGAAAATTGCTTTGGGTTCGTGATTTCCTTGTAGTTTTGATCAATTGTTGGTTCTTACACATACATATAAGTTTGTTGATCATTAATCTATGATTCTAAAGGCTTAAAAACACTAAAAGATTGCCATTTAATCTTTGATTCTCCATTTGTATTTTTCATAAAATCAAATAATCGTGATGATTGGTTCTTCGCTGTGATAATCTAATCTCAAAATTTTGCTTGGAAGATTATTTTACATGTCTTTGATTTTGTAAAATCTAGTCAGAGATTGAATTCGTGTTTCTGGATTTATATTGAATGTTCTTTATGTTCTTGATGAATTTTAAGTTTTGATCCATTTCAATTTGAAATTTATGAAAAATTATATTCTTGCCTTGTTTAATTGATTTTAATTAATTTCAGCCTTATTTTTTTGTTTATACATAAACCCACCAGGCCTAGCTTAAATAGTTAGGCTGACTTATAAATTTTAAGGCCTTGTTTGGCTCGTCTTAATTTTACAAGAAAGAAACTATTTTTCTTTTTTCAGGATGTGTTTGGCAAACATGCCTTTATCTTTAATTTTGTATTTATATCTTTTGTATTTCTGATCCATTGCTAAACAAACTCTAAATAATTTCTAAACTTTTTTAAAACATCCAAGGACCATTTTAAAATTATTATGGATCCCTCACATGTTTCTCAACCATTTCATTTAGTATTCAGACTGTAAACTTATGATTAGTGCTTAAAAGTACATTTTTATCAAGGTTTTATATCATCATTTTGCACTTAAAATATCAATAGCTCCTTAATTAAAGAATGTTTTATAATAACAAGTCTAATACCATAAAGTATCTTTAATTTATATTAAATATTCATCTTAAATACAGGCCTATCACATAAATTGAAAGGACAAAGAGATGGCCAAACTTAGAAAAGAGATGCTGGTGCAGTCCAAACTGGAACACTGTTCAGTAAATAGGTCATATCTGAAGTTATAGATCTTAGATTTAGGTCTACTTTATATGGATGGAAAGCTAAGACACAGACCTAAAATGTTGTCGTGTAAAGGCATCGAAAATATTATTGCAGATCATTTGTCAAGATTGACAATAACTTTTAAAAGTTGACATCATACCAATTGATGACTATTTTCCGAATGAATCTTTACTTTCTATCTCTACATTGCCTTGGTTTGCTAATATTGTCAATTTTCTTGTTTAAGGACAATTGTCAACTCATTAGAGTACCTAAGATAAAAGAAAATTCTTCAACAAAGTGAAGAACTTTTATTAGGATGACCCTTATTTATTCAAATATTATCCTGATCAAATATTTTAAAGATACATTCCCGATAATGAGATAAGTAGTGTCATTAAATTTTGTCATTGTAAGGTATGTGGGGGTCATTTATCATTAAGAAAGACAACTGCAAAAATCTTACAAAGTGGATTTTACTGGCCCATCATATTCAAGTGCTCACATGCATTCTACAAGACTTGTGACAATTGTCAAAAGTTGGGATCTATTTCAAAACGTCACATGATGCCTTTAAATCTTACTCTTGTCATTGAGATCTTTGACTGTTGGGATATAGATTTTATTGATCCATTTCCTCCATCATTTGGTTTCTTGTACATATTATTTGGAGTAGATTATGTTTCAAAATAGATAGAGGCAATTCCAATTCAAAACAATGATCACAAAACAGTGATAAAGTTTTTGAAAGAAAATATCTTGAGTTAATTTGAATCCTTCGAGCCATGATAAGTAATGGTGGAATATATTTTTGTAACAAGTTATTCGAGTCTTTAATGAAGAAATATGGAATCACATATAAAGTTGTCATCGCTTATCACCCTCAAATAAGTGAACAAGTAGAGCTTGCTAATAGGGAGATCAAAAAAATCTTGGAGAAAAAAGTGAACCCTAATAAGAAAAACTGGTCTTTAAGACTTCATGATGCACTTTGGACTTATCAAACTACTTATAAAACATCATTAGGTATGTCACCTTATAGACTAGTCTATAGAAAACCTTATCACTTACCTGTAGAATTTGAACATAAAGTTTATTAGGCTATTAAAGTTTTCAATTCAAACCTTGATGATGCTAGTCAACTAGGAAAATTATAAATAAATGAGCTAAAGGAAGTAAGAAATGATACATATAACAATTTAAGAATTTATAAAGTAAGAATCAAAGAGTTTCATGACAAGAAAATACTAAGAAAAACATTCAATGTTGGTCAAAAAGTCTTACTTTATAATTCTCAACTCCATTTATTTTCTAGAAAACTAAAATCAAGATTAAGCGATCCTTTTATTCTAAAACATGTCTATCTATATGGAGCTTTTGATATCGAGAATCCAAAGAATGACAATGTTTTCAAGGTAAAAGGACATCATTTGAGAGTTTACTTTGATAATTTTTCAGTTTAAAATGACTATTGAATTGAGTGATTTTGTATATAAAGATTGATTTTTTTCTAACATTATTTTGTATTTTGTTTTGGTGAAACTTTTGTTTTGCTAGTCTTTCTCACCTTGGTCAAATGATAGATAATAGTATTCCACGACTTAAGTCGATTCTTTTAGTTTTCCATAATAACTGATATTTCTGTATATATTTGTACAATTCTTTGATCTTTCCCTTTTATTTGAATCTCTCATCAATTCTTATTTGAAAATGGACATCACTCTTGAAAAATTAAAAAAGTATTTTCCTGCTCTACCTTAGAATGTGATTATAAAAATTTATTATACTAAATATGCAAGATAGAAGTTATTAATGAATCATGAAATTCCTGAAGATATTTGCTAGTTGATTGAGGTAAAGGTCTGATTATCAAGTGAGTACTCTAATTCTTTCATTTCACATGCTTGGAACAAGGAAAAACACTTTTTCAAAGAAACATCATGCAAAACAATTGAAAATCTATCAAATATTTGCTAGATGGACTTGTAATGCAACATGTTGTTCTTTAGAAATGGTATATATAAACCTTGAAGATAAAAATATAATTTATTAAGGTTGGCCTAACTAAGGGGTTTTTAGATAATCTTCTATTAACTCTTGAGACGCATCCTAGTAAAGATGTGCATCATCCAATTCATTATTTATGGTTACAATTCTATAAAGAACATGATCAACTTAGTCTTAGAAATTTGACTAAAAAAGAATTTGTTTGTCGGTTTTTAAGAAAACTGGATAGGAAACCTATCCATGATCTATAGGGGACATTTAAGTTGTTTTTGGACGTAAAACCAAGGGAAGGTGTGAGCTATAATCATAACCTCCTATACATACACATGTTTTTTTTAATATAATATAAATAAATAAAGAGAGAGAATGAGACTCTAACTAGCCTATATATAAGGGGTATGATTGCATTTTCAAGTTCTCATCTAAAAAATCTTCTCTTCCTTCCCTTAATTTTTACTCAACCCATACATTCAATAGATATAGAAGTGTGTAGAAATGGCAGGTTCCACAAGTCATCACATAAGAAACATTTATGTTTTTGATGGATCTAGTCCTAGAAAGAAAATAGAGTTTTTAGAATTAGCAAATCATCTTGATTAGGTACTAGATGAGAGAAAGATTCATTTAGAGTATAGGGGAGGAAGTCTTGGGTTAACGAGGGGAGTGTTAATAGCTATATTATCAAGAGGTAGTCAAGTTTTGGAGTGTGTCCCCAAAGCTTTAGCAAATGGAGACATCATTAGAAAAACAATTGGAGAGGAACTATAGGTCTCCATAATGTCTAATTGAATGAATGCAATGTTTAAACACCTAGACTTCATTGCCTAACTAGGTGGTCTAGACACATTGAAAAAAATATTTTATATTTTCTCTTGGGCCTAACTTCATATTCATTATAAACTTATATGTTTGTTAAATATTAATGGTTTTTATAATAAATTGTTGTCTTTTTTTATCATGCTGTGCAACAGGAATTTTTAACATCTACGACACAACAAATCATAATCTCTACTACTATTGATAAAAAAAAATTGATTGACCAACTATAATATTTCATTCCTGTAATTGATCCCTCCATGAGTAGCATAAATTGATCAACTTAGGAAAATCGTAAAAAGCTTAGATTGGATTTCAGCCTTTGTTTGTGAATCATTGTGTCTTTTGGTTTTCTAAATAGTATATTAATTTTTTTTGTTATTTCTTATATTTTTTTAAGTGTGTTTCAGGTTTGTCAGTATTCGGTATTTCAAGTGATATCTTCTATATTCTATCTTTCTACCTGAGGACATTAAGGACAATATTTTGTTTTTGTTGGGGGGAAGGGTAATAGTTAATATTATTAAAAAAAATTAACTAATTGTGTTTTCTATTTCATAAACTATTTGTAAAATTGTTGTTACTAGAATGATAGAGTAAAGGAGTTCTTTTATTAAATTAACTCTTCAAATGCATCTTAGTACAAACAAGGTCTATCAGAATACTTTTTAAAATATTCAGGTTTACAAACTCTTGTATTATTATCACTTAATTTTTCTCATATACTCATTTAACATGTATTCTTAAACCTTTATTTTCACACACACTCTTTAACATATGATTGTAGGTTGCAAATTAGATTATGATATTATTTATATTCTTTAGTTAAAGGTAATAATTAAGGGAAAAGGATAATATATAAATTGCAAAAAAAAAACAAAAATAACAACAACAACAAAAAAATGATGATAATAAAAAAACGTATATAAGCTTAAAGGGGTGTTTTAACACCTAATACCCTAAAATCAATTAACTTGGAGCTATTGGCCCAACGCTTGTCACATGGGTTGAGAAGAAAAGCTTAAGAAAATAAAATATTGCACTATCTAAGTATCAGTATTTGCCCCGAGTCACTATGCTCATAAGAGTGTCTTAACACTTAATGTCCTAAGACCTACTAGTCTAGGAGTCATTAGCCGAAAGCTCGTTACATGGGTTAAAGATGCGTTGTGTTTTTAAGTTATATGTATATTAATAAAAAATAATAATAATCTCAACCTAAAGAAGTTAACCTTAAACATTAAAATAAAAATTTTGTTTTCTTCCAAGTAAAACCCCATAACTATGTGTTGATATATTGAGCATAAAAGAAATATTTGTTTAAGAGGTATTGAGTAGATATATAAATTTAATGAGAGTTTGTTTATTTAGATAGATTAATGGAAGTTGAATGATAGATGTCTTACTTTGTGGAATTTGAAAATTGTTTTTTTTTATTTTAACGCTTTGATTACTAAGGACTAGTAATAAACTGGTTGGGGGGTGTTATTGTTACTTAAAAATATATTTTTATCAAGATTTTATATCATCATTTTGCACTTATAGTATCAATAACTTCTTAACTAAAACATGTTTTATAATAAAAAGTCTAATATCATAAAGTACCTTTAATTTATGGTAAATGTTTAAATAAGACCTACCATATAAATAAAAGGATTAATTGATGAGTTGAAGTATTGTAATTGAAAGGACAAAGAGGGAACCAAACTTAGAAAAGAGATGTTGATGCAGTCTAAACTGGAACATTGTTCGATAATTGAGTTATATCTATAGTTGTAGATCTTAGATTTATGTCTGCTTTATATGAATGAAAAGTTAGATATAGACCTAAAATTTTACTGTAGAAGTCAAGACTCAATTATGCTATTTGGAAGTCCAAATCTTAGCAACAACGTGGAAGCTCAAATCTATCTTGCAGCCTAGACACTGTTCAATATTGAACCTATATCTCGAGTTTTAAAAATTCAAATGACCTCAATTGTTTTTTCATGGAAAGCTGAGGTAATTTTCTAGAACTTTTATGTGGAAGGTTGGTTCAAATTCCGACATTATCAATTATGTTTTATTCAACCAAGAAGATAAGGATTGTCACCAAGTCAAGATGTGGCAACCCACTCAACAATTAGTCATTAAATCAATAATTTCAAATTTTGACCTATAAAAGCAGATATTTGTCATGCATTTAGATATTTTAGTTTTCAAATAAAGATTATGCTCTTGCTCTCTCTTTATTGTAATGCTTAAGTTTACTTATATTAATCTCTTGTTTATGCTTCTCATTTCATTTCCCTTACTTAGTTAACTTTTATTTTATTTATGTTTTTATTTTATTTATTTATGTTTAACTCTTTTATTACATTTAGTTAAGTCAAGGTAAAAAGGTTATATTAATGGTGTAAAAATAAGTACAATATAAACTCAATATGAACTTTAATATTTGATACTAACATGTTTTGTATTTGTTATTTTGTTCACTTTTAATACATTGCATGTTAAATAGTTAATCTAAATTTATGTTGTATGATATTTGGTACAACAAATACTTGACATTTGTATAATTCAATTGTATGGTGTAACCGACACTTGTGTTATGAAAGAAACTTGATTTATTATTAACATAAGTTATAATTATGAATACCTGACAATATTTACAAGTATTAACATTATTCAAATAAGATAACTAATGTAATCATGTTAACAATTTATAATCTGATTGAAACTTTCTTTGTGTGTGGTTTTCAATTGAGTAATAAAAAAATTTATATTATATTTGTTTGAAATACCATTACTAAATCCTCTAACATTAACATTTGTTGTTATCATTGTTTATTCCTCACATTAATCTTTCATCTCAAAGTTCTCATCAACTTCTTTTTCTTTTTCTTCTTTTATTATTATTACTACTATCACTACTGCTACTACTATTATTATTGTTGTTATTTATAATTTTTATAATTAACTCCTTGTGGTTCGACCTCGGTCTTGTCAAATTATTTATTACTTCGACACTCTTGTACTTGGAAGAAGATATTAATATTTTGGTCATGTCAACTTACACTGTAAGATACTCATCCGATTTAAAATATATTTTTTTGGTCAAAATTTCATAAAAATACAAGAAATTTAAAATTTTTTATTTAAAAAATAAATAAATAAAACTATATTTTTAATTGTGTGCATACAACCAAGTTCTAAAATTTCTCATACATATTTTATCATACTTTGAAAAATACAAAAATCAATTATTTGAGTATCATAACTTTGCGAATATCCATTAAGATTTTTTTAAAATTTCAAAAACACCACAAAAAGTAACTTGTTTAATTAATATTTGGAGTATAAATTTTACATTTTAATGTATATTTTTGATATTAAATTAAATAAATTGCTAAAAATAAAATGTTAAGAATTAATTATAAACTTTAATATTTGAGAGTATAAAATTATATTGTAAAGTATATTCTTAAGTATTAAAGATATAAAATAAAATTAAACACATCATTAAAGTTTAGACCTTAGAATAATTAGATTTTAGCCTGATAAAACAGACTTTTATATTTAAAAAAACTTTTTTTGAATATGAGATAGACCAATGATATAAACATAACTTAAAAAACAATTAATTACTAATATAACTTACTGTAATCAGAGTGCATTGAAGGTAATATAACTAATTTTTTTTATTTAGATCTTTATAAATCAGTAAATTTTCTAATGATCATAATATTAAATAACGACACTGAACCTTTCAAATTATAATTTTATGATTAATCCCAACACATCCAAAATTCTCTTAGTCCATGAGAAAGATCTATTATTCAATATCATCATACTATGATACTTATTCACACGATGAGACCGTAAGTTTAATATATCAATTTAAGTTAGTTTTTTCTCTTTTTTTTAAAAAAAAATATTTATGCTCAACATTTACTCTTTAATATATCAATTCAAGTTAGTTTTTTCTCTCTTTTTTTTAATAGATTTTTTTTTAATTTATGCTCAACATTTACTCAGCAAGTAATTAAACTTTAAATTTCTTTTATTTTACTTTGAATTTCTTTTATTTTCTCATTTAAGAAGTTATCCAACTCTCAGCTATCTTTTATTTTCTCATTTAAGAAGCTATCCCACTCTCACCTATCCCACTCTCATTAAATTTAAATTTATACTGTTATCAAATATAATTTTAAAAAATATTTAGAAAATATCTTTTTATAATATTGGTAAAGTGTTATTTTTTTTTTAGGTATCGATGTTTTCTTTTTTGTATTATTGATTTTTTTATTATATTATTAAACTAAGATTATTATACTCTTATCTTTTTATAATATGTTTTTTTCTTAGGAAAAATTTAAACTAAGTGTCAATGCTATAATCGTTCAGAATGAAGATACATGTTCAGATTCCAAACCCAGCAGGCTGCATCTGCAAGTAACCAACCACCTTAATTGATGTATAAAAAATTGATTTCATGAGCTTGTTTGTAACTGATCTCCTAGGGGTTCTTGTCTCTATTCATCATTCGTGTTAGTGTGACTTATCTGTTGTCGCCAATCCAACAAACATGGCTTATGGTCACAGGCCAAAAATACAAAAAATCCCAAATGGGCTGTCACCCCGCAGTTTTGAGCCTCTACTAACAAGTGCCCGATGAATACTAAGGAGTGACCATAGCTATTTGGGTTCAGAAATGCACATCTTAAAAGGGTTAGGCAGGGCTTTGTACTTGCATCCGATCTGTTTTCCAGAACATTAATTTTGCCCAAGCCATAACGTACGGAAAAGGGAAGAGTAAAAGGGCAGATAAATTTAAAAATCAAGAAATACAAGTCTAACAAAAAACTTCAATCTCAAATCCATTAAATCCCTCGCAGGTAAATATTCCAGTATAATAAATCAACACACTTACATTCAGAAGTCTGATATTAGGAACACAGATATTTCATACACGAGAAGCCACGTCTATCACCTCAAAACAGATTGTCAAACAACTTCAACGTCACACTTAGACCCAACTTCAACTTTAAACACCAGCAACTGCAAGAAATTCCAACTTCAAGTGGGTACATGCAAGCCTCCAAAACTACCATCAAATTCCCATAGAGAGGACAAAAAAGATGAAAGAATCAAACCACGTACCTAGATGACTAAAGGCCCTGATCAATTAGATAATCACCAAGCCTTTCCACAATCATGTTGCATTGACCGGGAGTTAGAGGCTCATCATACACGCCAATTATCAGTGCCTGATTGGTCTTCTTGACAGTGACACCACCAGAACCCTTTCAAAAATAATGTCAAGTCAGTGGAAACACACAAAGGCAAAAGAGCTTGTATGCAAGAGCTTGATCCAATGCACATAGCAGCAAACATTTCTGCACCTGTGAAACACTAAATTCTTTTCATCAAATTTTGTGTACAAAGCAACCAACTAATGCACATTCCACAGTTAAGAACTAAATTCAGTCACGAGTCACTCTGCTAGATGCTTGCCAATCCCAAAATTATCATACATTTAAAGCCACCATCTTTTTTTTTCTTTTTTCTTTTTTTTTTTAAATTCAAACAGCCTAGCTGCAAAGTGAGGAATACACAACAATATGAACTAGCAAATCACATTCACATTTCCATTCCATATCCAGGAATCACTCCCTAAATACTCCATTTCATTTCCAACTTCAGGAAACACTAACCTATCCCATCTCTACATTGCGCAAACCTAAATATTAATTGTCAATTAGACCTTTGGCAACTTACATGGAGAAAATCTAATTTAAAAGGAAAATAATTTAAAAACAATATATCACATAAAAGCTCCCAGCAACTAATATGGCAAGCAATAGATGGTAATATCTGGGTTTCAGAAGCATCAAATAATTGGTCAAGTCTGGAAAAAGCTTAGTACTTCTGAAAACATCAAAATGATTTACCTGTTAAGTATAACATTGACTGTAGACACAAATCAACAACAGGACAAGCTAACAAGTTAGGGCTATCATCAAGAGATTAGTTGATGATCGTTAATGTTAGTTAAACAATTTTGAATTTCAAATATTTCATCTAATCACCATCACTTTCCCATGCCTTGCATGCCTTCGGATATCTGATCCAAGAATTTCGGATGCAATGCAATGCGATTCGATGACGAAAGAAGGGTTTGAAATTCAAAATTGTCTAATTATTACAACAAGTAACCACTAAATAACACCTACTAATCTCTTAACGGCACCCAACCAGGCAACAAGACCCTTTACAATATAATTAATAATTGTCAGTCAGTGCATGTCGCTATTTAAAATCCTCAAAATTAGCAATATCTCAATAAAAGAAACCGAATCATCACCTTCTTTCCTCGGATAACAGCTCCAGGTTCGCCTTGGATCACCATGTACTTGGTGCCACCAAGGAACAACCCAGTTGGTGCAAGAGATCCGGGTTCCTCAAAATCTTTCATGATCGCGCTCACTTCTTCTTGGGTGAACTGCATCAGAAGCACCGATGCGTGAATACATTATTTTTACCTTTTAAATTGCAGTAACCAATCGAATTAAACCACGCATGCAAGGGAAAACAAACGACATGTCGGGAAAAAACAGGACCGATCTGGACCAGATCGGGGAAATTAAGAATGATAAGAAATGAAACCTGAGGGAAGGAAGCGCTTTGGGCCCAAACGCTGCCGTCGTGGCCGATGATGGCAGCGGAAGTGAGGGTATTACCCTCGATGTCACACATCAAGTGGTCATCAACGTATACCTGCCACGACATTTTGATTGATTGATTTGAAGCAGAGAGGAAGAGCTGTAGAAGTTTCTAGTAGCTATGGATTGAGGGAAGGGGCGAGGAGGAAGATATAAGCCTATGAGAGGAAGGACAGCAGTGAGAGCTAAAGAAAGGAAGGTTGCGTTATAACTACGCCGACGCGTTTGTCCACCGTGGATTATTGCCTTATGCGGTGTCACTTGTGGGGTCTTTTGTTATTAATTAACTAACCATGTACTTTAACAGCCAAGTCTTTCACTCTTCATAATCTCACATTTATTTGCTCATTCCATTGTTCATGGTCGATTTTCTTCACTTAAATTTCTTTTTTTGGAAACATGTTTCCTTTCAATTCCTGTTTTCTATAGTTTCATGCTCTATTACGTTTTCTCAATTTGTCTTTCCTTGTTTATTTTTGTTAAATATTCCTTGTTTATTTTTGTTAGATATTTTAGAGTTAAATTACACCTAATTTTATAAGGTTGGTCCTACTTATTTTAAATAACAAAAGAAAAAAATATAAAGAATCAAGATTTACATCAAGAAAAAAATAGCAACTTTCGCTCGAAAAGATATTCTAGTCTTTAAAATTTAAATATTTTATAACTACTCCTCACGATCAAAAAATTAATATTTTCTCTCAAATATAAAAATGTTAAAGTAATAAATAATCTAGCAAGATTGGGATCGAATCATATGGAGGTAAACTATATAGATTATAAATAATAATAATAATAATAAGTTAAAAAAGACTTTAAAATGTAAGATTAATGTGAAGATTAAATAATGATAAAAACAGTTGTCAAGGTTATAGGATATACCAATAGTATTTCAAATAAATATAATATAAACTCTTTTTATTACTCAACTGGAAACCACACACACGAAAAAGTTTTAATAAGATGATTTATCATTAATAGCTCATTATAAATTATTAACATCATCATATTAATTATCATATTTAAGTAACACCAATACTTTTAAATACTGTTAGGAATTTATGATGCTAACTTATATTAACAATAAATCAAGTTTTTTTTTATAGCACAAGTATCGATTATACCACACATTTGATTATGAAGGATCATAAATTTATTATATCAAGTGTTATATAATACAAATATAGATTAACCATTTAACAAACAAGGTATTAAGAACTAATAAGATAAAAATGATAAGACATGTTAATAGCAAATTGTTTAGGATATAATTATTAAAGTCTATATTGAGTTTTTATTATACTTATCCTAGCATCATTAGTGAAACCTTTTCACCTTAACATAATAAATTTAGCTAAATGATTAGTATTTAAAAGTGTATTTTTATCATCATTTTACACTTGAAGTATCAATAACTCCTTAACTAAAGAATGTTTAATGATAACAAGTCTGATACCATAAGATACATTTAATTTATGATAAATATTCATCATAAATACAGGTCTATCACATATATGAAAGGATTCATTTATGAGTTAAAATGCTGAAATTAAAATGACAAAGAGAGGGTGAAGTTTAGAAAAGAGATATTGGTTTAGTCAAAATTGAAATACTATTTGGTAACTAGATCATAACTAGAGTTGTAAAACTGGAATTTAGGTCTGTTTTATATAGATAGAAAGTTAAGACATAGGCCTAAAACTTTCATGCAGAAAACAAGACTCAATTCTACTATTTGAAAGTTTAAATCTTCACAACAATGTAGAAGTTCGAATATGTCCTGCAACCCATATATTATTCAGTGTTCAACTCATTTCTCGAGTTCTAGAAGCCAAATGACCTCAATTTTTTTTTCTAGAAAGCTGAAACAATTTCTTAGAACTTTCATGAGTAAGGTTAGTTCAAATTCTAACGTTATCAATGACTTTTTGTTCAGACAAGAAGATAAGGATTGTTAATAAGTTAAGATGTGACTATCCACTTAACAATTAATCATCAAATCAATAGTTTCAAATTTTGGCCTCTAAAAAAAGGCAATTTTCATGTATTTAGGCACCTTGGTTTTCAAATCAAGATCATGCTCTTACTCTCTCTTTATTGTAATGCTTAAGTTTTGCTTTCATTAATCTCTTATTTATGCTTTTCATTTTCTTTTCTTTACTTAGTTAATTTATATCTTATTTATGTTCTTATCTTCTTTCTTTTTTATGTTTATCTTCTTTCATGATGTTTAGTTAAGTTTTTTATGTCAAGGTGAAAAAGTTACATTAATGGTGTAAGAATAAGTATAGTGTAAACTCAACATGGACTTTAATGTTTAATACTAACATGTTTTATATTTGTTATCTAGTTCACTTTTAATACTTTGCTTGCTTAATTGTTAATCTAGATTTGTGTTGTAAATGTCATTGATAACATCAGAGTTTAAACAGATAGTCTTCATGAAAGTTTTAGGAAATTGTCTTAACTTTCCAACAAAAAATGAATCGGTGCATTTATATTTATAGAACTCATGATATGGGCTAAATACTAGACAATGTCTAAACTGCAAGATATATTTAGACTTCTCTTTTGATGTTAAGATTTGGACTTTTAAATGGTAGAATTGAGTCTTTGACTCTTATGAAAGTTTTAGGGCTATGTCTTAGTTTTCCATACATATATACCAAACCTAAATCCAAGCTCTACAGCTCCAGTTATGATCCAATAATTAAATAGTATTCTAGTTTGGACTAAACTAACATCTCTTTTCTAAATTTAGCCCTTTCTTTGTCTTCTCAATTTCAATGGTTAAATTTATTGTTACTCAATTTTGGATTTCATGTGCTGGAGACAATGTATACCTTTTTTGAACTAAGTGTAGAAGTTTAACTTAGTTTTCTAGAAGATTGATAAAAGTAGAGAAAGAAATTATTTTTTTTTTCAAAACCTTGTTTGAGTTGTTTTCTACTCTTTTTATCATTCCTATTTGCTACCAAAATCGTCAGGTTTTCTTAAATTGATTAGGAGTCTTCATAATTCTAAATTTGCTTCTTTTTTATTTGGTCTTTAAGGTTGGATAAATCCCTCTGAATTTGCACTAAAAAAAAGATATGCTGCTATCGTAATTTTTTGTTCTAACTTAGGCTCTGATTCTGACTTAATTTTGTATGATATCTAATCCTCTTAGCTATATTTTATCACTTATGACATGTTGAAAAATTGACCTACACCTTTATTAGGTCCTAAGAATCATTGTTTTTAGGGTAGATTCTCAGTCAGATTTGGATGATCGACATTGTCATATCAAGAACCTTTTTGACAAACTAGATTATTGCCAGATTTTGTTATCTAAAATAATTTTATCTTACTTTGACTCTTTCACCAAAGTTGTAGTCCTAGACGTGTAGATAAATTTAGGCTTTTGAATTGCTTGATTTTGATATCACAAGCTCAAGATATTCTTATTTGAATATCTAACATGAAGGTAAAGAATTCTATCGTGATAAGTATCCTAACTCGAGTTTTGCACTAGAAACTCTATTTCTGTCATAAATTTTATTGATTTATTCTTAGATCATACTCTCAATCATATCAAGATTCTCAACATTGTCAATTTCTGAATTAGACCTGAAGATCCTTTTTTACCATCAAGATTACTATTAGATCCTGTACTCTAAAATGATTTTATCTCACTTTAACTCTTTCATCAAAGTTGTAGTCCTGGTTGCGCAAATAAATTTGAGCTTTTGAATTGCTTGATTTTGATATCAAAAGTTGAAGATATTTCCATTTGAATATCTAATATGAAGGTAGAGAATTCAATCGCGAGAAGGATCTTGACCCGAGTTTTGCACTAAAAACACTATTTTCATCACAAATTTTATTGATTTGTTCTTAAATCATACTTTCAGTCATATTAGGATTCTCAACATTTGTTAGTTTCTGAATTAGACTTAGAGATCCTTTTTAACCAACTAGATTACTATCAGATTTTATTCTCTAAAATGATTTTATCTCATTTCAACTTCTTCATCAAAGTTATAGTCTTGGATGAGTAGATAAATTTAAGCTTTTGAATCATTTGATTTTGATATCATAAGCTTAAGATATCGCTATTTGAATATGAGAATAGAGAATCCTGCTACAAGAAGAGTTTAACCCAAGTTTGGGACGAAGGATTTTTTTTACCAAGGATTGAATCGAAAAATGCTAAGATAAGGAATTTAATTGAAAAATGATATTAAAAGCTAAAAGGGGGGCTAGATCATCATAAATGATAGGATTTTCACCATACCAAATAAGAAAAATAAGACTTTGAAGCATGCACCCTTACCCATCTGATTTCTTTCCTTTTTTTTCTTTGCATATTTCTTGTTAGTCTCCATGTTTGTCTTGTTGATTGGAGAGCTGCAAACCATATTTTTCTTGATTTATTTTAAAGGAAACAACTGGTGCTGCATGGTCCCAGCTATGGAAGGAAAGAAAGGATGTTTTAGTTTCCTTTTGCATTTTGTTTACTACAGATTAGCAGAGATTTGCATCCTAAAATTAATTAGAGATATATTTAATGCATTGAATCTTTCCTAATTAGAAATATGTTTAGACTATATATAAGCCCTTCTAATGACCTAACAGGAAGGGAGAAAGAGGAGAAAAAATAGCAAGATAAAGAAAATAAAAACGCAAGAGAGGCTGAGGAACATAGGGGTTCTTTCTTTGATCCTTTCATCATTGTGAAAAGAAAAAAAAAAAGAGAAAAGAGAGGTAGGATACCGTAAAACCAGAAAAGCCAAAAGAACAAAAGAGGAAGTCTTTCTTTGGTTTTTTCAAAGGCAAAAGGCAAAAGCTTTTCCATCGATTTGTGTCTCATCTTCTGCATTTAAAACATGTAGGATCTACAAGTATGAGTTTTGACTTCCTTTATCTTTGACATATTTAAAGCTATTTGTTTGGTTTTTGTTTCTTTTCAAAAAATCTATTACTACTTTTGTTTCCGGAACATTCATTTTCCATTTTAGCAACAAAGTGGCTTGTTTGCCTACTGTTCCTCCCATGTCTTTAAGTTTAGTTTATGATCACTATTAGAGATGCGTTTTTGTTTTTTACTCCTTGGTCATGAGAAACTATAAGCTTTAAAAATCTCCAACATCCCTTTTTCCCTTTGCTCAAGTGTTCTCTTGTAATGGAACTCTATATAGAAATAGGTGTTTAGGTGCAGAAGAGAGAGTTTGAAAAAAAAACACGAGGGAGGATCCCTTTCTTCAATTAAGGATTTTTTTTTCTCTACCGATTCTGGGCATGTTCCTCTTTGTTTTTTTTTTTAGTTTACAGGGGGTCACGGTTCATGTTATAATTTTTGAGCTTCAGGACTTTGTTTTTATGTTTTGTGCACACTAATTTGTGTTTTAAATTGGTGTATCGAACCTTGTTTATTTGAGATGAATTGTTTTAAGCTTCTTGTGAATTTTGGAATAGGTAAATATTTTTTGTAATGCTTATGTAATCATGTTATTCATGTTTTTTTTTTTGAAAAAAACATGTTTTATTATGTGTTGCATAGAGCCAATACCCTAACATGTTTTGAACGCTTTTTTTTTTATATAAAAAAAATATTGGAAGTTTTGAAAATGTATTTTTTCATGGATTTCTTAAACACAACAAAAATTATTTTCTTGTATTTTTAGATTTTACAACATATTTGTAAAACTCCAAAGGGTATTGGCCAATATTCTAAAAAAATAAAAATTTTATTTTACAGGGAATTCACCTATTATTCATCATTAATGTTTAGATAAAAACAAATCCTAAAAGGATGAATATTCAAAATATTTAATGAGAATAACTTGTTATTATTCACTGTTAATATTTAGATAAATAAACCTTAAGTGGTAAATATCCAAAATAATTTTTAAAGATAATAAGTCATCACACATTCTTGAAAGAAGCCTTGATTATAATCGAGGACATTTTAATTTTTTTTATTGTATAATTTACAAGCTGTAAGAGTATCAAATACTAAGGCAAAAATAGATTTTTAAAGCGCTCTAGATTTCTAGTTTTTTGTCCTTCTCTTTACGATTTACAAGTCGTAAACTCTTGAAATATTAAGGGAAAAATGAGCTTTTAAGGCACATGGAATCTCCTTGGATTTCTATCTTAATAAATTTAGTTTGAATCAAATATAGAAAAACTCATGTAATTAGAAAACACCAACACCATAGAAATTATAAAGCAAACCATACACCAAACAGCTTATCTTAAGTAGGGCATACTAAGGGCACTAATACTTTTCCTTTACGCAACCAGTCTCTTGTCTTAGAATCTTTGAAAGACTAATTAGGGTTTCTAGTGATCATAATACTAAGTAGCAACTTTCTTATTCACAAAAACACAAAACAAACTACCTGAAATCAATCAAGGGTTGTTGTGACATTGCACTCCGCTCGCGAAGGTGCAACAGGATGGAAACTCTACTAGGGACCCTAAGACTAGGCTTGATAATTTGTTTCTTAATGCTATGTATTGTTGGTTTTTATTTATTTTATATGAATAATACCTTGTTTAAAAGCTTTAGCATGCATATTTATATTTTGTCTTACATGATATAGTCATTCATCACTTTATTATTATTATCTTGTAGAGGGCACACACATTAAATTTAAGTTAAATAGAGGACTAGCAGCTTGCTTTATGACTTGAGTCAAGGTTTAAGTTTGTGTAAACCTCAACTCTTTACAAAGTGTTTAGACTAATAGTGATAGGTACATATGTCATCTTATTATCTATTGAACCCCCACATTGCCTTCAATAGGGTGATAACTAGGATAACAAGAGATCTTTTTTTAGAGGCCAAGTGATTAATACTTAAAAGTGTATTTTTTTTTCAAGGTTTTATATCATCATTTTGTACTTGAAGTATCAATAACTCCTTAACTAGAGCATGTTTTATAATAACAAGTCTGATAATATAAAATACCTTTAATTTATGGTAAATGCTTCTTTTAAATGCAGGTATTCTCACAATTCAAAGGATTGATTATTGTAATTAACTATTGGAAGTGAAAGGACAAAGAAAAGGCTAAGTTTAAAACGTAAATGTCAATTCAATTCAAATTCAACAACTGTTCAATCATTGGATCATATCTAAAGCTATAGATTTTGGATTTCAGATTGAATTATATAGCTAGAAAGATAAGAAGTAGGTCTATAGCTTTCATGGTATGGAAAGACCCAAATTTTCCATTTTTAAATTCAAAGTTTGGTCATAAAAGAGAAGTCAAAATCCGTCCTACAATCTAGCCTAAACACTGCTTAGAGTTTTACCTATAAATAGAGTTCTGAAAGGCCAAATGACATGAAATTTGGTGGGTACAAGAAAAAGATAATTTCCAACAACTTTTATGAAGAAAACTTTACCATATTTTGATTGAATTAATGTCAATTCATCCAGCCAAAATGCTTGAGTGCTGTTGTACACCAAGCTCACTAAATCAATAGTTGACCACTACATTAGTTATTAATTACCAAATAAAGAGTTCTGAATTTTAGCCTATAAAAGGAGGCATTTGCCATTCATTTAGACATCTTGTTTTTCATATCAAGATCATGTTCTTACTCTCTTCCTTTATATTTTTGTAATGCTTAAGTTTTGCTTTCATTAATCTCTTGTTCATGCTTTTCATTTTCTTTATTATGCTTAGTTAACTTACATCATGTTTATGTTCTTATATTGTTTATTTAAGTTTTTCTTCTTCATAATGTCTAGCTAAGTTAATTATGTCAAGGTGAAAAGATTTCAATAATGGTGTTAGGATAAGTATAATATAAATTCAATATGAACTTCAATGTTTATATTATAAACAACTTGCTATTAACATGTCTTATTATTTTTATCTTATTAATTCTTAATACCTTGCTTGTTAAATGGTTAATCTAGATTTGTGTTGTATAACACTTGTTACATCAAATACTTGATCCTTCATAGTCTTCGACCAACATCTTTATTATAAGAGGAACTTAATTTGTTGTCAACATAAGTTAACATCATGAATACTTGATAAAATTTATAAATATGATGTTACATAAATAAGATGATTAATATGATTATATTGATAATTTATAAAGAGATTATACTTTACATATCTCTAATACTATTAATGTATCCTCTAACCTTGACATTTGTTTTTATCATTGTATAATCTTCACATTAATCTTACATCTCAAAGTCCTCTTTAATTCTTCTTCATCACCACCACCACCATCATCATCGTTGTTGTTGTTATTATTCTTATTATTATTATAGTTAACTTTCCTGTAGTTCAACTTCAGTCTTGTTAGGTTATTTATTAATTTGACACTCCTACACTTGGGATAAGACATTAACTCTTTGAATGTGTCAAGTTTTTGGCGCCGTTTTTGGGGAGATAAATTCTTGTATAAATTATAATAGTTATTTTATTTTTATTTTTCACTTTTCTTGTATCTAACTTTTATTTCTTCTGTTTTGTTTCCTTTTTCTTTTATTTTTTTTCTTCCTTTTATTTTCTTCCTACACATGCATGAGAGTTTGGTCACATGCATTAAGTGGTAACTTTGTAGAGTATCCTCATCATTTTAAGAAAAAATAGCTAAAGAAGATAATCAAACATTTTATAATGAAAATAACCGAGTTAGAACATTTAGAGACCACATGAATCCTACAAGAACAAGTGCACCCTCATGCATAATTTTCCCTCCTGATGCATCTGACTTTAATTTTAAGCTAGACATTATTCAACTTTTTCCTTCTTTTCATGGCTTAAATCTAAAAAATCCATACTTACATTTGAGAGAATTTGAAGAAGTCTGTAACACCTATAATAACTTAAATTATAGTATGAACACCCTCATATTAAAGATTTTTCCTTTTTCATTAAAAGATAAAGTTAAAACATGGCTACAAAATCTTAGGTTAGGATCCATTCATGTTTGGGATAAAATATAACAATAATTTTTAAAGAAGTTTTTTCCATTTCATAGAACAAACTCTTTCAAAAGACAAATTACTACTTTCACTCAAAAACCAGGAGAAATATTTTATCAATGTTGGGATAGGTATCGGGACTTGTTTAATTCTTGCCCTTATCATGGTTTTGAAACATGGAGATTCATTTCATATTTTTATGAAGGGTTAAACACCTAAAGATAGACAAATGATGGAATTGATGTGTAATGAAACTTTTAAAAATAAAGACCCTAATGAAGCAATGGAGTATCTAGACTTGCCAGCAGAAAATGTTTAAAATTAGGAAATTACATGTACTTATAAGGTACTAGGTAATACTCAACATCATATATTTAGTGAAGGCATATACAACCTGAGGGAAGATCATAACCTCCAAGCTAAATTTGCATATTTAGCTAGAAAGTTGAGACATTAGAATTGAAAAGGAGTGATCGATTAAAATCTATTCAAGACATTGTGTGTCAAATCTGTGAAACCAATGAACAATTAACCAATGATTGTCCAACCTTACCTTCTTTTAAGGAATATCTCCATGAATAAGCTCATCCTTTAAATAGTTTCCAAAGGCACAATCATAACCCATACTCGCAAGCATATAACCCTAGTTGGAGAAATCATAAAAATTTTAGTTGAAAGAGTAATAATAACAATGCACAAACTTCACAACTACCATTTCAAGCATATCATAATTTTCAAAATTCTTATAGATATGCACCTCTTTATGCTCCACCTCTAGCACTTCCATTTCCTCATGTCATGACTAAATAAAAAAAAGTCAATCACAACTTTGAAATCTTTGAAACATTCAAATAAGTAAGGATCAATATACATTTGCTAGATGCTATTAAACATGTTTATTCTTCTGCTAAATTTTTAAAAGATCTAGGCATTGTCAAAAGAAAATGAATGTGAAAAAAAAAGTCTTTTTAGCCAAACAAGTAAGTATCATTCTTCAAGACAATAATGCTTTGAAATATAAAGACCCTAGTTATCTTATAATTTCTTGCTTTATTAGAGAACATAAAATTGAAAGAGCCTTAATCTTGGAGCTAGTGTGAATTTACTTCTATATTTAGTTTTTTAGAGTCTTAATCTAGGTGAGTTAAAACCAACTTTTATAACTCTCTTACTTGCTGATAGATTTGTAAAAGTGCCTAGAGGAATAGTTGAAAATATATTATTACAAGTCAATAAATTCATTTATTCTGTGGATTTTATTAACTTGGACACATAACCTGTTGAAACATGTGATTCATTTCTAGTTATTTTAGGACATCTGTTTTTTGCAATCTCTAACACATTGATTAATTGTAGGAGTGGATTGATAAAGCTATCATTTGGAAATATGGCATTGGAGATGAATATTTTCAACATTTACAAATAACCTTGAGATGATAATGATTTACAAGAAGTAAATCATATTAAAGAATTAGTTTATGATCAACTTGAATCTAATTTGAGTAAAACTGAGTTGGATGAATCTAAAGATTTGCAAATGATTTATTCTCAGAAAGAAATCACGGATGAAAAGGGCACAAAAAATATTGATGTAGATCTTTTATCAAGAGTGATAACAGATTCGACATCCAACTTCACACCAATCATTGATTACTTTCCTGACAAATCTTTACTTTCTCTTAGTCCAAAGCCTTGGTATGATAAAAATAACAATTTTCTTGCTTTAGGAGATTTGCTAGCTTATTGGAGCATCTAAGACAAAAGAAAGTTTTTGAGCGATGTGCAAAACTTTTATTGGGATGTCCCTTACTTATTCAAATATTATCCTGATCAAATATTTTAAAAATTCATTCCCAACAATGAGATAAGTAATGTCAGTAAACTTTGTTATTCTGAAGCATGTGGGATTTATTTCTTGTGAAAAAAAACATCTGTAAAAATCTTTCAAATGGATTTTATTGGCCTACCATGTTCAAGGACTCACATACATTCTACAAAGCTTGTGAAAATTGTCAAAAGTCAAGATTTATTTCAAAACATAAGGAATCTTTATATAATCTTTTATTGATTTTCAAGACATATTCTAGTAATGTGCATTGTGCATCTTATAATTTATAGCCACAATTCCATAAAGAACATGCTTGATATAGTTTTAGGAATCTGATTAATAAAGACCCTATTTGCCAGTTTTTAAGAAAACTAGATAGGAAGTCTGTCCCTAACCTATAGAGGGCATAATCATTATTGGATGTAAAATCAATGAAAGATGTAAGCCACATTCACAAACCACCTATACATATATATGTTTTTTTAAAAAATAAAAATAAATAAATAAATAAAGAGTGTGTGTCTGTGAGACTCTAAACAGCCTACATATAGGTGATATGATTGCTTTTTTAATTTCTCATCTATAAAATCTTGTCTTCCTTCCTTTCATTTTTGCTCAACCCTTACATTCAACAAATATAGAAGAGTGTAGAAATGGTAGGTTCCTTAAGTCATTAAATAAGAAATATTTATGTTTTTGGTGGATCTAGTCCTAGGAAAGAAAATGAGTTTTTAGAATCAGCAAATCATTTTGGTCTAGTGCTAGCTAAGAGAAAGATTCATTTAGTGTATGAGACAGGTGGTCTTGGGTTAATAAAAGGTGTGTTAATAGCTGTATTTTTAGAAGGTAATCAAGTTTTAAGAGTCGTCCTCAAAGCTTTAGCACAAGAAACATCTTTGGAAAAATAATTAGAGAGGAACTACAAGTCTCCACAATGTTTGATTAAATGAAAGCAATATTTAAAGATGTTGATGCCTTCATTACCTTACCAGGTGGTCTAGGCGATAGATCTCTACAATGTCTAATCAAATAAATACAATGTTTAAACATGCTTATGTTGTCATTACCTTACTAGGTGGTTTAGACATATTAGAAGAGATCTTCTATATTATTTCTTGGGCCCACCTACACATTCACCATAAACCCATAAGTTTATTAAATGTTAATGGTTTTTATGATAAATTGTTGTCTTTTCTTGATCATGCTATGGAACAAGAATTTCTAACATCTTCGGCACAATAAATCATAATCTCTGTTGCTATTACTAAATAATTGATTGACCAATTATAATCTTTCATTCCTGTAATTCATCATATCATGAGCCACATACATAGGTCAACTAAGAAAAGTCATAAAAAGCTTAGATTGGATTTGAGCTTTCATTTATGAATCTTTATGTCTTTTGGTTTTATTATCATGTTTTGTTGTTTCTTATATTTGTCTAAGTGTATTTCAGGTTTATCAGTGTTTGTTATTTCAAGTGATGTCTTCTATGCTCTATCTTTTTACTTTAGGACATTGAGGATAATCTCTCGTTTCGATTGGGGGAGAGGATAGTAGTTGACAAAAAAAATTAACTAACTGTGTTTTTTATTTTATAAAGCATATGCAAAACTGTTGTTACTAGGATGACATAGTAAAAGGAGCTTTTTTGTTAAAGTGACTCTTGAGACGCATCTTAGTAACCATTTTTAACAAGGTCTATCATAATACTTCTTGAAATATTCAGGTTTACAAACTCTCACATTGTTATCACTTAATTCTAGTCATATACTCATTTAACATGCATTTTTAAACATTAATTTTCACACACACATACACACCTTAACATATGATTGTGGGTTACACATTAGATTATTATATTATTTATATTTTTTTGATAAAGGTAACAACCAAGGAAAAAGGATAGTATATAATTTGTAAAAAAAAAGAGCAAAAAAAATTGATAATAATAAAAATATAGCCTAATATCCTAAAAAATTAAGCCTGGAGGGGTGTTTTAACACCTTATATCCTAAAATCAATTGACTTGGAAGCTATTAGCCTAACGTTAGTTACATGGATTGAGGAGAAAAACTTAAAAAAATTAAACATTGCACCATCCACGTATCAGTATCTGCAACTCGAGTTAATAAGCTCCTAGAGGTGTCTCAACACCTAATGCCCCAAGACCAACTGGTCTGGGAGTCATTAGCTGAAAGCTCATTACAGGTTAAAGATGCATTGTATTTTAAGTTACATGTATATATATATTTTTTTTAAAATCCCAACCCAAGAAAGTTAACCTTAAACATTAGAACAAAAATTTTGTTTTCTTCCAAGTAAAACCCCATAACTATGTGTTAATGTATTGAGCATAAAAAAAAGGTTTATTAATATCTTGTTTAAGAGGTATTGGGCAAATATATAAATTTAATGAGAGTTTGTTTATCTATATAGATTAATGGAAATTGAATGATGAATACCTTGTCTTGTAGAATTTGCAAATTATTTTTCTATTTTAATGCTTTGATTATTAGGGACTAATAATAAGCTGGTTAGGAGGGTGTGATTAATACTTAAAAATACATTTTTATGAAAGTTTTATATTATCATTTTGCACTTGAAGTATCAATAACTCCTTAACTAAAGCATGTTTTATAATAATATACCTAATAATATAAGATACCTTTAATTTATGATAAATATTTATTTTAAATGCAGGCCTATCATATAAATGAAAGGATTGATTGATAAGTTTAAGAACTAAAATTAAAAGGACAAAGAGATGGTCAAACTTACAAAAGTGATACTGGTGCAGTCCAAATCGGAACACTGTTCTGTAATTGGATCATATCTGGTGCTATAGATCTTAGATTTAGGTCTACTTTATATAGATGAAAAGGTAAGACATAGGCCTATAACTTTTATGAGGACCCTAACATTTACGTCTATTTTATATAGATGGAAAGGTAAGCCCTTGTTTTACCTAGAGCCCGAAGATTTTAAAAAATCATTTTCAAGTCCAAGATTTAAAAAAATCATTTTCAAGTCCAAATTATAGCATATAATGAAGAAGTCTGAATTTGACCTAGAGCCCGAATATTGTTCAGTGCTTAGCCTATATCTAGAGTTCTAGTAGTTTAAATGACCTCAATAATTTTTTCTTGAAAAGATGAGATAATTTCCTATAACTTTTATGTTTTCAAGTAGTTTGAATTCTGACATTACCAATGACTTTTGGGCAGACAAGAGAAAATAAGGATTGTCATCAAGTCAAGCGTTGGCCACTCACTCACCAATTAGTCATCAAATCAATAGTTTCTAATTTTGACCTATCAAAAGAGGCATTTGTCATGCATTTAGGCATCTTGGTTTCTAGATCAAGATCATGCTCTTGCTTTCTCTCTTTGTATTGCTTTCATTAATATCAAGTTTATGCCTTTCATTTCCTTTCCTTTACTTAGTTAAGTTTTATCTTATTTATGTTTTTATTTTATTTATTTATTTTTCTTTATTTCATTATGTTTAGTTAAGTTTATTATGTCAAGGTGAAAATGTTACACTAATTATGTAAGAATAAGTATAGTGTAAACTCAACATGGACCTTAATGTTTGATACTAACAGTTTTGTATTTGTTATCTTGTTCACTTTTAATACTTTACTTGTTAAATGGTTAATCTAGATTTATGTTGAATGACAATTGGTACAACAAATACTTGACACTTTCATAGCCTATATTGTATGGTATAACCGACTCCTATGCTATGAAAGAAACTTGATTTATTGTTAACATAAGTTATAATCATAAATGCCTGACAACATTTATAAGTATTAATATTAATTGAATAAAATAACTAATGTAATCATGTTAACAATTTATAATCTAATTGGAATCTCTTTTGTGTGTGGTTTCCAATTGAATAATAAGTGTTTATACTATACTTGTTTGACATACCATTAGTGGATCCTCTAACCTTGACATTTATTATTATCATTGTTCAATCCTTACAGTAATCTTCATCTCAAGGTTATCATCAACTTCTTATTCTTCTTCATTATTATTGTTGTTTATAATTTATACAATTAACCTCTATATGGTTTGACTTCGATCTTGCCAACTTATTTATTATTTTGACACTCCTGTATTTAGAAAAAAAACATCAATTTTTTGGTCATGTCACCTTTTGAACTACTTGCATTTGCATTCTATTGCCCTTTGAGATTTTGTTATGGTTGAGATGAAAACTTTCTTTTCTTTTAAAAACTGAGAATAAATGTCAATTTTACAAGAGTATCTTTAAAATTTGTCATGACTTGAGCAAGTTGAGTATTGATTGTCTTTGCTTTTCAATAAATGCATGCAATATTTCCTCAAGATTTCTTTAGGTGTTAGAGCATAAGGAGGTGCATATCCATGAGAATTTTAGAAATTATGGTGTGCTTGAAATGATGGCTATGAAGTTTGTGCATTGTTATTATCACTCTTACAACTGAAATTTGGGTGATTTATCCAACTAGGGTTGTATGTTTGCGAGTATAGGTTATGATTGGATCTTTATAAACTATTTAAAGCATGGGCTTATTCGTGGAGACATTCCTTAAAAAAGAAGAAGCAAGGTTAGACAATCATTGGTTGAGTGTTCATTGGTTTTATAGATTTGACACATAATGCGTTGAACCAATTTTAATTGACCACTCTTTTTCAATTCTAATGCCTTGATTTTTCTAGCTCAAGATGCAAACTTAGCTTGGAGGTCATGATCTTCCTTAAGATTGTACATACCTCACTAGCTGTATGAGGTTGAGTTTTACTCGGTACCTCATAAGTACTTGCGATGTCCCAATTTTGAGCATTTTCAGCTAACAAGTCTAAGTATTCCATTGCTTCATAAGGATCTTTATCTTTAAAAGTTCCATTAAACATCAATTCAACCATTTGTCTATCTCTAGGTATCTTATATTATTAGATATGTTATTATAAAATATACTTTAATTAAGGAGTTATGGATACTTCAAGTGCAAAATGATGATATAAAACCTTGATAAAAATGCACTTTTAAGTACTAATCAGTCATAGGTTTATTCTCGTGGCTATCGGCTACTTTACAAAATGGGTAAAATCCGAGTCATTTGCTCATGTGACGCAAAAAGTGGTGAAGAAATTTATTAAAAGAGATTTGATTTATCGATATGGTCTACTAGAAAATATTATAACTGATAATGCTTAAAATTTCAATGGCAAGATGATAATAGAACTCTACACTAAATGGAAAATCAAGCTTTCCAACTCTTCGCCGTATAGACCAAAAATGAATGGTGCGGTAAAAGTTGCCAACAAGAATGTCAAAAAGATTATTCAGAAGATGATGGTCACCTATAAGAATTGGCATGAGATGTTGCCATTTGCCTCTTATGTGTATCGCATTGCAGTCTAAACCTCAATAAGAGTCGCCCTATACTCGTTGGTATATGAAATGGAGGCGGTTATGCCTTTAGAAATGGAAGTCCCCTTATTAAGAGTATTGGTAGACTTTGAGCTGGAGGAGGTATGAGCAAAAGTTAGATATGAACAGCTAAATTTGATTAGTGAAAAGAGGATAATCACAACCTGTCATCATCAACTCTACCAAAAAAAGATGGCCAAATCATACAACAAGAAGGTTCGACCTCGAGGATTCCACGAAGGAGATCTTGTACTGAAGAAAGTATTGCCTTTACCGAGAGAAGATCAGAGTAAATGGTCCTTCCATTGTGAAGAAAGCACTTTCAAAAGGAGGTTTGTTGTTATCTAGAATGGATGGAGAAGATCTAATTAGGCTAGTGAATTTTGACTTTGCAAGGAAATATTACACTTGATGTATTTTGTAATTTCCTAATCAATAAAATAAAGTTCAGCCATGAATTCTCTCTGAAAAACACCCTTTCTTCTTAAAACGCATGATTTCATAGCATTTGAAATCTTGTACTACATATGACTAATGAAATGACTCCATCAATTAGAGGGAACCAAACTAATTTTAAAACTAATAGGTGTTGCACACCATGCTGGGGGTAAAACGTGTATATTGAGGTTCATTGTGAACCAAAGCCTAAAGGTATCATTATAAAAACTTCTAAAAAAGCATTTTTCATGAGAATTGTTAATTGCATTGATTAGTTTTGTTGAACAAGACCAAATCTTTTAAGTTTTCCTTTTTAAATAGCAATAAAATGCTCAATGGAGCAAGAAAGGGCCCTATAAGGAACTTGAGATCTCATTACGAAGCATAAAAAGGATAGGAAATGCATCATGTGGATCATATAATGGTTAAAGAGGACAAGTCAGCCAAACAAATGAAAACAAGAGCTTGGAGAAGGTAACAACAAAAACATGCATGCTATATTATCACAACACTAACCTAGTAGGAAAATGTGTGACAAAAGACAAAATAAGTTTCCAAGTTTTTGGGAACTGTTGAGTGACGTGACCAAAAGATTGATGTCTTCTCTTAAATGCAGGAGTGTTGAAGTAATAAATAACTCGGTAAGACTGAGGTAGAACCACAGGGAGATTAATTATATAAATTATAGATAACAAAATATATCAACAACAATAACAACAATAATAGTAACAATACTAATAATAGTAGTAGTAGTAGTAGTAGTAATAGTAATAAAAGAAAAAGAAAAAGAAGTTGATGAGAAGTTTGAGATGGAAGATCAATATAAAGATTAAATAATGATAACAACAAATGTTAAGGTTAAAGGATCCACTAATAGTATGTCATACAAGTATAGTATAAACTCTTATTATTCAATTAGAAACCACACAAAGGAGGTTCCAATTAGAATTATTAACATGATTACATTAGTTATCTTATTTGAATAATGCTAATACTTGTAAATGTTGTCAGGCATTCATAATTATAACTTATGTTAACAACAAATCAAGTTCCTTTTATAACACACGTATAGGTTATACCATATAGTTGGGCTATGAAAGTGTCAAGCATTTGTTGTACTAAGTATTATATAATATAAATCTAGATTAGTCATTTAATAAGTAAAGTATTGAAAAGTGAATAAGATAACAAATACAAAACATGTTAATATCAAACATTAAAGTCCTTATTGAGTTTACAATATACTTATTCTTACACCAATAGTGTAACCTTTTCACCTTGACATAATAAACTTAGCTGAATATAATGAAAAAAAGAAAAATAAATAAACAAAATAATAACATAAATAAGATAAAAGTTAACTAAGTAAAGAAAAGGAAATGAAAGGCATAAACAAGATATTAATGAAAGCAAAACTTAAGCATTACAAAAATACACGAGAGAAAGCAAGAGTATGATCTTGATCTGGAAACCAACATGCCTAAATGCATGGAAAATACCTTCTTTTATAGTCCACAATTGAAAACTATTAATTTGATGACTAATTGATAAATTGGTAGCCAACTCTTGACTTGGTGATAATCCTTAGTTTCTTTTGTCTTTCCATCTATATAAAGTAAACCTAAATCCAAGATCTACAACTCTAGATATAACCTAATTACAAAACAGTTTTCCAGTTTGGACTGTACTAGCATGTCTTTTTTAAGTTTGGCTATCTTTTTGTCCTTTTAATTTCATTTCATAAACTCATCAATCAATCCTTTTATTTATGTGATAGACCTGTATTTAAAATGAACATTTACCACAAATTAAGGGTATCTTATATTATTAGACATGTTATTATAAAACATGCTTTAGTTAAGGAGTTATTGATACTTCAAGTATAAAATGATGATATAAAACCTTCATAAAAATGCATTGTTAAGTACTAATCAATACTTCAACTAATCAATCAATCATTTTATTTATGTGATATATCTGCATTTAGGATAAACATTTACCATAAATTAAAGGTACCTTATGGTATCATACTTGTTATTATAAACATGTTTTAGTTGAGGAGTTGTTAATACTTTAAGTGCAAAATGATGATATAAAACCTTGATAAAAATATATTTTTAAGTACTAATCAAGAAACACTGTAATAAAATAAAACTATATGGGGAAATATTATAACAATTCATAGTCTTTTAAAGAAAAAAATCTATAAAGCAAAATTCTTTACTAGCTCAATATATTAAAAAAATCAACAAAGATCATTTTAGGAAAAAAAAGAAAAAAATTCATAAAAAAAATCATGTAGGGAAACATTATAGTAATTGACAACCAAAAAATTGATATCTTTTTCCAAGTGGAGGAGTGTTGAAGTAATAAATAACCTAACAAGACCTGGGTTTCACCACATAAAGGTTAACAATATAAATTATAAATAGCAGTAGCAGCAACAACAACAACAATAATAAGTTAATGAGGACTTTGAGATATAAGATTAATATCATGATTAAATAAAAAAAAATCTCAAGATTAGAGGATCCACTAATGGTATTCCAAACAAGTATGATATATACTCTTTTTATTACTCAACTGAAAACCCCATATATAGGAGATTCTAATTAGATTATAAATTGTTATCATAATTACTTTAGCTATCTTCTTCGAATAATGTTAATTCTTATAAATGTTATCAGGTATTCATGATTATAACTTATCTTAACAACAAATAAACTTTCTTTCATAGCATAAGTGTCGGTTGTACCATATGGTTAGGTTATAAAAGTGTCAAGTATTTGTTGTACCAAGAGTTATACAAAATAAATCTAGATTAATCATTTAACAAGTAAAGTATTAAAAGTGAATAAGATAACAAATACAAAACTTGTTAGTATCAAATATCAAAGTCAATTTTGAGTTTATACTATACTTATTCTTACACCATTAATGTAACATTTTCACCTTGACATAATAAACGTAGCTAAACATAATGAAAAAGAGAAAAAAAGACATAAATAAACAATATAAGATAATAAATAAGATATAAGTTAACAAAGTAAAGAAAAGGAAATGAAAAGCATAAACAAGAGATTAATGAAAACAAAACTCAAGCAATACAAAAATCGATGACTAATTGCATGAAAGAAAGCAAGAATATGATTTTGATATGAAAACCAATATGTCTAAATGCATGGCAAATGCCTTTTTTTATAGTCCAAAATTTAGAACTATTGATTTGATGACTAATTGTTGAGTGGATGGCTAGAACTTGACTTGGTGACAATCCTTATCTTCTTGTCTAAACAAAACATCATTGCAAATATTAGAATTTAAATCGATGGTCTTCATAAAAGTTCTAGAAAATTATCTCAGCTTTTTAAAAAACAAAATCGATACATTTAGACTTTTAAAACTTGAGATATGGGTTAAATATTGAATAGTGCTTAGGCTACAGAAACAGATTTAGACTTCTCTTTTGATGCTAAGATTTGGACTTCCAAACAACAGAATTGAGTCTTGGACTCTTCATGAATACTTTAGGCCTCTGTATTAGCTTTCCATGCATATACACTAGACCTAAATCAAAGTTTGACAACTCTAGTTATGATCCAATAACCAAATAGTATTCTGGTTTGGACTGAACAAGTATCTCTTTTCTAATCTTAACCCTCTCTCTGACTTCTTGATTTCGGTAATTAAACTCATCAATCAATTTTTTAATTTATGTGATAGGCCTGCATTTAAAATGAATATTTACCATAAATTAAAATTATCTTATCTTATTAGACATGCTCTAGTTACGGAGTTGTTGATACTTTAAGTGTGAAGTCATGATATAAAACCTTGATAAAAATACACTTTTAAGTGCTAATAATCACCTTATTTCTTTTAGATAGTGTAACAATAGAGCTTACCTTAAGGGTGCTAATAACTTTTCTTTATGCAATCAGTCTTCATACCCTATCTCTAAGACCGGTTAATGTTCCTAGTGATCAAAATATTAGATGACGACTCTCATTTCATATTTTATTGACAAGAGACAAGAATTTTTTGTCTCTCATATTTCCTAAATAGACCTTTTCAATTTTCATGAGGAGTGGACAATCGTCATGAAGTTGTATTTCATGTGCGATAAAATGACAACTCCATTGGGAACCTAATAAACTAAGCTTTATTTTTGTCAGATTATTGACATGACCAAAAGATTTATGTCTTTTTAAAAATATAAGAGTGTTGAAGTAATAAATAACTAAGCAAGACCAGGGTCAAATTAGAGGGAGGTTAACTATATAAATTATAAACAACAATAACAACAACAACAACAACAACAACAATAAAGAGGACTTTGAGATGTAAGATTAATATGAGGATTAAACAATGCTAAAAAAAATGTCAAGGTTAGAAGATGCACGAATAGTATTTTAAATAAGTATAATATAAACTCTTTTTATTACTCAACTAAAAACCACGTACAAAGAAGGTTCTAATTAGATGATTTGTCATTAATAACTCATTATAAATTATTAACATGATTATATTAATAATCATATTTAAGTAACTCCAAAATTTTAAATATTATTAGAAATTCATTATACTAACTTATGTTAATAACAAATCAAGTTTCTTTTATAGCATAGGTGTAAGTTATAGCATACGGTTGATTATGAAAGTGTCAAGCATTTGTAGTACCATGTGTTATACAACACAAATCTAGATTAACCATTTAACAATTAAGACATTAAGAATTAATAAGATAAAAATGATAAGACATGTTAATAACAAGTTGTTTAGGATATAAGCATTAGAGTTCATATTGAGTTTATATTATACTTATCCTAACACCATTATTGAAATATTTTCATCTTGACATAATAAACTTAACTAAACATAATGAAAGAGAGAAACATAAATAAACAAGATTATAACATAAATAAAATAAAATTTAACTAAGTAAAGAATGAAATGAAAGGTATAAATAAGATATTAATTAAAGCAAAAATTAAGTATTACAAAATTACAAAGAGGGAAAACAAGAGCATGATCAACCTTTTGATTTATGTGATAAGCCTGCATTTAAGATGAATATTTACCATAAATTAAAGGTGTCTTATAGTATCAGACTTTTTATTATAAAATATGTTTTAGTTAAGATATTAATTATGTTTTTGCTTTAAGATATTACAAATTTAACTATGTTTTTGCTTTAAGATATTAATTAAAGCAAAAATTAAGTATTACAAAATTACAAAGAGGGAAAACAAGAGCATGATCAACCTTTTGATTTATGTGATAAGCCTGCATTTAAGATGAATATTTACCATAAATTAAAGGTGTCTTATAGTATCAGACTTTTTATTATAAAATATGTTTTAGTTAAAGAGTTATTGATACTTCAAGTGCAAAATGATGATATAAAACCTTGATAAAAATGCACTTTTAAGTACTAATCAATTATTGTGCTTTATTCTTGGGTTTGCGTGTTTATTGTTAATATGTTTTTTCTATATTTATTTTCTTATGCATTTTATATTTTGTACATATTTTTTCATACATTGTATAGAATTTTCTCATACATCACATGATTGAATTTTTGGAAGGCACTTACACGCTTCTAAGGTAAGTGAGGAATTAGCGAGCTACCCTATGACTTAACTATTCCTAGTAACACCCCTATACTATCCTTATAAAGATCGTTACTAGGCAAATATGAGACTTGTTTTGAGACTAGGTAGAAAACCTACCTTTTATCTCATATAATGAATAAAGCATATCTTTAGGTTATGTGTGCCACCTTTATTTATATAAGGTCAAACCTTTCTTGCAACATCTTGAACTCAAGATTTATGGGAACATAATGATCGTTACTTAGAAAAATAAATTTATAGAGTTTGGGCAAGAATCAAGATTCTTATTTCATTATACAAGAGTTATGACTATATGTTAGCCCTTGAACGGCAAGTCCATCATATAGAAAAATGTTCATATATTTATCATACATGCACCAAGATGAAAAGTAGGTTCCCCCACTTATGGTCTTCTACACTAAACTAAGAAAAGTTAAAAAAATAAAGAATAGGGTCTAGAAAAGGCTCGTGGTCTCAAGGAAATGGAGAACATCAAATGTGAAGTAGCTAGACTCCTTTATTTGCTTGAACAAGTGTTGACCATCAAGAATGAAAAGGGAATGCATATGTAGCCTTCTGTGGGAACATCGTTTAACCATGTCCCACATGAGAAGAATATTTTTAGCTCTTCTTCCTAGCACTCCACCAACAATAAACCACATCGCCAAAGTTACACCTCTCTTGTTCAGTCATGAAAATTAGCAATACCTACAATCAAGAATGAAAAAGGGAATGCATATGTTGCCTTCTGTGGGAACATCGTTTAACCATGTCCCACATGAGAAGAATATTTTTAGCTCTTTTTCCTTGCACTCCACCAACAATAACCACATTGCCAAAGTTACACCTCTCTTGTCCAGTCATGAAAATTAGCAATGCCTAAAATCATCAATGAAAGATAAAAATTTTTTGGGTTAGCTGCACTTATAATATATTGATTTGAAAAACACAGTAGTAGAGAGAAGAGCACTCCCAATCCAAAAAGCAAGAGTAAATGTCATGGCAAAGCTATCTTAATATATATCTATTTGTGGATCTGCTAGTTAGGAATCTGATATAGGTGTGTATTAGTTTTAGATCAGCTACAAGAAAACACAAAAGTAAGGAGAAGTGACAAAACTGGTCTGAAAAACAAGAGCAGACATTGAACTTCAACATAACTGAACTCTCTCTATAGGTATTTGTGTATTGCACTGCCAGTGAGGAATTAAGAGGAAATAAAAGGGTTTTAGATTTATCAGCTTCTCTTCTAGTTAAGATAATGCATGATTCCACACATTAGTAGTGGCAACACTACATGTCTTCGAGCACTATCAAAATTACTTGTTATTGGAAGGTTTCTACCAATCCTTTTACAACCATAACAATATATGAAGATTGATATGATATAATGATGATTGTTGAAAGAATTGAACAAGCTATGAAGAAGGGAAATATTACAGGTTCTATCATGAATTCCAAAACAAAGATGAGAGAGATGGATTAGAAGATAACTCTGAAGGTGGAAAACCTTATTTATATAGCCTAGTCAAGTATTGTCATAACATCAACTACTTAAATGTTTTTACCAAGATTGATATCCCTCTGCCACTCAAGTTTGCCAATCAACATCTATTAGATTCTAGACTTCTTACCTTGATTTCAACAAATTTCATGTAACCACTATGGTATAATTCAAACAAGATGTTAATATCATTATAGGTTCCTAAGCCATTCTAGTTGAATAGATGCAAGAGTGTCAAGAATTGCGCTGAGTATGTGAAAGATGATGTCATTGGTCACTTTGTCACCAAAACATCCTTAAAATGACAAGTGATCGAAATTGCTTAACAAAACATTGATATTGCTAGAGAAGCTGATCCAAGAAGGGGTTAAACTATCAATCATCTATGTTATGGATTTTTGCCATTTTGCATTTTGTTTTGGGATCACATCTCATCCTTTAACAAAACATGTCTTTTCTTTATCTCTTTGTTGTTCTAAATCATGAGATGTTTCTTTCAAAGGGTATTGTGATAAAATACTATGATCAAACTCTAACATGCAAAATTAAATCTAATCAATCCTGAAGATTAAAATTGTTTTGATTGCATAAATGAATTGATGCTTATTGAAATGACATGAGGTGACCAAACAATTTAAAACTCACATATGAAACTAGACAATATAGCTAAATTTTAGCAGTATGTATAATGACATGTAATGGATTTAATAGTTATGGACTCATGAATTATGATTCTTACAAATCCAAATCATTCTATTAGATGAAGTCAAAATTTATTGGTTTTAACTAACCTTGCTCGAAATGAGAAAAGGCCATGTGTGCTATCCCTTCACTGTCTAAAGATTATATCCATTGCAAAATCCTCATTTGAGTGAGAACAATTTTCTTTCAAAAGAAACCTTGATTAGGATCAAACCCAGTATTGAAGGCTAATGAGAGATATTTTGAGGACACTAATAGAATCAATGGAAAATAAAAAGGCTTAAAAAAAATCCAACAATTAAGAAAGGGCTAAAAGACAAAAGAAACATAGATTAGGGGGCATAAAATATTGATGCTGATCTTTCTTTATGATCTAAAAATCAGGATGCCTAAATGCATGACAAATACATCCTTTTATAAGCTAAAATTGAGAACTATTAATTTGATGACTAATTGTTAAGCAGGTGATTAACTCTTGAGTTGGGGACAATAATTATCTTCTTGTCTAAATAAAATATTATTACTAACATTAGAATTTAGACAGGCTTAAACATGAAAGTTCTAGAAAATTCTCTTAGCTTTTAAGGAAAAAAATATTGAGGCCATTTGGACTTTTAGAACTCGAGATATAGGTTGAACATTTGAATAGTGTCTGGGCTGCAGGACAGATTTAGACTTCTATATTGTTGCTAAAATTTGAACTTCCAAACAGTAGAATTGAGTCTTGCCTTTTTATAGATATTTTAGGCCTATATCTTAGGTTTTTATCTATATAGAATAAACCTAAATCCAAGATCTACAGCTTTAGATATGACCTAATAACCGAACAGTGTTCTAGTTTGGGTTGAACCAATATCTCTTTTCTAAGCTTTACCCTCTCTTTGTCCTTTCAATTTCAGTACTTTAGCTAATCAATTAACCCTTTTATTTATGTGATAGACCTGTATTTAGAATAAACATTTACCATAAATTAAAGGTATCAGACTTGTTATTATAAAACATGTTTTAGTTGAGAAGTTATTGATACTTTAAATGCAAAATGATAATACAACATCTTGATAAAAATGCACTTTTAAGTACTAATCATAAACCATAACCAGCTTGTTACTAGTCCCTAGTAATCAAAGCGTTGAAATAGAAACATAATTTACAAAGTCCACAAAGACATTTATATATTTACTCAATACCTCTTATACAAGATATTAATAAACCTTCCTTTTATGTTCAATATATCAACATATAGTTATGGGGCTTTACTTGGGAGAAAACAAAATTTTGTTCTAATGTTTAAAGTTGACTTCCTTGAGTTGGAATTATTAGCTTTTTTTCTCTTTTTTTTGTTTTTTTAATATGTATACATATAACACAATGCATCTTTAACTCATGTAACAAGCTTTCAGCTAATAACTCCTAAACCAGTCGGTCTTAGAGCATTAGGTGTTGAGTTACCTCTTCAAGCTTAATTACTCGGGTTGTAGATATTGATACTTAGATAGTACAATGTTTGATTTTCTTAAGCTTTTTTCCTCAACTCATGTAACAAGCATTGGGCCAATAGCTCCCATGTCAGTTGATTTTAGATATTAGGTGTCAAAACATCCCTTCAGGCTTAATTGCTTAGGTTAGAGAGGTTACAAAACCAAACTTATGTAAGTTTTTATTATCATCATTTTTTTTGTTTTTTTTGTTTTTTAACAATTTATATACCATCAATTTCTCTTAGTTGTTACCTTTAATAAAAGAATATAAATAATATAATAATACAATATGCAACCTATAATCATATGTTAAAGTGTGTGTGTAAAAATAAAGGTTTAAGAATACTTCTTAAATGAGTATATTAGCAGAATTAAGTGATAACAATATGAGAGGTTGTAAACATGAATATATCTAGAAGTATTCTGATAGACCTTGTTATGAATATTTCAAATAACAATTGAAAAATATTTATTAAGACACATCTCAAGAGTCAATAAAATTCATCTTTATTCTATCATCTTAGTAATAACAGTTTGCAAATGATTTATGAAATAGAAAACACAGTTAGCTTCTTTTTTTTTAATATCAACTACTACCCTCTCCTCTCGACCAAAATAAGATATGATCCTCAATCTTATAAGTAGCAAGATAGAGTATAGAAGACATTACCTAAAATAGCAACTACTGACAAACCTGAAACATGCTTAAACAAATATAAGAAACAATAAAACATAAATATTATGCTCTATTAATAAAACCAAAATATATAAATTTGTACAAACTAAGACTCAAATCATAGTTGTGATTATGGCTCATATCTTTCCTTGGTTTTACATCCAAAAACAACTTAAATGCCCTCTATGGGTCAAGGATAAGCTTCTCATCTAATTTTCTTAAAAACTAACAAACAAGGTCTTTTTTAGTTAGATTCTCAAGACTAAGTCGATCATGTTCTTTATGAAAATGGGGTTATAAATCATGAATTGTACGATGCACATCTCCACTAGGGTGCGCCTCAAAAGTCAATAGAAGTTATCTAAAGACACCTTACTCAAGACATCCTTAATGAATTGTATTTTATCTTTATAGTTTATAGATATCATTCCTAAAAAACAGTATTATGCATTACAAGTCTATCTAGCATATTGATGACAAACTTTCAGTCATTTTACGTGATGTTTTCTTTGCAAAAATGCTTTTACATGTCCCAAGCATGTATAAAATAAAAGAATTGCAAGACTCAGCTACTAGTCAAACCTTTGCTTCAATTAGCTAGCAAATCTCTTCAAGAATTTCATGGTTCATTAATAACCTCATTCATGCACACTTAGCTTTGTAAATTTTTGTAATCATATTTTAAGGCAAATCAGGAAAATATTTTTTTAATTTTTCATGAGTGGTGTCTATTTTTTTAAGTAAGAAGTGGAAAAGAGATGCAAAGATGAACAAATATATACACAGATATTAGTTATCATGAGAAACTAAAAGAACTGACTTAAGAGTTATAGAGTGTCGTTATTCATCATTTAACCGGGGTAAAAGAGACTAGCAAACCAAGAGTCATACAAAAAAAAACATAAAAATAAGATGAGAAAAATAAAATAATCAATATTTATCTACAAAATCATTAAAACCAATGGATTCATTTTCACTAGTAAATTATCAAAGTAAGCTTTCAAATGATGTTTATTTACTTTGAAAACATTGTTACTCTTTGTATTCTAAATATCAAAGCCATAAGGATACACATCTTTCTTAATAAATGAACTGCTCCATATTGAGCTTAGCTTTCTAGTAAATAAATAGAGTCGAGAATTATAAAGCAAGAAAATTGATATTTTTAGCAAACCAAGGCATTGAACAAAGAGAAAAGTAAGGATTCATCTGAAAAATAATTATCGATTATTGTGATGTCAGATGTCAAATCTATTTTCACTGTTGATGAAAGATTTGCATCAATATTTTTTGTGCCTTTTTATCCTTGATTTCTTCCTAAGAATAAATCATTTTCAAATCTTCAAATTCATCCAACTTAATTTTACTCAAAGTAGATTTAAGGTGATCATAAACTAATTCTTCTATAAAATCTACCTTTTGTAAATGATTATCATCTTCAGGTTGCTTGCAAATGTTAAAAATATTCATTCCAAGATCATGTTTTCAAATGATAGCTGACACGACGAAAAAATTAATGTCTTCTCCCAAGTGCAGGAGTGTCGAAGTAATAAATAACCCGATTAATGCTAATACTTGTAAATTTCGTCAAGCATTCATGATTATAACTTATGTTAACAACAAATCAAGTTCCTTTCACAGCTCAGGTGTCGGTTATACCATACAGTATAGGCTATGAAAGTGCCAAGCATTTGTTATACCAATTGTTATACAACATAAATCAAGATTAGTCATTTAACAAGCAAAGTATTAAAGAGTGAACAAGATAACAAATACAAAACATGTTAGTATTAAACATTAAAGTTCATATTCAATTTATACCATACTTATTCTTACACCATTAGTGTAACCTTTTCACCTTGACATAATTAACTTAGCTAAACATAATGGAAGAAAGAAAAATGGATAAACAAAATAAGAACATAAATAAGATAAGAGTTAACAAAGCAAAGGAAAGGAAATGAAAGGCATAAACTTGATATTAATGAAAACAAAGCATAAAGAATACAAAGAGAGAAAACAAGAGCATGATCTTGATCTGGACACCAATATGCCTAAATGCATGGCAAGTGCCTCCTTTTATAGGCCAAAATTGGGAACTATTGATTTGATGACTAATTGATGAGTAGATGGTCAACCCTTGACTTGGTGACAATCCTTATCTTCTCTTGTCTACCTAAAACTTCATTGATGATGTCAAAATTAGAGTCGACATCTCTTTTCTAAGTTTGATCATCTCTTTGCCTTTGCAATTGAAGTTCTTAAAGTCATCAATCAATCCTTTCATTTATGTGATAGGCCTGCATTTAAAATGGACATTTACTACAAATTAAAGGTATCTTATATTATTAGATAGATTATTATAAAATGAACTTTAGTTAAGGAGTTATTGATACTTCAAGTGCAAAATGATGATATAAAACCATGATAAAAATGCACTTTTGAGTACTAATTAATAGCTTCATTAGTCTATTTCTATAATTAATCAATGTATTAGAAGTTGCAAGAAATGGACATCTTAAAATAATAAGAAATGAATTACATGCTTCAACAGGTTATGTGTCCAAGAGAATAAAATCCACACGATAAATGAATTTATCAACTTTTACTAACACATCTTCAACTATTCCTCTAGGCACTTTTATAGATTCATCAACAAGTAAAAGAGTTACAGAAGTTGATTTGAACTCATCTAAGTTGAGACTTTGAAAGACTGAATATGAAAATAAATTCACACTAGCTCCAAGATCAAGGCTCTTTTAATTTTATATTATCTAATAAAGAAAGAAATTGTAGGAAAACTAGGCTTTTTATATTTCAAAGCATTATTGTTTTGAAGAATGACACTTATTTGTTCGACTAAAAAGGCTTTCTTTTCCACATTTTCTTTTCTCCTCACAGTGCATAAATCTTTTAAAATTTTAGCATAGAAAGATACCTATTTAATAGCATCCAATAAAGATATATTGATCCTTACTTGTTTGAATGTTTCAAAAATTTCAGAGTTGTAATTGACTTTTCTTTAATTGGTCATAGCATGAGGAAATAAAAGTCCTAGCGAGGAATCAATCTTTTTTTTGCAATGTTCAGATTCAACCTCTTCCTTATCCATAGAGATTGACTCATCATCTTTCTCACAAGGTTCAATAAAGGTTTTTTCAATAACCTTACCACTACAAAGAGTGATGACTTATTTGACTGAATTCATGTGTTGGCTTCCAGAACTACTTGCATTTGCATTGTATTGCCCCTTAAGATTTTGTTATGGTTGAGATAGAAACTTACCTTTTCTTAAAAACCAAGAACAGATGTTAATTTTGTAAGAGTATATTTAAAAATCTGTTATGCTTTGAGCAAGTATTTATTGCCGCTTACTTTTCAATGAATGCATGCAATGTTTTCTCAAGATTTCTTATATGAGATGGAGTATAAGGAGGTGCATAACTATAGGAATTTTAAACATTATAGTGTGCTTGAAACGGTGATTGTGAAGTTTGTGCATTGTTGTTATCACTTTTCCAACTGAAATTTAGGTGATTTCTTCAACCATGGTTGTATGTTTGCGAGTATGGATTATAATTGGGCCTTTGAAAACTGTTTAAAGCATGAACTTGTTCGTGGAGACATTCCTTAAAAGAAAAAAAAGTTGGACAATCATTGTTGAGTGTTTATTTGTTTCATAAATTTGACACATAATATCTTAAATAAATTTTAATTAACTACTCTTTTTTAATTTTAATGCCTCAACTTTTCTTACCAAAGAAGCAAATTTGGCTTAGAGGTCATGATCTTCCTTAAGGTTGTACATACCTCCATTAAATGTATGAAGTTGGGTTTTACTTAGTGCCTCAAAAGTGCCTATAGTATCCTAATTTTGCACATTTTCAGCTAGCAAGTCTAGGTACTCTATTGCTTCATTTTGTTCTTTATCGTTAAAAGTTTTATTGCACATCAATTCAACTATATATTTATCTTTAGGTGTTAACCCTACATAAAAATATAAAACCAATTTCTATATTTCAAAACCATGATGAGAGCAAGTATTAAGTAAGTCTTGATACCTACCCTAACATTGGTAAAATGTTTCTCCTGATTTTTGAGTGAAAATGGTGGTTTGTCTTTTGAAAAAGTTTGTTTTATAAGAAGGGAAAAACTTCTTTAAAAATTATTATTGCATTTCATCCCAAGCACGAATGGATTCTGGTCTCAAATTTTATGGCCATGTTTTAGCTTTATCTTTTAATGAAAAAGGAAAAACCTTTAATCTAATGGTGTTCATATTATAATTTGAGTCATTATAGGTGTTTCAGACCTTCTCAAATCCCTTTAAATACAAGTATAGGTTTTCTAAATCTAAGCCATGAAAAGAAGTAAAAGTTGAACAATGTCTGGCTTAAAATTAAAATGATATACATTAAGGGGAAAAACTATGCATAATGGTGCACTTGTTATTGTGGGATTCATGTAGTCTTTAAGTGTTCTAACACGGTTATTCTCAATATTCTCATTATGAAGCGACTAGTTATCTTCTTCGCCAATATTTTCTAAAAATAATGAGGATACACTACAAACTTTACCACTTAATATACATGACCATATTCTCATACACATGTAGGAATAAAATAAAAGAAGAAGAAACAAAATAGAAGAAATAAAGTTATATACAAGAAAAGTAAAAAGTGAAAATAAAATAAATACTATAATTTGTACAAGAATTTACCTCCCCAGCAATAGTGTCAAAAACTTGACATAACCAAAAGATTGATGTCTTCTCCAAAGTATAGGAGTGTCAAAGTAATAAATAACTTGGTAAGACCGGGGTCGAACTACAAAGAGGTTAATTATATAAATTATAAACAATAATAATACAACAACAACAACAACAATAACAATACTAATAGTAATGGTAATAGTAGTAGAAGAAGAAGAAGTTGATAAGAACTTTGAGATAGAAGATCAATATGAGGATTAAACAATGATAACAAAAAATATCAAGGTTAGAGAATCCACTAATGATGTTTCAAATAAGTATAGTATAAACTCTTATTATTCAATTGAAAACCACACACAAAGGAGATTCCAATCAAATTATAAATTGTTAACATGATTACATTAGTTATCTTATTGAATAATGTAATACTTGTAAATGTTGTCAAGCATTCATGATTATAACTTATATTAACAACAAATCAAGTTCCTTTTATAGTACAAGTGTACATTATACCATATAGTTAGGCTATGAAAGTGTTAAATATTTGTTGTTCCAAGTCTTATACAACAAAAATCCATATTAACCATTTAATAAGAAAAGTATTAAGAGTGAACAAGATAACAAATACAAAACATATTAGTATCAAACGTTAAAGTTCATGTTGAGTTTACACTATACTTATTCTTATACCATTAGTATAACATTTTCACCTTGACATAATAAACTTATATAAACATAATAAAAGAGAGAAATATAAATAAACAAGATAAGAATATAAATAAGATAAAAGTTAACTAAGTGAATGAAAGGAATTGAAAGATATAAATAAGATATTAATGAAAGTAAAATTTGAACATTACAAAAACACAAAGAGAGAAAACAAGAGCATGATCTTGATATGGAAACTAAGATGCCTAAATGCATTGTGATTAGTACTCAAAAGTGCATTTTTATCATAGTTTTATATCATCATTTTGCACTTAAAGTATCAATAACTCCTTAACTAAAGTACATTTTATAATAATCTATCTAATAATATAAGATACCTTTAATTTGTGGTAAATATCCATTTTAAATGTAGGCCTATCACATAAATGAAAGGATTGATTGATGACTTTAAGAACTTCAATTGCAAAGGCAAAGAGATGATCAAACTTAGAAAAGAGATGTCGGTGCAATCCAAACCGGAACACTGTTCAGTAATTGGGTCATATCTAGAGCTATAGATCTCCGACTTAGGTCTACTTTATATGGATGGAAAGGTAAGACATATGCCTACAACTTTCATATGGAGCCCAAGATCTAAAAACGCCATTTTCAAGTCCAAATTATTGCAACAACAAAGAAGCCCGAATGTGTCCTCCAGCTCAAGCACTGTTTAGTATTTTGGTCATATCTGGAGTTCTAGAAGTCGAAATGAGCTGAATTTTTTACACAAGAAAGCTGAGATAATTTCCTAGAACTTTCATGTTAAATGGATCTAATTTTGATATCATCAATAACGTTTTGGGCAGAAAAGAGAAGATAAGGATTGTCACCAAGTCAAGGGTTGGCCATCTACTCATCAATTAGTCATCAAATCAATAGTTCCCAATTTTGGCCTATAAAAGGAGGCATTTGCCATGCATTTAGGCATCTTGGTGTCCAGATCAAGATCATGCTCTTGTTTTCTCTCTTTGTATTCTTTATGCTTTGTTTTCATTAATATCAAGTTTATGCCTTTCATTTCCTTTCCTTTCTTTAGTTAACTTTTATGTTCTTATTTTGTTTATCTATTTTTCTTTCTTTCATTATGTCTAGCTAAGTTAATTATGTCAAGGTGAAAAGGTTACACTAATGGTGTAAGAATAAGTATGGTATAAACTTAATATGGACTTTAATGTTTGATACTAACATGTTTTATATTTGTTATCTTGTTCACTCTTTAATACTTTGCTTGTTAAATGACTAATCTTGATTTATGTTGTATAACAATTGGTACAACAAATGCTTGGCACTTTCATAGCCCATATTGTGTGGTATAACCGACACCTGAGCTATGAAAGGAACTTGATTTGTTGTTAACATAAGTTATAATCATGAATGCTTGACGAAATTTACAAGTATTAGCATTAATCGAATAAGATGACTAATGTAATCATGTTAACAATCTATAATTTGATTGGAACCTCCTTTATGTGTGGTTTCCACTTGAACAATAAGAGTTTATACTATGCTTGTTTGACATACTATTAGTGGAACCTCTAACCTTGACATTTGTTATTCTCATTGTTAATCCTTACTTTAATATCTCATCATCATCATCATCTTCTTCTTCTTCTCTTTCTTTACTACTACTACTACTACTACTACTACTACTACTACTACTACTATTATTATCATTATTATTGTTGTTGTTGTTATTTATAATTTGTACAATATCCTCCCTATGGTTCGACCCCGGTCTTACCGGGTCATTTATTACTTCGACACTCCTACACTTGGGAGAAGACATCAATCTTTTTGTCGTGTCACATTGCAAATGCCTCCTTTTATAGGCCAAAATTGAAAACTATTAATTTGATGACTAATTGTTGAGTAGGTGATTGATACTTAAAAGTGTATTTTTATCAAGGTTTTATATCATCATTTTGCACTTGAAGTATCAATAACTCTTTAACTAAAGTACGTTTTATAATAATCTATCTAATAATATAAGCTACCTTTAATTTATGGTAAATGTTCATTTTAAATGCAGGCCTATCACATAGAATAAAAGATTGATTGATGACTTTAAGAACTTCAATTGCAAAGGCAAAGAGATTATCAAACTTAGAAAAGAGATGTCGGTGCAATCCAAACTGGAATACTATTAGGTAATTAGGTCATATCTAGAGCTATAGATCTCAGATTTAGGTCTATTTTATATGGATGGAAAGGTAAGACATAGGCTTACAACTTTCATATAGAGCTTAAGATTTAAAAGGGTCATTTTCAAGTCCAAATTATAGTAACAATAACAAAGCTCGAATCTGTCCTCCAGCCCGAGCAATGTTCAGTATTTTGGTCATATCTGAAGTTTTAGATATCGAAACAAGATGAATGTTTTACATAAGAAAGCTAAGACAATTTCCTACAACTTTCATATTTTCAATTGGCTTCAATTTTGATGTTATCAATGATGTTTTGGGCAGACAAAAGAAGATAAAGATTTACACCAAGTCAAGAGTTGGTCAACCACTCATTAATTAGTCATCAAATCAATAGTTTCCAATTTTGGCCTATAAAAGGAGGCATTTACCATGCATTTAGGCATCTTGGTTTCCAGATCAAGATTATGCTCTTGCTTTCTCTCTTTATATTTTTTGTAATGTTTATATTTTGCTTTCACTAATATCAAGTTTATGCCTTTCATTTAATTAGTTAACTTTTGTCTTATTTATGTTTTTATTTTGTTTATCTATTTTTCTTTCTTTCATTATGTCTAGCAAGTTTATTATATCAAGGTGAAAATGTTACATTAATGATGTAAGAATAAGTATAGTATAAACTTAATATGGACTTTAATGTTTGATGCTAATATGTTTTATATTTGTTATCTTGTTCACTCTTTAATACTTTGTTTGTTAAATGACTAATCTTGATTTATGTTGTATAACACTTAGTACAATAAATACTTGGCACTTTTATAGCCCATACTGTATAGTATAACTGACATCTGAGCTATGAAAGGAACTTGATTTATTGTTAACATAAGTTATAATCATGAATGCTTGATGAAATTTTCAAGTATTAGCATTAATTGAATAAGATGACTAATGTAATCATGTTAACAATCTATAATCTGATTGGAATCTCCTTTTTTTGTAATTAAATAATAAGAGTCTATACTATACTTGTTTGACATACCATTAGTGGATCCTCTAATATTGAGATTGTTTATTATCATTGTTTAATCCTTACGTTAATTTTTCATCTCAAAGTTCTCATCAATTTTTTCTTCTTCTTTGTCTTCTTCTTCTTCTTTTTATTATTATTATTATTATTATTATTACTACTACTACTAGTAGTAGTAGTATTATTAGTATTATTATTGGTACTATTATTATTGTTATTGTTATTGTTACTATTGTTGTTGTTTATAATTTATACAATTAATCTCTCTGTGGTTCCACCTCGGTCTTGTCGAGTTATTTATTACTTTGACACTCCTGCACTTAGGAGAATACAACAATCTTTTGGTTGTGTCAATAAGTGACCAACTCTTGACTTGGAGGCAATTCTTGTCTTCTTGTCTAAATAAAATATCATTGATAACGTTAGAATTTGAACCAACCTTACCATGAAAATTCTAGGAATGAAAATTCTAGGAGATTATCTCAGCTTTCTAGAAAAAAAAATTAAGGTCATTTAGACTTTTAGAACTCGAGATATAGGCTAAACACTAAACATTGTCTAGACTACAAGATAGATTTGAACTTTTATGTTGTTGCTTAAATTTGAATTTCCAAATAGTAAAATTGAATTTTACCTTTTTATATAAGTTTTAAGCCTATGTCTTAGCTTTTTATCTATATAAAACAGACCTAAATCTAAGTTCTACAACTTCAATTATGATCCAATTACTGAATAATGTTGCAGTTTGGACTAAAGCAGCATCTCTTTTATAAGCTTCACCCTCTCTTTGTCCTTTTAATTTCAATATTTTAACTCATCAAACAATTCTTTTATTTATATGATAGACCTACATTTAGGATGAACATTTACTATAAATTAAAGGTATCTTATGGTATCATACTTGTTATTATAAAATATATTTTAGTTGAGAAGTTATTAATATTTCAAGTGCAAAATAATAAAACAAAATCTTGATAAAAATAAACTTTTAAGTACTAATCGAAAGCAAACCCAAATCCAAGTTCTACAATGATCGAATTACCAAACAGTTTTTCAGTTTAGACTAAACCAGCATCTCTTTTTTAAGTTTGGCCCTCTATTTGTCTTCTTAATTTTAATAGTTGAACTCATCAATTAGTCTTTCGATTTATGTGATAGGCCTGTATTTAAAATAAACATTCACTACAAATTAAAAGTATCCTATAGCATCGGACTTGTTAATAGAAAACCTTAATAAAAATACACTTTTAAGTACTAATCACCAGTGCTGGCCCATTTTCATCTTTTGGACCGGTGTTAGCCTAATTTTTTATGTTGGCCCATTTTATTTTCTTTAGGTTGGGCCATTCTAGTCCATGCTAATTAAATACATTGTAAAAATAAAAATTTGGTATTAAAATACTTGGTTTTTGACAACTTAAAATATATATATATATATATATATATTTGTGCATACGGACAAGTGTCTTAAAGCTAAAAAAATCATATTATTTTTTTCATGCACTAAAAAATAATATTTTAATATGTATTTTGGCTTTACTAACTAGTTTGTTAAAGTCAAGAGAACATTAGTCAAAATTTCAGAAACAACAAAAATTTTAGTTTGTTTGTCTTTAGTATCTGGAGTACGACATTACATGTGATACGTATTTTGGATATTAATTTTTTTAAAATGCTAGAATGGTTAGGTTTTACCTTATTAAGATAAAAATCTACTTATTGAGGAGGGCTTTTCTTGAATTTTAGACAAACATGACCAATAATTAGAAAATACCAAAAAAACTATTGATTTTATTAGATAACAAAATAATGCAACTTATCTTTAGTAAGGCGTATTTAGGGTGTTAATACATTCACGCAACTAGTCTCTATACCTCATCTCTAAAACAAGTTAGGGTTGATAGTAATCAAAATACTAGATGACGACTCTCATTTTATATTTTACTAATAAGAAACAAAAATTCCTTGTCTCTTCATATTTGCCATATAGACCTTTACAATATTCATAAGTGGTGGACAATCATCGCGACGCCGCACACGTGTAAAAGTACTTAATAGTTGTGAAGCATAGAGGAAAATAAGAGAGGAGAGACACGGAGAGCAAAGAGCAGGCAACTGATTTTGTCTTAGAGAATATTGATTTAGGTTTAAGGTTAGAAAAAAATGATATTTATACTTCTTTTTTTTCAAGTGCTGGTCTAGTTAAACCAGTTCAGTTTTGTTCAATCAGTTTCAGACATTAGAAACTGAAACTTAACTTAACTAGAATTTTTTTGTGATTTTTAATTGATTAATTTGGTTTTTTTCTCGGTTCAATTTCTTTTGTTTAATAGGTTATTTAAGTTTTTTGCTCACTATTAACAAATATGAGGATTATGTTTATATTAAGATATCTATATATTATACTAAATTAAAAAAATACAAATAATATATTTGTATAACACAACTATATATCTTGTGTTAAGTTTAAGTCAGGCTTGATAAAATTCAAATCCTATCTATTACCTATTGCATAAAATAATTATATAAAAAAACTCACTTATTTAAGTATATTAAGTCGTTCCAATAAAATTATCATCCCTGAAGAAATCTTAAGATTTTATCCTTGCTATTTCTTTGTCATGTTATATATTCTTCAGCGGCCACTTGCCTGTGCAAACACTCTTTAATAACAAAAAATAAAAATAAAAATGTGAGAAATAAAGGTCCGCTTAGAGAGGGTAGCTTTATGTTCTGTTTGTTTCTCATATGCAGCCTTGGTTTTAATTGATTTATATTTTTCCAAGATTTTAATCTATGAAAACTGCATTTAGCTATAGTCAAGTATCCGTCTTGTTCAAGGGTGGCATGACAGAGTGAACTATCTATTAATTTGATAGTATATTCGACTTGGGAATTTGAGTTGTCCATCCCCATCCCCATCCCCAGGGGAGAGAGAGATTTATAAAGTTTTGCAACTATTGTTTCATATTGTTTGAAAATTGAAAGAAAAAAAAACAGGCATCGTCTAGAAGAAAGTGCATTGTTCGAAATGGAAGTGGAAGATCTTAAAAGAAAAGAATATGGGCTCTATATTAAAATATTAAACCAATATTTTTTTGTTCACCAGAGCTTGGAGAGAACATGGGCAATTAACTCATAGAAGTCATCCTGTGATCCGGTTCTTCACAAATTCATAGACCTTGCCAAAAGGTTCTTCGTGTTCTTCTCCAAAATCTCACACCATTGATTCCCCTGAAGTAGTAAAGCATCTTCTTATAAAGACAATTCAACCCCTAAAGATGCCAGAGGGATCAACATTTTGAACAATCCAGGGATGCTCAAGTAGTTTATGTAACGGTAGTCGCTCAACAGAATCCTTGACAAGCATCTATTGATCAAAGAGAAAAAAATAGAGAAAAAAAGGAGAGAGAACAGTCACAAGCACGCTAGACGCATGTGCATTTACTCTAAAACAGTTTACTCCCCAAAGTGATAGCATAATATTATTTCCTGCACAGTTGATTAATTCTACTAGCAACGTCTAATTAAGTAGTTGCACCCAACATGAACTGCTACTATATATTTTACATGAGAGTGTCGTTTTCTACATGTTATGACAGTTTTCAATTCTGTATACACACCATTTACTCTCAACAGTTTCCTCCCAAAAGCGGTAACATGATATTATTTCCTGCACAATTGATTAATTCTACTAGCAAGGTGTAATTAAGTTGTTGCACTTGACATGAACTATTAACTATATATTTTTCATGTAACTTTCGCTTTCTACATATATATCATCATAGTTTTCAATTCAGCAATCCACCCTTGTGTCCTCCAACCTTGTCTCCTATTTCTTTTGGGTTATCAAAGTTCTAATGTTGAAATGCCAATTAAGTTTTATTATGGAAGATGCAGCAAGCAATGTCACTTTCTGCATATATATCGCAGTTTTCAACTTCGCAATCCACCCCTTGTTTCCACCAACCCCATCTCCTATTTCTTTTGGGTTATCTAAGTTCTAAAGTTGAAATGCCAATTAAGTTCTATTATGGAAGATGCAACAACCAAATGATTTTTCATGTAACTTTCGCTTTCTGCATATATATCATCATAGTTTTCAATTCAGCAATCCACCCTTGTTTCCTCCAACCTTGTCTCCTATTTCTTTTGGGTTATCAAAGTTCTAATGTTGAAATGCCAGTTAAGTTTTATTATGGAAGATGCAACAAGCATTGTCGCTTTCTGCATATATATCACAGTTTTCAACTTCGCAATCCACCCCTTGTTTCCACCAACCCCATCTCCTATATTTCTTTTGGGTTATCTAAGTTCTAAAGTTGAAATGTTAATTAAGTTCTATTATGGAAGATGCAACAACCAAATGATTTTTCACCTGACTAATAAGGTCCTTTGCAGCAGAAGAGACAATTGGTTTAGGAGGGAACTTCAGATCCACTTCCACAATCCTGTTTATAAGGTAACGAGTAGTAGCAACTCAGAGAAAAAAAGAGAGTTACAGAAAAAATGATATAGAAATAAATTTAAAAGCAAAGAAGCAAGAGACTCCCAATGAGAAAAACAATTAGCAAGTTGAGCAATGTTAACCATGAGAATCATGCAGTATCCTTCGGTGCCTTTAAATTGGAAAAAAAGAATTTATGTATTCTGAATGAAGCAAATTTGCAGTTTTATTCATTATCTTTCATTTTGCTTATTCATGCTTACCTTCTGTATGTGTCTGAGTGTTCCTTGGCCTCAAACGGGGGGATGCCATATAAAAACTCGTAGCATAAAACACCCAGACTCCATATATCAACACTAGCATCATGCTCTACACTTTGCACTGCACCATTAACAGAATACAAGAACAGTTTTTTTGGGATGGAATCAGATAAAGTTTCAAGACTAGGGATGAGCACTTTCAAGACTAATTAAAAATCATTTCCTCACTCAGCCAAACAGTATTTGAAAGCCTTCACTGAAATCAAACCAGAAAATGGAATCTCCATTGGCTTAAATCCAGTGGCTTACATACGTACCCATCTCTGGTGGGAGGTAGTCCAATGTACCACACATCGTACGCCTGCGGTTAAAAGTGTGCACTGACCAACCAAAGTCCGCAATCTTGAGCTCACCCTGATAACAGAAGTCAATGTTGGCTTTATTTATGAGCACATGAAATTTAATCAATCATCTGAAACATATTGGAAATTCTATTCAAGGACAATTGTTATTTCACCTGTGCACCAATTAACAGGTTCTCTGGCTTGATGTCTCTGTGTATCACATGCTTGCTGTGACAATAAATCAGTGCCCTGGCTAATGACGCAACATGCTGCCACATTTACCACATCCACACCAACATTAATTTATAATCAGCAATCACATAATCAACATGCTGGATAAAGAAAAATCTAATTTTGAGTAAAAAAAATTCTTGATTGGCAATTAAATGAAAAGAGGAACTTGAAAGAAAAATGAACTGAAGCAACATACTGGCAAAAGGATATTAGTGATAGCACAAGTAAACTGAAGATAAATGAAAGAAATGACACAAAAGTAACTCACAGTAGCTGCACGTCTTTCACTAAAGTATTTACACTTCTGCAATTCTTTGTAGAGTTCACCTTTGGCTGCATATTCTAAAATCAAATAAACTCGTTTCTGCCATAATTTCAGTTTGAAAAAACACAAATCAGTCAAGTTTACCAATTACTTTCGAAAATACATACAAGGATCCTAAGAGCACACCTGATCATAAAAGTAACCGTAAAGGCGCAATATATTGGGATGTCTAAGATGACTCTGAATTTCAACTTCACGACGGAGCTGATGTTCAACCTGTGACTGTTGCAACTGACTCTTAAACAGAACCTTCAAAGCCACAATATGATTGCTCTGATCCAGCAAACATGAAAAAAGATCAATATGATTATACAGCAACCACTTGTAACACAATTCCCAAAAAAAAATCCTCTTAATTTCCTCAAAGTTTCTAAGCAAACCCAGAAATTGAAAAACCCAAAACAAAAAATTCATATCAACACAAGAAAACCCAAATAAATTCACAAAAAGAAGCCCAATTCATGATCAAGGAGCACGAATTTCAACAATAAATAAAGGGTTTGATCCCTGAAAATCAAAACTCACCCTTTTTTCTCTGGCTAAGTAAACATGACCAAACTTTCCACGCCCAAGTGGCTTTCCTATATCAAAATCGTTAAGCGTCCATCTCTTCTTCTCCGCCCCTGATACATCTGTTCTCGCCTGTACCAAAGTTTAAGAAAAACCCACAATTAAAAATCCTAATTATGTCTTTATATATTTGATCCATAAAAAGAATCAAAGAAACAAACCAAGAAGAGCACCGATCCCTTTACGCGATAAGAAAACAAATACCCTAGATTTTGAAATCAAGGTAAACTCTTTACAAGAAATTACCTTCTCTCCCTTTACGCGATAAGAGAACAAAAACCCTAGATTTTGAAATCAAGGTAAACGCTTTACAAGAAATTACCTTCTCTTGGGGCTGGGCCTCCGCAGCAATCGCCATTAGAAAAATATTTTTAGAGAGAGAAGTGTTTTTCAGAGAGATTTTCCGAGAGATATTCAACAAAAATGAGGGTTCACATTAAGCACTTTTATTTCCAACGGTCGAATTAGTACGGAGACCAATCCCCTCTCCTTTTCATTTTTTTTTTTTTCAAATTATTTTGTCCTCTTGTGAGGTTTAGTATTATTATTATTACACAGAGGAGAACTGGCAGATGGCTGGCCAACCTGGGATCTGGAAAAGATGGTCTAATGTTCAGGGTCGATCACGTGATTGAGATTTTTTAAAAAAGAAAAACGTGAGATATAGCACTAAAAAATATTTGGTTTGATTGACAGCAAAGGGGGAAACGACACTGTTTCGAGGAATCCTTTGAAAAGAGCCATCTCAATAATATAACTACTGAGGTGAGTTCGAAAGTTTCTAACATGTTATTTTGCGCTTGGATCGATTCCAAGATAATCGAGCAGCAGTCTTTTGTACACCTCAACTTTTATTACATTCTAGTTCGAATGTTTTTCACTATGTACTAAATAACGGGGCCTTCGTAGTTTTTAGTTTGAATGTTTTTTACTACATATATCATTCGGTTTAGTACTCGGGTTGTTTTAATTTTTGTAGTTGAAATTGAGGTTAGGTAGAAACCAATTATACATAAAATTTAATTATAAAAGCTAATTTATTTTTTAAGTTTTTTGAATGGACTCCTTACATAAAACTTAACCTTAATTTCTAAAACAAACACACTTTCATTTTAATATATGTGAAATTTAATATCTTGTCTTATATATAAAATGATAAACAACGAATTCAATTGTTGTTAAAATGTAATGGGTCTCAAGAGACAATTGTTAGGAAGTGTTGAAATTAAAATGTCATTATCCATTTGTAAATTATGTTGGCAAAATTATAAAATTATTACGAGCCTTGCAAGGCTTACTTGCAACTACATTTGCCCCCACATATTTATAGATTATAGCTTGCATTATTTAACAGCTCAAAATTCAAAATAAAAAAAAATCTATCCCAAAATATAATAATATATAAACAATAATCAGTCACTAAAAATCAATTGATCACACAATTTCTTCTCTTTTTAAATGAATATAAAATCTTTTAAAATCAAAACTCAATATACAAAATCTAATATTACTATACATACCACTGCAAAACCAAATTAGTATAGAAAAACAACACAATAATCGTGCAATCTCTATTAAATTCATTACTGCTCACCCTCAACTCTCTTTCTTTATAATACTTTTGAATCTTGAAGAGCACATGATGCAAGTTTTTAAACTGATCTTTAATTTATATCTATAAATGTTTGATTTAAAAAAAAAATTATTTACTCAACACTCATATTTAAATTGAAACGAAAACACTCAATTGATATGAGCATTTATGTTATATGCTTATTAGAGAAGCTCAATTGTAATTAGCTTTGATTTTAAAATAAAAGATAGTGATAAAATTGCATAATTGATTTTTAAGAAGGTTGTGAATCTTGATATTATGAAAGTCAAGGATTTGGATACAATTACAAAAAAATATTGGATAGTTTAGATCTATTAGTGTTTAAGCTTCTTTTATGTCCATGTCTCTTGCTATATTTTTCTTAAATGTTCATGTTTTTTGTGGGTAATTCAGCTAACATATGGCGGGCTTAGTAGTAAAAGTTTTAGGATTGTTGTTGTATTAGTGTTTCCATGTAGAGAGTAACCTCTTTCCCATAAATTATCTTAAATCTCCTTTTATTAAGGTTTAGTGTGTTTTTCCAATTATATTTGATAAATTTTATCTACTACATCAATCATAGATTAAATCAATAAACCCTTTATATATATATCCAAAACAATATTATTTTTATCTTTTATATATCATATTTATTGATTTATTATATGGATGTTGGGATAAATATAATTAACTTAATAATTTCTCCTAAAAAATATATAACTTTAACATTAAAAAAAAAACTAATAGTGCTCATGAAAAACAATATGCATTTTAATAATTTCCTCCTTTTTTTCTTCTTTTTGGTCCTTAAAGGATTTTCTAATGTGGTCATAATTTTTTTTCCAATTACATTCTTAAATAGTGCATTTACTAGAGTTTAGGTTAGATAATTTTTCTTGGTAGCTTCCTATGGGGTTCTCACGATCTCAAAAAAAATATTTTGATGCTATGTTGATATTTGATTTAGCAAAATAAAATTCAAATTTATTATTAAAAAATTAGAACTTCAAGGGGTAAAATTAGCAATGAAACAAAAATACATGATGTTTTTATTTTACGAAGCTCGTATTTAAATAAATCAGTCCTTAAAGACTTTTTTGTCATTTTGGTTTGTAAAGTTTGGGGATTTTGTTTTTTGTTCTAAAACTTCAATTTTGTTCAAGCTTTAGTCTCTAAATTTAAAAAAAGAAAGAAAATGTCATTGAAAAACAATGAAGAAGAAAGAAAATAGTTGCTTGACCTTAATCCTATAACAAAAAAGATCAATTTTAATGTTAATAAATTTCATTTGATAAGGGGAGATTAAAGTGTTTTTTAACCCTTTTCTCGCTAGAAAAGATAGATTGAGACTCGGAGTTATTGTTGTTTTTAATTAGGGTATTTTTTAGATTTTTTTTTGAATGATCAAAGATTAATATGAGATTATATATACTTTTGTTGAGATTTGTGAGGTATTGTTTAGGTGTTATTAAGAAAAATTGTAAACTCTAGTGTAAGTATAAGATTAAAAATAATAAGACCTTGATGAGATGGAAACTAAGATAAGAAAGAATAAAGAAAGAATGATAATAGCAATAATTATAATTTATAATGGAGAGGATGACCTTCATAAAATGAATCTTAGTTTAGACTTTGCAACGACGACAAAATTGATAATGCATTTCAATTGATAAAATAATAAAAATATGATAAAATATTTATAAAAATAAGTGAGGTAATAAAAAATAAATTATAAGAAAAGATAGTGCAATGAAAAGGTAGGATTGAAGGTGTAAGCACTTGCTAAAAATTAGTGACGTTGCCTTGAAACAATAATGAGCTTGATAAATAAATAAAGGTGAAAATTTTTAAATAAATTTATTTCATAATAATAAAATGACCCTTAAGGTTTAAAGAGATAATTGATTAATACTTAAAAGTGTATTTTTATCAAGGTTTTATATTTTTATTTTACACTTGAAGTATCAATAACTCCTTTACTTGTCTCTCCATCTCTATATAAAGTTTTGAAAAATATAAAGTTTTGAAACAAAATCTAAAATTCAAAAACAAAAAGGACTGAACATTTGGAAAGTATGAAAACTAAAGCAAACTTTACTCATGAATTCTAGAATTATCACACATTTTCCTCACTGTTTTCACTTTGGACCTAACTTTTAATGCTCCTTTTATGGAAAAAGACTATAAACAATTCACTATCAATTGACCATAAAAGAATTCAATCAAAAAGAGAGAAAGAAAAATCAAAAACAAAAAACCAAAAAATATAAATTATGGAAGTTCATAATGAATCAAAGCAATGCATATGCATAATGCGAAATCCTATTGCTTTTTTTTTCCTTTTCATTTAATAATTCTACTCCATCCACTTGTTAAAACCAACTCCTAACATTATTAAAAGGATGTCATCTATTCCAAAAACATACATGTATATAATGCATCTACGAGGAGGACATGTGAGGGATGGATTTAAGTTAATCCAAAATAATCTAGTTTGACAACATCTTCAGTAGGTCCCTCTAAACAATTTTAACAAGGAATGGATCATTTAATTTTATATATAGGGGTCTTAATATATATACCCAAGTATAATGTAATATTATAAATGCATTAGTTTTCACTGGTCAAGTAATTTATTTTTATTTCTAAATTGATCATTGCCTTTAAAACTAGGCTATTTTCTTTTCTTATTATCATATTTTTAAAAAATATTGGTGAAATAATATGGCATCAAAAAAGAATTGATAAAATAATATAATTTGTACATGTTATGATTAAGAAACATGATATTTATCGTTTGTTGTTATTTAGAATAATGACATTTACAAAAAAAAAATATTATGAAATAGGCAGGAGAGAGAAGAGATAACCAAAGAAAAAAAAAGATCTTGGAAGCACACCAAAACACCAATTATAATCTTATTGATATCATAAAAAACAAATCTTAGCACAACAAGCCTAACGAGATCAAATATGGTTACCAACGATAAACCAAGTAGGTCACACTTATCGCCAAAGAAAAGTGATCAACATGTGACCTTTGGGTGATAAGTGTTGCTGACTTAAGTCACTAATGGTGATTTTTTTGATGTCGTTAGATTCATCTTATGAAGATATTTTTTATGATACCAATAATATTATAATCAAAGCTTTGGTGTGCTATCAAGATCCTTTTCTTTTTCTTTCTTTCTCCCTCCTCTCTCCTATACATTTGATTTTTTTTTTGTAATTTTTTCCATTCTAAATAGCAATAATTTATGAATATCATGTTTCTCAATCACAACATGTACAAATTATATCATTTCGCTAAATCTTTTGTATGTTGTGTTATTCACCAATATTTTTAATTTACTATTCTAATTTTTTAAAAAAATTTCAAAACAAATTGAGCTAAGAGGAGATATTGATTAAATATTTTATCACATGGTTGAGTATATTTAACATTAATCTATTTGGAAAAAATATAAAATATTTATGGAGTCAAAACCATAAATTTTGTGGATGGCCCACTCATGTTATTGTTTCACATCTTTTTTTTTTATCAATAGCAAGTGATATATCAAAATTTTTCTTTAGTGTTCTTACTAGTCATGAACCCTTCCTACACTAAGAGCCTAATTTTCTCTAGAAAATATGCTCATATACCACAAATATATTTTAAATTAGGAAGACAAATTTATAATTTGGGTTGGGTTAATAAATTGGTTTTATTTTAATTAAATGATAAAAAAGGGCAATAATAGCATGTGAACCAAATTAAAAAAAAATAATCAGAATAACCTTAGAATTTGTTTTTTAAGGGAGTAAATAATGTAGCTCAATTCTCAGCCCATTAAATATAAAATGATGAAATTGGTAAAAAAAACAATTGTCGAAGTCAATCTAAGATAACATAACAACTTTATAATCTTGATAATCAAGGTCAAGTCAACTTAGATTATTTCATCAAACACACAGCTCAAGATATGAGATTAGGATAACATGATAGAATGAAAATAATAAAAAATCACAAAACTAATTTTTTTCTTAAAAAAAAGGTTATTATCAAATCATGTTAACTTTTCAAACTCATGACCGAGTCACTAAATTGGAATCACCCTATCTAGTAAAATAATGAAACTTAATTTTTAATCAATTAAATATTAAAGGAAGAAATTGAAAAAAAAATTACAATTATAAAACAAGATTAAAATTTAAAAATTAAAATAATAAAGATTAAAATTGAAATGCAAAATGAATCTGATCTTTGATTGAGAGTGAACTTAAAAAGAAAAATCAATTTAATAAAATATCTCATAAAAAAATTAAAAAAATAATAATTAAAATTAAAATATAAATATAAATAATTTTTTATTTGATGGTGAAATTGAAAAGAAAAATCAATTTAATAAACAATGATGAAAAATCAAATGAATAGAAATGAAATTAGAAAAAAATATATTATGAATTGAAATTAAATAATAAAATTAAAAATAAATAAAAATTCTATAAAATAATAAAATAAAAAAAATAGATTAAAATTAAAATACCGATAAAAAAATAAAAAGAAAAAAGACCAAGATCTCCAATTCCTTCTATTCTTATTCCTGTTTATGGTCACATATGGGCACGTCATAGACGTTGCTGACGAATAGTATTTCCAAACTCAAAAAGAATACTAGATCGTAGAAAGTTCACGGGCTTGTTAATTAATCTATGATCAGGCCAGGCTGGACTTCTCAAAAATTTCAATTCTTAGCCGCTCACGCTGAGACGTGTCAGGCATTCATGAATTTCACATCCATGCAAAGCTCCCCAATCCCCATATTAACGCCCCGCCACGCCACTATACACTCTATACGACTGACTACCTGCCATCTCCATACCATCTTCTGGACACCACCACACCTTACGCTCTCGTACACTTCACGAGGTGATACACCTTCATTCCCAGCCTCTTTCCTTGTCTCCCCCTCCCTATAGTACCGTACTCGTTCCATTTAAGAAGAAGGTTATGAAAGAAGAACGGCATGCACCACCTAGTTCTAGAGAACAGTCATTTCTCCACCCAAAAAAAAAACCAACCTTTCGAAACATGAAATTGAACTGCTAAGTTGTTGGCATTTTGGTGGCTCTCATCCAAATACAAAGTATGACATAAATAAACCACTGCAGCTAGTTTCAAGATATTACAGAGTAAATTTCTAAACTAATTAATATTTAAAAATATATTTTTATTAATATTTTATATTTAAAATATCAATAACTATTTAAGTAGAGTATGTTTTATAATAATATATCTAATAATATAATATACTTTTAATTTATGATAAATATTCATCATTCTGCACTTAAAGTATCAATAACTACTTAGCTATAACTTATTTTATAATAATATATCTAATAATATAAAATAAATTTAATTTATAATAAATATTCATCTTAAATACAGGCGTATTACATAAATCAAGGGATTGATTGATGAGTTTAACTACTGAAATTAAAAAGAAAAAAAAAACTAAAATTAAAAAAGAGATATTGGTTCAGTCTAAACTGAAACACTATTTGGTTATTGTATCATCATCATTATTATTAATTTATATAGTTAACCTCCCTGTGGTTTGATCTCGGTCTTGCCGAGTTATTTATTATTTCGACACTCCTCCACTTGAGAGAAGATATCAATCTTTTGGTTATGTTATAAACCGTGGGATAATTTGACTTTCAGCAATACATCCTGTATAACATAAATACGAGTAATAAGTTGCATTTCATTAATCATTTAGATAGGCATGCCAATTACAAATGGATGATTCATCATCTCTAGTATTTATCGATATGTAATGCATGCAAATATTTTATTTTTAAAGAAGTGTATACTATAATTTTTTAAGAGGAATACATAAGCTGATACCTAAATATAATATGTCAAATTATTATACCGAACCTAGCGTGAATTCCTTCACTTGAGGAGATGGAGTATGAACCACGTGCATACTGGATTCAAAATGTTATAAGTATTTGTTACTTTCTATAAGCTTGGTCAAAACTATTGTATTTTATTTATGGATTAATAATTTATATTTGCTTAATATTAGGTTGGATAATTATTACATGATAGTCGACATGTTGTTGCTGATCTTCGTGATCTCGATGATAATGATGGACTTGCTTGTTATTGTATATCTTTTTAGTTTAAGACACATTGTACTATATTTGACTTGTTATGAGAGACCTTGAGTCTAAATGATATTATCTTTGAGGATGAAACCTTATATAAACATATGAAAGTCGTGTTATTGATGAAGTCAACCCATCTACTCATTGTCATAAAAGATATATATAGATTCAAATATATTATTATATTATGTATAATTATGCTATGTTATTTTTATTAGTTTTTTTATAGTTAATTTTATAATATTTTTTGGCTAATTATTATGTTGATTTTAATATTATTTAAATATTATAATTTTTCATACTTATTTTAGATAAGCATAATTTAAACTTGTTAATTTGTAGGCAAAGTTGGAGCTAGAATTATTTGTTAGGGGGGCTCCAAATTAATATAACAATATATAATATTTTTTTAAATATATTGTACATGAGTTATAAAACATAATACAAATATATAATGACTTTTGCATAAGCTAAAAGGTTTTGAGCAATACCAAATTGAGTCAAAATCATGAAGTTAATTCCATCTTCATAATGTATCCAACATTTTAATTTTCTCAATCTTTATACCTATCAAATATGAATATATAAAATATATAAGAAATATTAGATAAAGTGAAACATTATTTATGTTTGATAAACTTTGAAATAAAGTAAAAAATAATAAAAAATAATTATTACATATTTATTTTAATTGTGTTCATTGTTTTTTTATAGAATAGAAATTATTGATTATCATATCAATTATGAATTTTTCAGCAATTTCTTTTTCTGTATAGTTAATCAAATAATTTACTAGAAAATTATCCTCCATTCAATTATAAAGTCTTATTTTAACAATCTTCATCACTGAAAAAGCTTATTCAGTAATTATTGCTGAAACAAAAATAGTCAAAATAAACTAAATTAACTTGTTAATGAGTAGATAAATTATTGATTTTTTTTCAACCAATCATTAACATAAATCAATAATTGATGAATATTCTTTAACTTTGGATGATTGAGTACATCAAGCTTATAATATTGCAACTGAAGTCTCAAATAAAGTTTTTCTTGGTCAACAAGTATGCATATATTTTCAATATTGAATAATTTATAGTTATTTCTAGGATCTAAAGTTATGCTCAACTTAAGAAACTCGATCTCCAGCTCATTGAATATATTATTTAGCTCTTGCAATTATTGATCAATGATAGTTATAAATATATCAACCCAATAGTGATGCTCAACTGTTACTGATTTGTTTTTTATGGCAAAATCATTCCACACTAGAAAAACAAGCATCTATATTAGAAACTTCAATGTCTTAATACTTATAAAATGATGTCAGTTATTCTAAAAGAGTTTCCTAACCATTATCTCTTAACTTATGAATTAAAGTCTTTGTGGTAGTCACCAAATGCATGATATTTAAAATGTCTTGAGATTTTTGTTTTAGGGCTTAGCAAAGCATATCAGTAATTCCCATAACATTATTCACTACATGCAAGATGAATGCAAAATCAAATGATATTAGAAACTTAAATTAAAAGGTCACATCACTACATTGAGAATAAATAGATCTATAAAAAAATAATGTTTTTAAGAACCAAGCAAGTTGCCCTATACATTTTTATCAAACTGCAAATTGATTTAAAGTGCGAACTTTATCTGAATTTTCAAGTTGTTGCAAACCACTTACTTGATTAACTCATTTACCCGTCTTAATCTCACTAATATCAACTAAATATTTAATTATAGTTGCTTAAAAAGCTCGTAATTCATCATTACTCTTGTAAGAAGCACTAACAATGTTAATAATATAAATCAAATTCTAAAAGAAAGTGTGAACATTACAGATTTCTCTAATTGCAGCAATAAGAGCCAATTGTAATTGATGAACCAAACAATGTACATAATATGTATAAGGGTAATCATTAATGTATAAAGCTTGCAAATGACATGATTAAAGAGTTGATATCTTACCCTAAGTGTGAAAGTATTAAAGTAATAAATAACCCAGCAAGACTAAGATCGAACCATATAGAGGTTAATTATAATAATAATAACAATAACGATGGTGGTGGTGGTGGTGGTGGTGGTGAGTTAAAGAGGATTTTGAGATGTAAAATTAATATGGAGATTATACAATGAAAAAAACAAATGTCAAGGTTAGAGGATTCGGTAATAGTTTTAGAGATAAGTAAAATATCAACTCTTAATAAATTATCAATATGATCATATTAATCATCTTATTTACATAACACATACTTATAAATTTTATCAAGTATTTATGATGTTAACTTATGTTGACAACAAATCAAGTTCCTCTCGTAATAACGATGTCGGCCGAAAACTATGAATAATCAAGTATTTGATGTACCAAATGTTATGCAACACAAATCTAGATTAATCATTAAACAAGCAAGGTATAAATAATTAATAAGATAAAAATGATAAGACATGTTAATAGCAAGTTTTTGGGATATAAGCATTGAAGTCCATATTAAATTTATATTATATTTATCCTAACATCATTAGTGAAACCTTTTCACATTGACATGATTAACTTAGTTAGATATTATAAAGAATAAAACAATATAAGAATATAAACATGATATAAGTTAACTAAGTGTAGTAAAGGAAATGAAAAGCATAAACAAGAGATTAATGAAAGCAAAACTTAAGTATTATAAGAATATAAAAAGAGAGAGCAAAAACATGATCTTGATTTGAAAAATAATATGTCTAAATAAATGGCTAATGTCTCCTTTTACATGCTAAAATTCAAAACTATTCATTTGATAATTGATTATTGATGTAATGGTCAACTATTGATTTAGTGGACTTGGAGGACAACAATACTCAAGCATTTTAGTTGGATAAAATGACATTGATGCAATTCGAATTTGGATACATGTTCCTCATGAAAGTTTTTGGAAATTATCTTTTCCTTTCACTCATGAAATTTTAGAGCATTGGAGTACTATAGCTTGAGATATGTTTAAATTACTGAGTAGTGTTTCTGGTAGACATGGTGGATAGCCCTCAAGTTCTTGTCTAGATGAAATGTTATTGCTACCATCAGCATTTGAGTAGGTCTTCTTAATGAAAGTTGTTGAAAATTGTCTTTTCTTTCCACCTATCAAATTTTACTTCATTTAGTCTTCTAGAACCCTAATTATGAGTAAAATTATGAGCAGTGTTTGGGTTGAATTGTAGGACAAATTCTGACTTTTTTTTGTGGCCAAACTTTAAATTTAAAAATGGCATATTTGGGTCTTCCCTATTAATGAAAGTTGTTGGCCTATTTCTTATATTTTCAGCCATATAAATCAAACTAAAATCCAAGATTTATAGCTTTAGATATGACTCAATGACTTAACAATATTTGAATTTGAATTGAATCAATATATCTTTTATAAACTTGGCCTTTTCTTTGTCGTTTTACTTCTCAATCCTTTGAATATTAAGATAAATCTATATTTAAAATAAGCATTTATCATAAATTAAAGGTATCTTATATTTTCAGACTTGTTATTATAAAATATACTCTGATAAAGGAGTTATTGATACTTTAAGTGCAAAATGATAATATAAAACCTTGATTATACACTTTTAAGTACAATTCATACCTTTTAACCAGTTTATTACTAGTCCCTAGTAATCAAAGTGTTAAAATAGAAAAACAATTTGAAAGTTCCACGATAAAACATTCATCATTCAACTTCCATTAATCTATTCAAGTAAACAAATTCTCATTAAATTTATATATATATATATATATCTACTTTATACTATTAAAATAAGATATTAATAAACCTTTTTTTTATATGCTCAATATATGAAAACATAGATGATAAGCTTTTATTAGAACAAAACAATATTATATTCTAATATTTATAGTTAACTTTCTTGGATTGAGATTATTATCTTTTTTTTCTTTTATATATGATTAGTACTTAAAAGTATATTTTTATCAAGGTTTTATGTCATCATTTTTGCACTTGAAGTATCAATAACTCCTTAACTAACACATGTTTTATAATAATATAAGATACCTTTAATTTATGGTAAATATTCATTTTAAATGCAGGCCTATCATAAAATGAAAGGATTGACTGATGAATTTAAGAACTGAAATTTAAAGGACAAAGAGACAGCCAAACTTAGAAAAGAGATGCTGATGCAGTCCAAATCGGAACATTGTTCAGTAATTAGATCATATTTGGAGCTGTAGATCTCAGTTTTAGATCTATTTTATATGAATGGAAAAGTAAGACATAGGTCTACAACTTTTATATGGAGCCCAAGATTTAAAAAGGCTATTTTCAAATCCAAATTATAGCACCAATAAAGAAGTCTAAATTTGTCCTCTAGCCCAAACACTATTTAGTATTTGACCCATATCTAGAGTTATAGAAGTCCAAATAACCTCAATATTTTACACAAGAAAGCTAAGATAATTTCCTACAACTTTCATGTTTTTAAATGGTTTTAATTTTCACGTTATCAATGACGTTCTGGGTAGACAAAAGAAGATAAAGATTGTCACCAAATCAAAAGTTAGCCACCTGCTCATTAATTAGTCATCAAATTAATAGTTCCTAATTTTAGCCTATAAAAGGAGGCATTTGCTATGTATTTAGGCATCTTGGTTTTTAGATGAAGATCAAGATCATGCTCTTACTTTCTCTCTTTGTATTTTTTATAATGTTTATGCTTTGCTTTCATTAATATAAGTTTATACCTTTCATTTGCTTTCCTTTACATAGTTAAGTTTTATCTTATTTATGTTTTTATCTTCTTTATTTATTTTTCTTTCTTTTATTATGTTTAACTAAATTTATTATGTCAAGGTAAAAAGGTTACACTAATGGTGTAAGAATAAGTATAATGTAAACTTAATATAGACTTTAATTTTTGATACTAACATGTTTTGTATTTGTTATCTTGTTCACTCTTTAATACTTTGCTTGTTAAATGACTAATCTTGGTTTATGTTGTATAACACTTAGTACAACAAATACTTGACACTTTCATACCCATACTATATGGTATAACTGACACCTGAGCCATGAAAGGAACTTGATTTGTTGTTAACATAAGTTATAATCATGAATGCTTGACGAGATTTACAAGTATTAGCATTAATCGAATAAGATGACTAATGTAATCATATTAACAATCTATAATCTGAATGGAACCTTCTTTGTATGGTTTCCAATTTAATTATAAGAGTTTATACTATACTTGTTTGACATACCATTAGTGAATTCTCTAACCTTGACATTTGTTGTTATCATTATTTAATCCTTATGTTAATGTTCCATCTTAAAGTTCTCATCAACTTGTCTTTTTCTTCTTCTTTCTTACTACTACTACTACTACTATTAGTATTATTATTGCTACTATTATTGTTGTTGTTGTTATTGTTATTGTTTATAATTATTGTTTATAATTTGTATAATCAACCTTCTTATGGTTTGACTCCAGTCTTGCCGGGTTATTTATTATTTTGACATTTCTGCACTTGGAAGAAGACATCAATCTTTTAGTTGTGTCAAGTTTTTAGGGCTGTTGCTAGGGAGGTAAGTTCTTGTACAAATTATGGTTTTTATTTTATTTTCTCTTTTCATTTTTCTTGTATATAACTTTATTTCTTTTCTTTTGTTTCCTTCTTATTTGGGATGAAATGCAAGAGTAGTTTTTAAAGAAGTTTTTTCCATCTCACATAATAAACTCTTTCAAAAGACAAATCACCACTTTCACTCAAAAACTAGGAGAAGCATTTTACCAATGTTAGGATAGGTATTGAGACTTGCTTATTACTTGCTCTCATCATGGTTTCGAAACATAGAGATTGGTTTCACATTTTTAATTGTATGAATGGACTAATAAAGCTATCATTTAGAAACATGACATTAGAGATGAATATTTTCAACATTTGCAAGCAACCTGGAGATGATAATGATTTAAAAAAAGTAAATCATATTAACGAATTAGTTTATGATCAACTTGAATCTATTTTAAGTAAAAATGAGTTAGATGAATCTGAAGTTTGCAAATGATTTATTTTCAGGAAGAAATTATGGATTAAAAACACACCAAAAATATTGATTAGATCATTTATCAAGATTGACAACAGATTTAACATTTGACATTACACCAGTTGATGATTACTTTCCTGACGAATCCTTACTTTCTTAGTCCAATGCCTTGGTATTATAAAAATATCAATTTTTTTTTGCTTCAGGAGATTTGCTAGCTGATTAAAGTTCCCAAGACAAAGAAAAGTTTTTGAATAAAGTGAAGAACTTTTAATGGGATGATGCAAACTTACTCAAATATTGTCCTGATAAAATATTTCAAAGATGCATTCCTGATAATGAGGTAAGTAGTGTCATTCAACTTTATCATTCTAAAGCATGTGAGAGTCATTTCTCATAAAAAATGAAAGCTGTAAAAATATTTCAAAATGGATTTGATTGGCTCATCATGTTCAAAGACTGACATGCATTCTGTAAAGCTTATGAAAATTGTCAAAAGTCAGGATTCATTTCAAAACATAAAGAATCTTTAAATAATCTTTTATTGACTTTTAAGAGATATCCTAATGGAGATGTGCATCATCCAATTCATGATTTATGGCCACTATTTCATAAAGAACATGCTCGACTTAGTCTTGGGAATTGATTAGTATTTAAAAATGCATTTTTATCAAGGTTTTATATCATTATTTTGCACTTAAAGTATCAATAACTCCTTAACTAAAGCATGTTTTATAATAACATATCTAATAATATAAGATACCTTTAATTTGTGGTAAATATTTATTTTAAATACAAGTCTATCACATAAATAAAAGGATTGATTGATAAATTTAAGAATTGAAATTGAAAAGACAAAAAAATGGCTAAACGTAAAAAAAAGATGCTGGTGCAATCCAAACTGGAACACTGTTCGATAATTGGGTCATATCTGGAGGTGTAGATCTCAGATTTAGGTCTACTTTATATGGATGGAAAGGTAAGATATAGGCCTACGACTTTCATATTGTAGTAATAATAAAGAAGTCTAAATCTGTCCTCCAACCTAAGTACTATTTAGTGTTTTACCTATATCTAGAGTTCTAGAAATCCAAATGATTTGCATTTTTTATACAAGAAAGTTGAGACAATTTCCTAGAACTTTCATGTTTTCAAGTGGTTCTAATTTTAATGTTATTAATGATGTTTTGGGTAAACAAGAGAAGATAAGGATTGTCACCAAGTCAAGAGTTGGTCACCTACCCATCAATTAGTCATCAAAATCAATAGTTTTCAATTTTGGCCTATAAAAGGAGGCATTTGCCAAGCATTTAGATATCTTGGTTTCTAGATCAAGATTGACATGACTAAAAGATTAATGTCTTCTCCCAAGTGCATGAGTGTCAAAGTAATAAATAACCCAGCAAGACCGGGGTCGAAACACATGGAGGTTAATTGTACAAATTATAAACGACAATTATAAACAACAACAATAATAATCACAACAACAACAATACTAGTAGAAATAGTAGTAGTGGTAGTGGTAGTGGTAGTCGTAGTAATAAAGAAAGAGATGGAGAAGATAAGAACTTTAAGATGGAATATCAATGTAAGGACTAAATAATGATAATAACAAATATCAAGGTTAGAGGTTCTACTAATGGTATGTCAAACAAGTATAGTATAAACTTTTATTATTCAATTGGAAACCACACACAAAGGAGGTTTCAATCAGATTATAGATTGTTAACATGATTACATTAGTCATCTTATTCAAGTAATGTTATTACTTGTAAATTTCATCAAGCATTCATGATTATAACTTATGTTAACAACAAATCAAATTCTTTTCATAGCTTAGGTGTCGGTTATACCATACAGTATAGGCTATGAAAGTGCTAAGCATTTGTTGTACCAAGTATACAACATAAATCAAGATTAGTCATTTAACAAGTAAAGTATTAAAAAGTGAATAAGATAACAAATATAAAACATGTTAGTATCAAACATTAAAGTCCATATTAATTTTACACTATACTTATTCTTACACCTTTAGTGTAACCTTTTCACTTTGACATAATAAACTTAGCTAAACATAATGAAAGAAAGAAAAATAGATAAACAAAATAACAACATAAATAAGATAAAAGTTAACCGAGTAAAGAAAAGGAAATGAAAGGCATAAACTTGATATTAATGAAAGTAAAGCGTAAGCAATAAAAAAAAATACAAAAAGAGAAAGCAAGAGCATGATATTGATCTAGACATCAAGATGCCTATATGCATGGAAAATACCTCTTTTTATAGGCCAAAATTAGAAACTATTGATTTGATGACTAATTGATGAGTAGGTAGCCAACTCTTGATTTAAACAATCTTTATCTTCTTTTGTCTGCCCCAAACAACATTGACAACGTAAAAAATGGAACCACTTGAACATGAAAGTTATAGGAAATTGTCTTAGCTTTCTTGTGTAAAAAATTTAGATCATTTCAACTTCTAGAACTCCATATATGGCTAAAATACTGAACAGTGCTAGGGCTGGAGGACAGATTCAGACTTCTTTGTTGTTGCTCTAATTTGAACTTGGAAATGACCTTTTTAGATCTTGGGCTCTATACTTCAAATGCAAAATGATGATATAAAACCTTGATAAAAATACACTTTTAAGTATCAATCACACCCCCCAACTAGCTTATTACTAATCCCTAATAATCAAAGCGTTAAAATAGAAAAATACTTTGCAAATTCCACAAAGCAAGGTAGTCATCATTTAATTTCCATTAATCTATCCAAATAAATAAACTCTTATTAAATTTATATACATGCTCAATACTTCTTAACAAGTTATTTATAAACCTTTCTTTTGTGCTTATTGTATCAACACATAATTATGGGGCTTTTCTTGAAAGACAACAAAAATTTTGTTCTAATATTTAAGGTTAACTTCCTTGGGTTGGGATTATTATTTTTGTCTTTTTCTAGTTGTTTTTTTAAATATATATACATATAATTTAAAACATCATGTATCTTTAACCCATGTAACAAACTTTCAGCTAATGACTTCCAAACTTGGTTGTCTTAGGGCATTAGGTGTTAAAACACCCTTACGAGCTTAGTAACTTGGGTAATAGATAATGATATGTAGATAGTACAATGTTTGATTCCCTTAAGCTTTTCTCCTCAACCTATGTAACAGGCGTTGGGCCAATAGCTCCCAAGTCAGTTGACTTTAGGGTATTAGGTGTTAAAACACCCTTTCGAGCTTAATTGCTTTGGTTGAGGAGGCTCAAAACCAACCTTATCTACATTTTTATTATTATCATTTTTTCTTTTTCTTTTTTTTTTAATTATATACTATCCCTTTTCCTTAGTTGTTACCTCTAACAAAAGAACATAAATAATATAATAATCCAATATGTAACTCACAATCATATGTTCAAAGTGTGTGTGTGTGTAAATTAAGGTTTAATAATACATGTTAAATAAGTATATGAGTAGAATAAAGTGATAACAATGCGAGAGTTTGTAAATTTGAATATTTCAAGAAGTATTATGATAGACCTTGTTACAAATGATTACTAAGATGTGTTTCAAGAGTCATAAAAAGGTCTCCTTACTCTGCCATCATAGTAACAACAATTTTGCACATGCTTTATGAAATAGAAAACATAATTAGTTTTTTTTTAGCTACTACCCTCTCCCCACAACTAGAATGAGACATTGTCCTCAATGTTTAAAGGTAGAAAGATAGAGTATATAAGATATCACTTGAAATAACAAACACTGACAAACCTGTAACACACTAAAATGAATAAAAGAAATAACAAAACACAATAATAAAACCAAATGACACAAAGATTCACAAATACATGTTTAAATCTAATCTAAGCTTTTTACGACTTTTCTCAATTGACTAATTTATACAACTTATGAAATGATCAATTAGAGGAATGAAAGATTGTAGTTGGTCAATCAATTGTTCAGTAGTAGCAACAGAAATTATGATTTGTCGTGTAGAAGATGTTAGAAATTCGTGTTCCACAGCATGATAAAAAAAAACAACTTATCATAATAACCATTAACATTTAACAAACCTATGAGTTTATGGTAAATGTGCAGTTAGGCCTAAGAGGAAATATAAAAGATCTCTTTCAATGTGCCCAGACCACCTAGTAAAGTAATGAAGGCACCAACATGGTTAAACATTGCATTCATTCGAGGAGACATTATGGAGACTTGTAGTTTCTCTCTAATTGTTTTTCTAATGATGTCTCCTTGTGCCAAAGCTTCGGGGATAACACCCAAAACTTGACTACCTCCTAAAAATGCAGCTATTAACACACCTTCCATTAACCCATGGCTGCCTCCCTCATACACTAAATGAATCTTTCTCTCAGCTAGCACTTGACCAAGATGATTTGCTGATTCTAAAAACTCCTTTTCTTTCCCAGGATTAGATCCACCAAAAACACATATTTCTTATATGATAACCTGAGGAACTTGCAATTTCTACACACTTCTATATTTGTTGAATGTATAGGTTGAGTAAAAATGAAAGGAAGGAAGAGAGAATTTTATAGATGATAAATTAGAAAGGCAATCATACCACCTATATGTAGGTTAGTTGGAGTTTCGCACACACTCTCTCTCTCTTTATTTATTTATTTACATTTGAAAAAACATTTGTATGTACAGGTAGTTGTGATTGTGGCTCACATCTTCCCTTGGTTTTACATCCAAAAATGGCTTAAATGCCCTTTATGGGTCGGGGGTAGGCTTCCCATCCAGTTTTTTTAAAAACTAGCAAACGGGGTCTTTTTTAGTCAGATTTGCAAGACTAAGTCAATCATATTCTTTATGAAATAGTGGCCATAAATCATGAATTGCATGATGCACATCTCCACTAGGATGCGTCTCAAGAGTCAATAGAAGATTATCTAAAGACTCCTTACTCAGGCCATCCTTAATTACTTGTATTTTATCTTCACGGTTTATAGTATCATTCCTAAAGAATGACATTGTGCATTACAAGTCCATCTAGCGCATCGATGATAGACTTTCAGTCATTTTACACAATGTTTCTTTGCAAAAGTGCTTTTACCTGTTCTAGACATGTGTTAAATAAAGGAATTATAAGACTCACCTGATAATTAGACCTTTGCTTCAATCAACCACTAAATATCTTCAGGAATTCTATGATTCATTAACAATCTCAATCTTGCACATCTAGCACGATAAATTTTTGTAATCGTATTTTGAGGCTGAGCAGGAAAATACTTTTTAAATTTTTCAAGATTAGTGTCCATTTTTAATGAGAATTGGAAGAGAGATTCAAAAAATTACATAAATAGATATACAAATATCAATTATTGTGGGAAACTAAAAGAATCAACTTAGTCACGAAGTATTATTATCCGTCATTTAATTGGGGTGAGAGAAACTGGTAAAAAAATCACTCAAAAGAAAACATAAAAATAATGTGAGAAAAACAAAATAATCAACCTTTATCTACAAGATCATTCAAACCAGATGATTCATTTTCACTAGGAAAATTATGAAAGTAAGCTTTCAAACGATGTCCATTTTTCTTAAAAACATTGTCATTCATTGAATTCTCAATATCACAGGCCCCATTAGGATTGCTCCATCTTGATCTTAGCTCTTTAGGGAATGCATAAAGTTAAGAATTATAAAACAAAACCTTTTAACCAGTATCAACTTTTTGACAATTTTCATAAGAGTGCATGCATATCCTTGAACATGGTGGGCCAATAAAATCTATTTTGAAAGATTTTTACAACTATCTTTTTTGACAAGAAATAACTTCCATATGCTTCAGAATGATGAAGTTTAATGAGACTACTTACCTCATTATTGGGAATGAATCTTTGAAATATTTGATCAGGACAATATTTGAATAAGTTATGGTCATCACAATAAAAGTTCTTCACTTTGTTCAAAAACTTTTCTTTGTATTAGGTATTCCAATCAGCTGGCAAATCACCTAAAGCAATAAATTTATATTTTTATCATACCTAGACATTGGACTAAGAGAAAACAAGGATTCGTTAGGAAAGTAATAATCGATTGGTGTGATGTCAGATGTCGAATTTGTTGTCATTGTTGACAAAAGATCCGCATCAATATTTTGTGTGTTTTTCATCATGATTTCTTTCTGAAAATAAATTATTTGCAAATCTTCATATTCATCCAACTTATTTTTTCTTAAAGTAGATTTAAGTTGATCATAAACTAATTTGTCAATATGTCTACTTCTTGTAAATCATTATCACCTCCAAGTTGCTTGCAAATGTTGAAAATATTCATCTCTAATGTCATGTTTCCAAATGATAGCTTCATCAGTCCATTCCTATAATTAATCAATGCGTTAGAAGTTGCAAGAAACAGACGTCCTAAAATAACAGGAAATGAATTACATGCCTCAATAGGTTGTGTGTTCAAGACAATAAAATCCTTAGGATAAATGAATTTAACAACTTGTACTAACACATCTTTGACTATTCCTCTAGGCACTTTTACAAATCTATCGGCAAATAAAAGAGTTACAAAAGTTGGTTTTAACTCACCTAGATTGAGACTCTGAAAAAATGAATATGGAAGTAAATTCACACTAGCACCAAGATCAAGTAAGGCTCTTTTAATTTTATACTGTCCAATAAAGTAAGAAATTATAGGACAACCAAGGTCTTTATATTTCAAAGCATTATTGTTCTGAGGAATAACACTTACTTGTTCGGCTAGAAAGACTTTCTTTTTCACATTCAGTTTCCTCTTTACAATGCATAGATCTTTCAAAAATTTAGCATAGAAAAGAACCTATTTAATAGCATCCAGCAAAGGTATATTGATTTTTACCTGCTTGAAAGTTCTAAAAATTTCAGAGTTGTGATTGACTTTTCTTTATTTGGTCATAACATGAGGAAATGGAAGCACTGGTGGAGAATCAGTCTTTTCTTTGCAATTTTCAGATTCTACCCCTTCCTTACCTTCAGAGATTGACTCACCATCTTTTTCATAAGGTTTAAGAAAGAGTTTTTTAATAACCTTACCACTACGAAGAGTAGTGACTGATTTGACTTGATCCATGTGTTGGCTTGTGGAACTACTTGCATTTTCATTGTATTGCCCTTTGGAATTTTATTGTGGTTGAGATGAAAACTTACCTTTCTCTTAGAAACTGAGAGTAGATGATAATTTTGCAAGAGTATCTTTAAAATCTGTCATGTTTTGAGCAAGTTGAGTATTGATTGTCTTTTGCTTTTTAATGAATGCATGTAATGTTTCCTCAAGATTTCTTCTAAGAGGTGGAGCATAAGGAGGTGTATATCCATGATAATTTTAGAAATTATGGTGTCCTTGAAATAATGATTGTGAAGTTTGTGCATTGTTATTATCACTCTTCCAACTAAAATTTGGATGATTTCTCCAACTAGGGTTGTATGTTTGGGAGTATGGGTTGTGGTTGGGCCTTTGGAAACTGTTTAAAGCATGGACTTGTTCATGGAGACATTCCTTAAAAGAAGGCAACGTTGGACAGTTATTGGTTGAGTGTTCATTTATTTCACATATTTGACACGCAATGTTTTCAACATATTTTAATTGACCACTCCTTTTCAATTCTAGTGCCTTGACTTTTCTAGCTAAAGATGCAAACTTGACTTGAAGGTCATGATCTTCCCTAAGGTTGTACATACCTCCACTAGATGTATGAGGTTGAGTGTTACTCGGTGCCTTATAAGTACTAGTGGTGTCTCAATTTTAAGCATTTTCAGCTAACAAGTCTAAATACTCCATTGCTTCATCAAGATCTTTATCTTCAAAAGTTCCATTCTACATCAACTCAACCATTTTTCTATCTCTAGGTGTTAACCCTTCATAGAAATATGAAAATAATCTCCATGTTTCAAAACCATGATGAAGGCAAGTATTAAGCAAGTCTCGATACCTATCTCAACATTGGTAAAATGTTTCTTCTCGTTTTTGAGTGAAAATGGTGAGTTGTCTTTTGAAAGAGTTTGTTCTATAAGATGAGAAAAACTTCTTTAAAAACTATTGTTGCATTTCGTCCCAAGCACGAATGGATTCTGGTCTCAAATTTTGTAGGCATGTTTTAGCTTTATCTTTTAATGAAAAAGGAAAAAGCTTTAATCTGATGGTGTTCATACTACAATTTAAGTTATTATATGTGTTGTAGACCTCCTCAAATTCTCTTAAATGCAAGTATGGATTTTCCAATTCTAAGCCATGAAAAGAAGGTAAAAATTGAATAATGTCTTGGTTAAAATTAAAATGAGATGCATCAAGAGGAAAAACTATGCATGATAGTGCACTTGTTCTTCTGGGATTCATGTGGTCTCTAAGTGTTCTAGCACGATTATTTTCATTATAAAGTGATTGATTATCTTCTTCGGCTATATTTTAAAAAAATGATGAGGATACCCTACAAAGTCTACCACTTGATGTACGTGACCACACTCTCATGCATGTGTAGAAATAGAATAAAAAAAAACAAAAGAAGAAGAAACAAAAGAAAAGAATCAAAGTTATATACAAGAAAAGTGAAAAGAGAAAATAAAATAAATATTATAATTTATACAAAACTTACCACCCCAGTAACGATGCCAAAAACTTGAGATGACTAAAAGATTAATTTCTTCTCCTAATTGCAGGAGTGTCAAAGTAATAAATAACCCAGCAAGACTAGGGTCGAACCACAAGGAGGTTAATTGTACAAATTATAAATGATAATTATAAACAACAACAATAATAATCACAACAACAACAATACTAATAGAAATAGTGGTAGTGGTAGTGGTAGTGGTAGTCGTAGTAATAAGAAAGAGATGGAGAAGAAGAAAAAGAAGATGAGAAATTTGAGGTGGAATATCAAAGTATGGACTAAATAATGATAATAACAAATGTCAAGGTTAGAGGTTCTACTAGTGGTATGTCAAACAAGTATAGTATAAACTCTTATTATTCAATTGGAAACCATACATAAAGGAGGTTCCAATCGGATTATAAATTGTTAACATGATTACATCAGGCATCTTATTCAAGTGATGCTAATACTTGTAAATTTTGTCAAACATTCATGACTATAACTTATGTTAACAATAAATCAAGTTCCTTTCATAGCTCAGGTGTCGGTTATACCATACAGTATGAGCTATGAAAGTGCTAAGCATTTATTGTACCAAGTGTTATACAACTAAGCATTTATTGTACCAAGTGTTATACAACATAAATCAAGATTAGTAATTTAACAAGCAAAGTATTAAAAAGTGAACAAGATAACAAATATAAAACATGTTAGTATCAAACATTAAAGTCCATATTAAGTTTACACTATACTTATTCTTACACCATTAGTGTAACCTTTTCACCTTGACATAATAAACTTAGCTAGACATAATGAAAGAAAGAAAAGTAGATAAACAAAATAACAACATAAATAAGATAAAAGTTAACCAAGGAAAGGAAATGAAAAGCATAAACTTGATATCAATGAAAGCAAAACATAAGCAATACAAAAAAAAAATACAAAAAAAGAAAGTAAGAGCATGATCTTGATCTAGACATCAAGATGCCTATATGCATGGAAAATACCTCTTTTTATATGCCAAAATTAGAAACTATTGATTTGATGACTAATTAATAAGTGGGTAGCCAACTCTTGACTTAATGACAATCTTTATCTTCTTTTGTCTACCCAAAACAACATTGATAACATCAAAATTGGAACCACTTAAACATGAAAGTTGTAGGAAATTGTCTTAGCTTTCTTGTGTAAAAAATTCAGATCATTTCAGCTTCTAGAACTCCATAGATGGTCAAAATACTGAAAAGTTCTTGAGTTGGAGGACATATTTAGACTTCTTTGTTGTTACTCTAATTTGAACTTGGAAATGACCTTTTTAGATCTTTGGCTACATATGAAAGTTGTTGGCCTATGTCTTACCTTTCCATCCATTTAAAAGAGACCTAAATCTGAGAACTACAACTCCAGATATGATCCAATTACTGAATAGTGTTCTTATTTGGACTGTACCGACATCTCTTTTCTAAGTTTGGCCATCTCTTTGTCCTTTCAATTTCAATTCTTAAATTTAGCAATCAATCCTTTCATTTATGTGATAGGCCTGCATTTAAAATGAACATTTACTATAAATTAAAGGTATCTTATATTATTAGATATATTATTATAAAACATATTTTAGTTAAGGAGTTACTGATGCTTCAAGTGCAAAATAATGATATAAAACCTTGATAAAAATACACTTTTAAGTATCCATCAAATATCATGTTCTTGCTTTCTCTCTTTGTATTTTTTGTAATGTTTATGCTTTGCTTTCATTAATATCAAGTTTATGCCTTTTATTACCTTTTATTTACTTAGTTAACTTTTATCTTATTTATGTTCTTATTTTGTTTATTTATTTTTCTTTCTTTCATAATGTTTAGTTAGGTTTATTATGTCAAAGTGAAAAAATTACACTAATGGTGTAAGAATAAGTATAGTGTAAACTTAATATGGACTTCAATGTTTGATACTAACATGTTTTGTATTTGTTATCATGTTCACTTTTTAATACTTTGCTTGTTAAATGACTAATTTTGATTTATATTGTATAACATTTGGGATAACAAATGCTTGACACTTTCATAGCCCATAATGTATGGTATAATCGACACTTGAGCTATGAAAGAAACTTGATTTGTTGTTAACATAAGGTATAATCATGAATGCTTGTCGAGATTTATAGGTATTAGTATTAATTGAATAAGATAACTAATGTAATCACGTTAATAATATATAATCTGATTAGAACCTTGTTTGTGTGTGGTTTTGAATTGAATAATAAGAATTTATACTATACTTATTTGATATACAATTCGTGGATCCTCTAATCTTGATATTTGTTATTATTATCATTTAATCCTTACACCTTGATATTTATTATTATCATCGTTTAATCCTTACATTAATATTCGATCTTAAAGATCTCATCTTATTCTTCTTCTTCTCTTTCTTTTTCTTTATCATTACTACTGCCACCACCACCACCTTAGGGAAGATCATGACCTTCAAGTCAAGTTTGCCTCTTTAGCTAGAAAAGTCAAGGTATTGAAATTGAAAAAAAAGTGGTCAATTAAAATCTGTTGAAAATATTGTGTGTCAAATATGTAAAACAAATGAACACTCAACCAATAATTGTCCAACCTTGCCTTCTTTTAAGGAATGTCTCTATGAATAAGCTCATGCTTTAAACAGTTTCCAAAGGGCCAACCACAACCCATACTTACAAACATACAACCCTGGTTGGAGAAATCATCCAAATTTTAGTTGGAAGAGTGAAAACAACAACGCATGAACTTCTCAACCAACATTTTAAGCACACCATAATTTCTAAAATTCTCATGGATATGCACCTCCTTATGCTCCACCTCCTAGAAAAAATCCTGAGGAAACATTGCATGCATTTATTGAAAAGCAAGAGACAATCAATACTCAAGTTGCTCCTAACATGAGAGATTTTAAAGATACTCTTGCAAAATTAACATCTGCACTTAGTTTCCAAGAGAAAGGTAAGTTTCCATCTCAACCATAACAAAATCCCAAGGGGCAATACAATGCAAATGCAAGTAGTTCCAGAAGCCTATATATGGATCAAGTCAAATCAGTCATTACTCTTCGTAGTGGTAATGTTATTGAAAAACCCTCTCTTGAACCTTATGAGAAAGATGATGAGTTAATCTCTAACAATAAAGAAGGGGTTGAATCTAAAAATTACAAAGAATAGATTGATTTTCTGCGAGCATTGATTGATACTTAACAATGTATTTTTATCAAGGTTTTATATCATCATTTTGCACTTGAAGTATCAATAATTCCTTAACTAAAGCATGTTTTATAATAATATAAGATACCTTAAATTTATGGTAAATATTTATTTTAAATAAAGGCCTATCATATAAATGAAAGGATTGATTTATGAATTTAAGAATTGAAATTGAAAGGATAAAGAGATGGCCAAACTTAGAAAAGAGATGTTGGTGCACTCCAAATCGGAACACTGTTAGGTAATTGGGTCATATCTGGAGCTATAGATCTCAGATTTAGGTCTACTTTATATGGATAGAAAGGTAAGACATAGGCCTACAACTTTTATATGGAGCACAAGATCTAAAAAGCCCATTTTCAAGTCTAATTTTTTGTAACAACAAAGAAGCCTGAATCTGTCCTTCAGGTCAAACACTGTTTAGTATTTTAGCCATATCTGGAGTTTTAGAAGTTGAAATAAGTTGAATTTTGTACACAAGAAAGTTAAGACAATTTCCTACAAGTTTCATGTTTTTAAGTGGCTCCAGTTTTGACATTATCAATAATGTTTTGTGTAGACAAAAGAAGATAAGGATTGTCACCAAGTCAAGAGTTGGCCACTTACTCATCAATTAGTCATCAAAATCAATAGTTCCTAATTTTGGCCTATAAAAGGAGGCATTTGCCATGAATTGAGGCATCTTGGTTTCCAGATCAAGATCATGCTCTTATTTTCTTTCTTTGTATTTTTTTTGTAATGTTTATACTTTGCTTTCATTAATATCAAGTTTATGCCTTTCAATTCCTTTGCTTTGCTTTGATAACTCTTATCTTATTTATGTTTTTATTTTCTTCATCTATTTTTCTTTCTTCCATTATGTTTAACTAAGTTTATTATGTCAAGGTGAAAAGGTTACACTAATGATATAAGAATAAGTATAGTATAAACTTAATATGGACTTTAATATTTAATACTAACATGTTTTATATTTGTTATCTTGTTCACTCTTTAATACTTTGCTTGTTAAATGACTAATCTTGATTTATGTTGTATAACACTTGGTACAACAAATGCTTGGCACTTTCATAGCCCATACTGCATGGTATAACCAACACCTGAGCTATGAAAGGAACTTGATTTGTTGTTAACAGAAGTTATAATCATGAATGGTTGACCAAATTTAACAATCAATAATCTGATTGGAACCTCCTTTGTGTGTGGTTTTCAATTGAATAATAAGAGTTTATACTATACTTATTTGACATACCATTAGTGGATCCTCTAACCTTGACATTGTTTGTTATTATTGTTTAATCGTTACTTTAACTTTTCATCTCAAAGTTCTCATCAATTTTTCTTCTTCTTCTTCTTTACTACTACTACCACTACTACCACTACTACTATTGGTATTATTATTAATATTATTATTACTACTACTATTATTGTTGTTATTTATAATTGTTGTTTATAATTTGTACTATTAACCTCCCTATGGTTCGACCGCGGGTCTTGCCGGGTTATTTATTACTCCAACACTCCTACACTTGGGAGAAGACATCAATCTTTTAGTCGTGTCAAGTTTTTGGTGTCGTTGCCGGGGATGTAAGTTTTGTATAATTTACAATATTTATTTTATTTTTTGTTTTCACTTTTCTTGTATATAACTTTGTTTCTTTTCTCTTATTTCTTTTTTTTTGTTTTCTTTTTCCTTTTATTATATTCCTACACATGGATGAGAGTGTGGTCACGTACATCAAGTGGTAGACTTTGTAGGGTATCCTCATCATTTTCAGAAAATATGGCTGAAAAAGATAATCAATCATTTTATAATGAGAATAACCGTGCTAGAACACTTAGAGACCGCATGAATCCCATAAGAACAAGTGCACCATCATGCATAGTTTTTCCTTTCGATGCATCTCATTTTAATTTTAAACCAGACATTATTCAACTTTTACCTTCTTTTTATGGCTTAGAATTGGAAAATTCACACTTGTATTTAAGAGAATTTGAGGAGGTCTGCAACACATATAATAATTTAAATTGTAGCATGAACACCATCAGATTAAAGCTTTTTTCTTTCTCGTTAAAAGATAAAGCTAAAACATGCCTACAAAATTTGAGACCAGAATCCATTCATGCTTGGGATGAAATGCAATAACAGTTTTTAAAGAAGTTTTTTCCGATCTCATAGAACAAACTCTTTCAAAAGATAACTCACCACTTTCACTCAAAAACGAGAAGAAACATTTTACCAATGATGAGATAGGTATCGAGACTTGCTTAATACTTACCCTCATCATGGTTTTGAAACATGAAGATTATTTTCATATTTCTATGAAGGGTTAACACCTAGAGATAGAATAATTGTTAAGTTGATGTGTAATGAAACTTTTGAAGATAAAGATCCTGATGAAGCAATGGAGTATTTAGACTTGTTAGCTGAAAATGCTTAAAATTGAGACACCACTAGTACTTATGAGGCACCGAGTAAAACTCAACCTCATACATCTAGTGGAGGTATGTACAACTTTAGGGAAGATCATGACCTTCAAGTCAAGTTTGCATCTTTAGCTAGAAAAGTCGAGGCACTATAATTGAAAAGGAGTGGTCAATTAAAATCTATTGAAAACATTGCGTGTCAAATATGTGAAACAAATGAACACTCAACCAATAACTGTCCAACGTTGCCTTCTTTTAAGGAATGTCTCCATGAACAAGCCCATGCTTTAAACTTTGTCATTCTGAAGCATGTAGAAGTTATTTCTTGTTAAAAAAGATAGCTATAAAAATCTTTCAAAATGGATTTTATTGGCCTACCATGTTCAAAGACACACATGCATTCTGCAAAACATGTGAAAATTGTCAAAAAGTTGATACTAGTCAAAAAGTTTTGTTTTATAATTCTCAACTCTATTCATTTTCTAGAGAGCTCAAATCAAGATGGAGCAATCCTTATAGGACTTGTGATATTGAGAATTCAATGAATGACAATGTTTTTAAGGAAAATGGACATCGTTTGAAAGCTTACTTTGATAATTTTTCTAGTGAAAATGAATTAACTGGTTTGAATGATCTTCTAGATAAAGGTTGATTATTTTGTTTTTCTCACATTGTTTTTGTGTTTCTTTTTTAGTGATTTTTGCTAGTTTCTCTCACCCTGGTCAAATGGCGGAGAAGGGTACTCCATGATTTAAGTTGGTTCTTTTACTTTCCCACAATAACTGATATCTGTGTATATATTTGTGTAATTTTATGAATCTCTCTTCCAATTCTCATTTGAAAATGGACACTAATCTTGAAAAATTGGAAAAGTATTTTCCTGCTTTGCCTCAGAATGCGATTACAAAAATTTACCATGCTAGATGTGTAAGATTAAGATTGTTAATGAATCACGGAATTTCTGAAGATATTCGCTAGTTGATTGAAGCAAAGTTTCGATTATCAGGTGAGTAGTCTGACTCCTTCATTTCACATATGCCTGGAATAGGTAAAAACACTTTTACAAAGAAACATCGTGCAAAATGACTGAAAGTCTGTCATCGATGTGCTAGATGGACTTATAATGCACAATGTCGTTTTTTAGGAATGATATCTATAAACCATGAAGATAAAATAAAATTCATTAAGGATGACGTAAGTAAGGAGTCTTTAGATAATCTTCTATTGACTCTTGAGACGCATTCTAGTGGAGATGTGCATTGTGCAATTCATGATTTATGGCCACTATTTCATAAAAAAACATGATCGACTTAGTCTTGGGAATCTAACTATACAAAACCCTGTTTGCTAGTTTTTAAGAAAACTGGATGGGAAGCCTATCCCCGACCCATAAAGGGCGTTTAAGCCATTCTTGGACGTAAAACCAAGGGAAGATGTGAGCCACAATCACAACTACTTGTACATACACATGTTTTTTTTCAAATGTAAATAAATAAAGAGAGTGTGTGAGATTCCAACTAGCCTACATATAGGTTGTATGATTGCCTTTCTAATTTCTCATCTATAAAACCCTCTCTTCCTTCCTTTCATTTCTACTCAACCCATACATTCAACAAATACAGAAGTGTCTAGAAATAGCAAGTTCCTTAGGTCATCATATAAGAAATATTTGTGTTTTGGGTGGATCTAGTCTTGGGAAAGAAAAGGAGTTTTTAGAGTCAGCAAATCATCTTGGTCAAGTGCTAGTTGAGAGAAAGATTCATTTAGTGTGTGGGGGAGGCAGTCTTGGGTTAATGTGAGGTGTGTCAATAGTTGCATTTTTAGGAGGTAGTCAAGTTTTGGGGGTCATCCCCAAAGCTTTAGCGCAAGGGGATATCATTGGAAAAACAATTGGAGAGGAATTATAAGTCTCCATAATGTTTGCTCGAATGAATGCCATGTTGATGCCTTTATTACCTTACTAGGTGGTCTAGGTACATTGAAAGAAATCTTTCATATTTTCTCTTGGGCCCAACTGCACATTCACCATAAATCTGCTCTTATACTTATTTAACATGTTTTCTTAAACTTTAATTTACACACACACACACACACACTTTAACATATGATTGTGGGTTGCATATTGGATTATTATATTATTTATGTTCTTTTGTTAAAGGTAACAACTAAGGGAAAGGGATAATATATAATTAAAAAGAAAAAAAAGAAAAAATGATAATAATAAAAATGTATATAAGTTTGGTTTCATAACCTAAGCAATTAAGCCTGAAGAAGTGTTTTAACATCTAATACTCTAAAGTCAACTGACTTGGGAGTTATTGACCCAATGCTTGTTACATGGGTTGAGGAGAAAAGTTTAAGGGAATCAAACATTGCATTATCTATATATTAGTATCTGTAACCCGAGTTACTAAGCTCGTAGGGGTGTCTTAACACCTAATGCCCTAAGACCAACTGGTCTGAGAGTCATTAGCTGAAAGCTCGTTACATGGGTTAAAGATGCATGGTGTTTTAAATTATATGTATATATATTAAAAAAGAAGAAGACAAAAATAATAATCCCAACCCAAGAAAGTTAACCTTAAACATTAGAACAAAAATTTTGTTTTCTTCCAAGAAAAGCCCCATAATTATGTGTTGATACATTTAGCACAAAAAACAAGGTCTGTGAATATCTTGTTAAGAGGTATTGAGCAGGTATATAAATTTAACGAGAGTTTGTTAATCTGTATAGATTAATGGAAGCTAAATTATGACTACCTTGCTTTGTGAAATTTGCAAATTGTTTTATTATTTTAACACTTTGATTACTAGGGACTAGTAATAAGCAAGTTGGGGAGTGTGATTGATACTTAAAAGTGTATTTTTATCAAGGTTTTATATCATCATTTTGCACTTGAAGTATTAATAATTCCTTAACTAAAGCATGTTTTATAATAATATAAGATACCTTAAATTTATGGTAAATATTTATTTTAAATAAAGGCCTATCACATAAGTGAAAGGATTGATTGATGAATTTAAGAATTGAAATTGAAAGGATAAAGAGATGGCCAAACTTAGAAAAGAGATGTCGGTGCAATCCAAACCAGAACACTGTTTGGTAATTGGGTCATATTTGGAGCTATAGATCTCACATTTAGATTTACTTTATATGGATTGAAAGGTAAGACATAGGCCTATAACTTTCATATGGAGCCCAAGATCTAAAAAGGTCATTTTCAAGTCTAAATTGTTGCAACAACAAAGAAGTTTGAATCTATCTTCTAGCCCGAGCACTGTTCAAAATTTTGGCCACATCTAAAATTTTAGATGTCAAAATGAGCTAAATTTTGTACATAAGAAAGCGGAGACAATTTCCTACAACTTTCATGTTTTCGAGTGGCTTCAATTTTGACGTTATCAATGACGTTTTGGGCAGACAAAAGAAGATAAAGATTGTCACCAAGTCAAGAGTTGGCCACGTACTCATCAATTAATCATCAAATCAATAGTTCCCAATTTTAGCCTATAAAAGGAGGCATTTGCCATGCATTTAGGCATCTTGATTTCCAGATCAAGATCATGCTCTTATTTTTTCTCTTTGTATTTTTTGTAATGTTTATGTTTTGCTTTCATTAATATCAAGTTTATGCCTTTCAATTCCTTTCCTTTGCTTTGGTAACTCTTATTGTATTTATGTTCACATTTTGTTTATCTATTTTTCTTTGTTTCATTATGTCTAGCTAAGTTTATTATGTCAAGGTGAAAAGGTTACATTAATGGTGTAAGAATAAATATAGTATAAACTTAATATGGACTTTAATGTTTGATAGTAACATGTTTTATATTTGTTATCTTGTTCACTCTTTAATAGTTTGCTTGTTAAATGACTAATCTTGATTTATGTTGTATAAAACTTTGTACAACAAATGCTTGGCACTTTCATAACCCATACTGTATGGTATAACCGACACCTGAGCTATGAAAGGAACTTCATTTGTTGTTAACATAAGTTATAATCATCAAATGCTTAACAAAATTTACAAGTATTAGCATTAATTGAATAAGATGACTAATGTAATCATGTTAACAATCAATAATCTGATTGGAACCTCCTTTATGTGTGGTTTTCAATTGAATAATAAGAGTTTACACTATACTTGTTTGACATACCATTAGTAGATATTCTAACCTTGACATTGTTTGTTATTATTGTTTAATCGTTACTTTAACTTTTCATCTCAAAGTTCACATCAATTTTTCTTCTTCTTCTTCTTCTTCTTCTTCTTCTTCTTCTTCTTCTTTATTATTATTGTTATTATTATTATTATTATTACTACTACTACTACTACTTGACACGACAAAAAGATTGATGTCTTCTCCTAAGTGCAGGAGTGTCAAAATAATAAATAACCCGGCAAGACCGGGGTCGAACCATAGGGAGGATATTGTACAAATTATAAATAACAACAATACAACAATAACAATAACAATAACAACAACAATGATAATAATAGTAGTAGTAGTAGTAGCAGTAAAGAAAGAGAAGAAGATGATGATGATGATGATGATGATGAGATATTAAAGTAAGGATTAACAATGATAATAACAAATGTCAAGGTTAGAGGTTCCACTAATGGTATGTCAAACAAGTATAGTCTAAACCCTTATTGTTCAATTGGAAACCACACATAAAAGAGGTTCCGATCAAATTATAGATTGTTAACATGATTACATTAGTCATCTTATTCAATTAATGCTAATACTTATGTTAACTTATGTTAACAACAAATCAAGTTCCTTTCATAGCTCAGGTGTCGGTTATACCATACAGTATGGGCTATGAAAGTGCCAAGCATTTGTTGTACCAATTGTTTTACAACATAAATCAAGATTAGCCATTTAACAAGCAAAGTATTAAAGAGTGAACAAGATAACAAATATAAAACATGTTAGTATTAAACATTAAAGTCCATATTAAGTTTATACCATACTTATTCTTACACCATTAGTGTAACCTTTTCACCTTGACATAATTAACTTAGCGAGACATAATGGAAGAAAGAAAAATGGACAAAAAAAATAAGAACATAAATAAGATAAGAGTTAACAAAGCAAAGGAAAAAAAATGAAAGGCATAAACTTGATATTAATGAAAACAAAGCATAAAGAATACAAAGAGAGAAAACAAGAGCATGATCTTGATCCGGACACCAAGATGCCTAAATGCATGGCAAATGCCTCCTTTTAAAGGCCAAAATTGGGAACTATTGATTTGATGACTAATTGATGAGTAAATGGCCAACCCTTGACTTGGTGACAATCCTTATCTTCTCTTATCTGCCCAAAACATCATTGATGACGTCAAAATTAGAGTCACTTGAAAAGATGAAAGTTCTAGGCAATTGTATCAGCTTTCTTGTGTAAACAATTCAGCTCATTTCGACTTCTAGAACTCCAAATATGGCTAAAATATTGAATAGTGCTCGGGCTGAAGGACATATTCAGGCTTCTTTGTTGTTGCAATAATTTGGACTTGAAAATGGCCTTTTTAGATCTTGGGCTCCAAATGAAAGTTGTAGGCC
>SRLM01001464.1:147553-165648 GCA_015708895.1 Populus ilicifolia | reverse complement strand
ATGGAATAAGATGACTAATGTAATCATGTTAACAATTTATAAGTAGATTGGAACCTCCTTTGTGTGTGGCTTCCAATTAAATAATAAAAGTTTATACTATACTTGTTTGACATACCATTAGTGGATCCTCTAACCTTGACATTGTTTATTATCATTGTTTCATCCTTACGTTAATATTTCATCTCAAAGTTCTCATCATCATCTTCTTCTTTATTATTGTTATTATTCTTATTCTTATTCTTATTATTATTGCTGTTATTACTATTATTGTTGTTATTGTTATTATTGTTATTTATAATTTATATAATAACCTCCTTGTGGTTTGTCCCCGGTCTTGCCGGGTTATTTATTACTTCGACACTCCTGCAGTTAGGAGAAGACATCAATCTCTTTGTCGTGTCATTAGCGCATATAATTCTCAATTTATTTAACTATATGTGTACATAAACTTTTTGCTTTGTTAAATTTTTTAAACTACAAAAATACATTAAAAAACCTGTATATAAATGAATACAACAATAAATGAATTGGGAAAAAAGCTAACAACATAAAAGAAAACTATAAAGTTCATCGAAAGCAAATTATATAATAACATGTAGTTCAAATATCAAACAACTCAATATTAAAAGGTAAAACCGAGAAAAACTAATTAAAAAACTCAATAGAAAAAAAGACTTAAGTCAACTCGGGTTAACCCACTAACCCTGCAACCTTGGATACAAGATTAGGATAATTGCATATAAAGGAAAGTGAGAGAGAGAGAGAGAGAAAACATGAAAACCAATTCTAATAAATCAAATTTTAAGGGAATAAATTAAAAACAATAATTTAAGAATTATCTAAAAAACTAAAGTTAACTTGTGCTAACTTTCAAAATTCGTGATCTTTGTTATGAGCCTTTGAAAAAGCAAGATCAACCTGTGCTAACTTTCAAAACTTGTGACCTTGGCCATGAGTCTAGAACTAATTATATACAAGGCAAACTCTAAAAAATAACATAGCAAAATTTGAAATTAGAAAAATATCAATGAATGAAATTGAAAAGAAAATACAATAAAATAAGATCCCAAAAGAAATAGTAATAAAAAAAATAAGGATTAAATTTGATATAAAAAAATTAAAATCAAATGTAAAGAAATTGGAAAAAAAAACTATTAGAAAAAGAAAAACAAAAAACTAGTAACAATTAAAAGAATAAGGATCATATTTGATACAAAGATTGAATGAAACCAAATGATGAAAGGTTAAATTAGAAAAAGTTAAAAAAAAACAAAATAAATAGCAATAAAGAGATTAAAGAAAAAACAAATGAAATCACACATCTATATTTTTTGCAAGGAGAAGAGAGAGAAAAGAGGGAGGAGAAAAAAAAAGTTCATAAGAACTCAACCACCGCTCTTTTATATACACAAGTAGCATCGACAAAAAAAAGGGTTGCAAGTGCTTCAAACATTACCCTGAAATGCAATGTTTGATGGTTGGGAGGCGTTACACCTGTCACTTATTTATTAATGAATTTTTAAAAAAATATGTTAAAAAACCAAATAGCCCCCCAAAGGCAAACTTGTTATCCACTACCTAAACAATTTGAAATTATGATAAAGCCTCAATATGCAAGGTTAATAAGTTTTGTTTAGGGGTAACTTAACTTTTACATTATACTTAAAAAATATTAAAAAAATGAATATCTTTTTTGTAGCCTTTTAACAATTTTTCTTATAAGTGTAATAAAGTCTTTATATTATGCATATAAAAATTAAAAATACCAAAATGGCCCTAATCAACCTCTTAATAAATGAATTTTTAAGGTTAAAATAATATTTATAATGTGTATTTAAAAATAAAACTTAATTATCACTCATTAATTTTATAATGACTAATGAATACTATGAAAATGACAAGACTAAATCTAACACTAACCTTATTGGTTTTTTTGTTGGAAAGGTAAGATAGTAGTTACAATATTCATGTTCATAGTATAATGTGTCTAGGTACACTGTGACACAACTAAAAGATTGTTGTCTTCTCCCAAGTGCAGAAGTGTCGAAGTAATAAATAATTCGGCAAGACCAAGGTAGAACCATAGGGAAGTTAATTGTATAAATTATAGATAACAATAATACAATAACAATACTAGTAGTAGTAAGAGGAGGAGCAGCAGCAGCAGTCGTAGTAAAAAAAAGGAGAAGAAGAAGAAGATGATGATGAAAACTTTGAAATTGAATATTAATGTAAGGATTAAACAATGATAATAACAAATGCCAAGGTTAGAAGTTATCTAAAAATGAGTATTTGAGATTAAATGGCAACGGTTTCAAATTAGGTTTAAGTAGTTAAACACTTGAAGGTATGAATTTAATTGATCGTGGCGGCAATTCCTCAATTTATGGTCTTCAATTACTTGCTTTTGATTCTTTCTAAAAATAAACCATCATATTCATCAATCTTAATTTCACTGATATTGGTTTAAAATTGATCATGAATTAACTTTTCAGTAAAATCCATTTTCTATAAATCATTATCATCTCCAAGTTGCTTGCAAATGTTAAAAATATTCATCTTTAATGTCATGTTTCCAAATAATACTTCATCAATCCATTCCTATAATTAATCAATATATTAGAAGTTGTAAGAAAAGGATGTCCTAAAATAACAGGAAATGAATTACATACTTCAACAGGTTGTGTGTCCAAAATAATAAAATCCACAGGAAAAATAAATTTATCAACCTATACTAACACATCTTCAATTATTCCTCTATGCACTTTTACAGATCTATCAACATGCAAAAAAGTTATAAAAGTTGGTTTTAACTCACCTAGATTGAGACTTTGAAAAACTAAATATGGAAGTAAATTCACACTGGCTCTAAAATTAAGTAAGGCTCTTTTAATTTTATGTTCTTCAATATAGCAATTAATTATAGGACAACCAGGGTCATTATATTTCAAAGCATTATTGTTTTGAAGAATGACACTTACTTGTTCGGCTAAAAAAACTTCTTTTTTTTCACATTCAGTTTCCTCTTCACTGTGCATAGATCTTTCAAAAATTTAGCACAGGAAGGAACCTGTTTAATAACATCCAGCAAAGGTATATTGATCCTTACCTGTTTGAAAGTTTCAAAGATTTCAGAGTTATGATTAACTTTCCTTTGTGTGGTCATAGCATTAAGAAATAGAAGCACCAGTGGGGAATCAGTCTTTTCTTTGTAAATTTCAAATTTAAACCCTTCCTTCCCTTCAGAGATTGACTCATCATCTTTTTTACGAGGTTTAAGAGTGGGTTTTTCAATAATCTTACCACTACAAAGATTAGTGACTGATTTGAATTGATCCATGTGTTAGCTTCCGGAACTACTTGTATTTGCATTGTATTGCCCCTTAGGATTTTGTTATGGTTGAAATGAAAACTTACCTTTCTCTTAAAAACTGAGAGCAGATGTCAATTTCGCAAGAGTATCTTTAAAAATTATTATGTTTTGAGCAAGTTAAGTATTGATTATCTCATGATTTTCAATGAATGCGTGCAATGTTTCCTTAAGATTTGTTTTAGGAGGTGGAGTATAAGAAGATGCATATCCATGAGAATTTTAAAAATTATGGTGTGCTTAAAATGGTGGTTATGAAGTTTGTACATTGTTATTATCACTAAACAGTGCTCAGGCTAGAAGACAGATTCGAACTTCTTTGTTACTGCTATAATTTGAACTTGAAAATAGCCTTTTTAAGTCTTGAGCTCTATATGAAAGTTGTAGGCCTATGTCTTATTTTTTTATCTATATAAAATAGACTTAAATCCGAGATTTACAGCTTCAGCTATGACCCAATTACTAAACAGTGTTCTAGTTTGGACTGCATCATCATCTCTTTCCTAAGTTTTGTCATCTCTTTGTCCTTTCAATTCAAGTTCTTAAATTCATCAATCAATCCTTTCACTCATGTGATAGGCCTGTATTTAAATTTATCATAAATTAAATGTATCTTATATTATTAAATATGTTATTATAAAACATGTTTTAGTTAAGGAGTTATTGATATTTTAAGTGTAAAATAATGATATAAAAACTTAATAAAAAATGCACTTTTAAGTACTAATTAGCATTCATCCTATATCTTAAGTTCTAGAAATCCAAATGACCTTATGTTTTTTTTTTTGAAAAGTTGAGACAATTTTCTAAAATTTTCATAAGATAGTTTATTCAAATTCTGATATTAGCGATGACATTTTAATCAGACAAAAAGATAAGGATTGTCATCAAGTCAAGATATGGTCATCCACTCAATAATTAGTCAATAAATCAATAGTTCTAAAAGAAGGCGTTTTTCATACATTTAGACATCTTGGTTTTTAGATCAAAATCATGTTCTTACTCTTTTTCTTTATATTTTTGTAATGTTTAAGTTTTGTTTTTATTAATTTCCTGTTTATGTCTTTCATTTCCTTTCCTTTACTTAATTAACTTATATCTTATTTATGTTCTTATCTTATTTATTTATGTTTCTTTCTTTCATTATTTTAGTTAAGTTTATTATGTTAAGGTGAAAAAGTTACATTAGTGGTGTAAGAATAAGAATAGTATAAACCCTACATGAACTTTAATATTTGATACTAACATATTTTGTATTTGTTATCTTGTTCACTTTTAATAATTTACTTGTTAAATAGTTAATCTAGATTTATATTATATAACACTTGGTACAACAAATACTTTACACTTTCATAGCCCAACTATATGATAAAACATATACCTATGCTATGAAAAGAACTTGATTTATTGTTAACATAAGTTATAATCATAAACACCTAATAACATTTACAAGTATTAACATTATTCAAATAAAAAAATTAATATAATCATATTAACAATTTATAATCTGATTGTAACCTCCTTTGTGTGTAGTTTCCAATTAAATAATAAAAAGAGTTTATACTATATCTGTTTGAAATACCATTTGTTACTACACAATTTTTTACCCATATTTTTTATAAATTTTAAAAAAAACCAAAAATAAAAAAATAATGAAAACCCCTCAAAATCTATTTTTGATATGTTTGCATCGTTTTTAACATTTTCAATGTCGTTTTAGAAAAATTTAAATTTTCAAAGGTATTTTGAATGCATTCAACTTTTAACACGTGAATTTTATAATCACTAATTTTTCTTGTTGAGTTGACGTTGATATTGCTCACTTACAAAAATAAAAAAAATCAAAATTTCTAAAAATAAAGAAGTTGGGGGACCAATATGTTCGAGGAACTAAACCACTTTGCCTATAAATAGAGGTCAAAATGAACAGTGTGCAATTTTAAAAGAAAAGGACACCAAAAAGAAAAAAAACCCTAAACCTAAACCTATCTCTACCCTAAGTCGCCACCCCCCAACATTGGAGAGAACCTTTACTCTCCTTTCCTTAGGCCAAAACCAGAGAAAACCAAAGGAGCAGCACCCCTCCCCCCTTTTCCTCTGATCTTTAACCTTTGGTTGGAGGTTCTATAACACAACCAAAAGATTGATGTCTTTTTTTAAGTGTAGAAGTATCGAAGTAATAAATAACCCGGCAAAACTAGAGTCGAACCACTAAGAGGTTAATTATATAAATTATAAACAACAATAGTAATAACAACAACAACAACAACAATACTAGTAGTGGTAGTAGTAGTAGTAGTAGTAGTAGTAGTAAAGAAGAAAAAGTTGATGAGAACTTTCAGATGGAAGATCGACGTAAGAGTTAAACAATGATAACAATAAATATCAAGGTTAAATGATCCACTAATGATATATCAAACAAACATAATATAAACTCTTATTATTTAATTGAAAACCATACACAAAAAAAGATTCTAAACAGATTATAAATTGTTAACTTGATTACATTAATTATCTTATTCGATTAATTCTAATACTTGTAAATATTGTCAGACATTCATGATTATAACTTATATTAACAACAAATTAAGTTCCTTTCATAGCTCAAATATCGGTTATATCATACAATATGAACTATGAAAGTGCCAAGTATTTGTTGTACCAATTGTTATACAATAAAAATCTAGATTAATTATTTAACAAGTAAAGTGAACAAGATAATAAATACAATGATGTGGATCAGCCTAACACCAAGCGTAATCATGCCAACAATCCATTGGAGGTGCCAATTAGGCCAATCACAAGAGCTAGGGCTAAGAAGCTTAAAGAAGCATTGAATGGGCTTGTTCAGAACATATGGAACAAAATAGACCTAAAGGGGCTTGGGACATTTAAGGAGCATGAAGGACAGCCTTTAATTCATTTAATTCAGGTCCAAGAAGAGCCCAATTCATGTGGAACAAGGGGTTAATGTGTCCAACCCAATACCAGCCTTGTTAGGCTTGTCTTTTTCTAAAACTAAAAGGATAAAGAATCAGCAATTTATTCTAGGAAGTTGGCCATAGCTTATTCATAAAGAGGGGAGGACTATTTAATGCTTTTCGTCACTAAGGAAGGAAAGTAATTAAATCAGCAACATAAATTTTCCAAATTAGATTTTTCCAATTTTGTTTGGGACTTCTCAAGGGTGACAAATCTGATTCTAGCTTATCTAGGATGGTATTTTCGGATTTTTAGTATTTTTTTTAATTTTCTTCTTAGTTTTTGGGTTATTATTACTTATTTGGGTCAATTGTAAGTGGGCTTTATATAATTCCACCTAAGGAAGGTCCATTAGGGTTTCTTTAAGTCTAGTCACTATAAATAAAGGCATAACCACACATGTAAAAAAGACTATTCAGATCAATAAAACTTCTTTGCTGTATTTATTGTGTGTTGGTGGGATAATCTCCCTTCCTTGGTTCTCTAACGAACTGAAAACGACTTATCGAAGAACAACTGTCTTTGTGGCGTCATCCTTATACTTCTTGTTCGTGAATCAATATTCGTTAGGTGGGGGTTTTCTGTTTTCTATAGTGTTGGTGCCTAGGTACAAGTTATCTTTGTTTCACACTTCTATCAAACCTGATTTACATGGCTTTTTGGGAATTGACGTCTTTGCGTGTGGGTTGTGTGACCATGTGATCACGAGGTTCGCATCATACAAAACATGTTAGTATCAAACATTAAAGTCCATATTAAGTTTACACTATACTTATTCTTATACCATTAGTGTAACCTTTTCACCTTCACATAATAAACTTAGCTAAACATAATGAAAGAAAGAAAAATAAATAAACAAAATAAGAACATAAATAATATAAAAGTTAAATAAGTAAAGGAAAGGAAATGAAAGGCATAAACTTGATATTAATGAAAATAAAACCTAAACATTACAAAAATATAAAAAGAGAAAACTAAAACATGATCTTGATCTGGAGACCACGATGTCTAAATGTATGGCAAATGCCTCCTTTTATAGGCTAAAATTAGGAACTATTAATTTGATGATTAATTGATAAGTGGGTGGCCAACTCTTGACTTGATGATTATCTTTATCTTCTCTTATCTACAACGTCATAATTGGAACTACTTGAAAATATAAAAGTTGTAAGAAATTATCTCAGCTTTTCAGAAAAAAAAATAGAGGTCATTTAAACTTCTGAAACTCCATATATGAGTCAAACACTAAATAGTGCACTAGTTGTAAGATAGATTTAAACTTCTTTGTTGTTGCTATAATTTGGACTTGAAAATGACTTTTTAAAATCTTGAGCTCCATATAAAAGTTGTAAGCCTATGTTTTATTTTCTATCCATATAAAGTAGACTTAAATCCAAGATCTACAGCTCCAGATATCACCTAATTACCAAACAGTGTTCCAATTTATACTACACCAACATCTCTTTTCTAAGTTTGGTCATCTCTTTGTCCTTTCAATTTCAGATATTAAATTCATCAATCAATCCTTTTATTTATGTGATAGGCCTGCATTAAAAATATATATTTATCATAAATTAAAGGTATCTTATATTATTAGATATGTTATTATAAAACATGTTTTAATTAAGAAATTATTAATACTTTAAATGCAAAATGATGATATAAAACATTAATAAAAATGCACTTTTAAGTACTAATCACTCCATCTCACATCAACATTTCCCTATCGAAGACAGCCTTATCCCTTTCGATTTCTCCATCTTCATGGTAGAGGGAACCAAAGCAATGACCATCTTGCCCTTGACTCCAGCCATCTCCTTCCTCTTACAGAACCTAGATCGATCTTCCCTGATCTCTTCATCTCCATCAACACTGAAGCCTATCATAGTAGCAGCTGATCTCCTTTAGCACCAATCTATCAGCTCGCCTAAACTGAATCAGAGCCTCCAATAGCAGCCCGACACAGCAGCGCCTGTAGATCCCTGATCTGTCCACCTCCAGTCTCCAGCACTCCTCCAACAATTATCAGATCTATCACTTGGAGAAGGAAAGAACAATGAACAGAAAATTAAAAAATGACAGCTTAGAATATATCTAACAAAGAAGACAACTGAAACATTGTTATTTGCATTTCTTGGTGTTTTACAAGTAATGGCATTGCTCGCCGCCAGCAAGAAAGGAAGGAGGTCGTTATAGAACCCTCTATTTATTTGGATTTTCTAACGGTGGTGCGTGAACCCACGCACCATCAATTAAGGTAGAGCGTGAAGCAACACGCCACCACTATTCTAGCACTATTCTCGAGGATTTCTGTTTTTTTTTTGTAATTTCCAGATAATATGTATATGTAAATACTGTTGTGTTTTGATTTATTTATATTTTTTTGCTATATTGTAAACATGTAAAGATGGTGTATGAGAAAATCATAATAAAAAGAGATGTGTGTGTGTTTGTATTTTTATTTATGTTATTGCATTATAAAAATAAAGAAGACAAAAAGAATTAAGTGTTTAATTTGAATATGGGCAAATATCTTAAGGACAAATAAAATCATATTGTATTTTTCATGAAAATATAAGAACATGTTTCTACATATATTTTGAGATTTAATAACTGATTTATTAAAACCTTAAAATTTACCTAATATTTCAACTTTTCAAATCACAAAGCAGCTTACCTCAAGTAAAATGCGCTAGAGGTACTAATACCTTCTCTAGCCATAATTAGTCTCTTACCCTCGAATCTCTAACAAAGACTAGTACATCTGAATTTTCTAATAACCCTCAATCAAATATTAAGTGGCAACTCTCAAAGAACTAAATTAAGCAAACGAACAAAAATTGCCAACTAACACCGTGCGGGGGAAGTGCAACATCATTAGTGGATTCTCCAACCTTGACTTTTGTTTTTATCATTATTTAATCCTCACATTAATATCAATCTCAAAGTCATCTTTAACTTATTATTGTTGTTGTTGTTATTGTTGTTGTTACTATTATGATTATTATTATTTAATTCTCACATTAATATCAATCTCAATGTGGTTCAACTCTAGTCTTGTCGAGTTATTTATTACTTTGACACTCTTATACTTGGAAGAAGACATCAATCTTCTAACCACGTCAACTAATTTGATCATGATAAAAAAAAATTAACCTTGTCTTAGATTAATTTGGTCACTATATAAAAATCAATCATGTCTAAAACTAGTATTAAGCTATATATTTGGCTAATTCTATCATGGTTAAAATTTCTTTTATTCTCAATATTGGACACACTTGATTAAGGAAAAGTTTTATAGCCTTAAAGATAAGGAAATAGTCCAAGAAGCTTCACTTAGCTTTAACACTAACAAACACTTGTCATATTATGCTCATGATGCTTTCTATTTATCAAAAGTATTTTTTTTATACTCTTTACTATCCAAGAATTATTTTTTAAAGGCTTATTTTATAATTAATTGCTAGTATATGGCATTTTGGTGTTATATTTACAAGACTTGAATGCCTTTTGGATGAAGTTAGATGAAATATGCCTAATTAACCAATACACACACACATTAACAAAAACTAATGGGGCGTGTAATTGGTTGAAAAAGAAGAAAAGATGTATTGAAAAGTCATGACTAATTGTTTTTTTTAATGAAAAGAGTTTGATTTCTTACTAGGAGTAGTTGTTGATCAATAGATTTTAAGTCTACAGTTAGGAAATATTACTCCATCTTATTTTAAAAAATAAAGCATTATGGGGGTATTGTTTATATATGAAATAAATTAATTGTGTATCATCTAACCAGGCTAGTGATAGTTCATTATGTAATAAATGAATTAGATTAAAGCCAACCAGTAAAAAAAAAGAATGCAACTTAAAAAAGTAATTAATGGTCAAGTTCTATTAAAAAAAAAAGTCTTTTGTGATTAATAGACGAAGGAAATGAAACATCATGGGGTGTGAAATTTCAATTAGAATATATAGTCTAAATTGTTTTAGGATTTTAATTACCAATTCTTAAATAACAAACATAATTTATATAAAGCTAGGATTTGTATTTCAACTTAAATTTCAATTCAAAAATAATATAAATAGGTCATCAAGTTACTAAAAAAGATAACCTGCCCTAATGTACAAATTTCTTCCTTGTAATTTATCTCTTAAATTTTTAATATTTATGCTTTATTATTTATAAATTAGACCCGATGCCCACATTTTACTGTGGGTATGATGAAAAGTCAATTACTACATTAAAATTTATATGAATGATGTTATTTTTTTTACATGTGATAAAATATTTCAAACGATGAAAAAAATATATGATAAGTGTACCATATTAGATTAATAGACCACCATATATGATAAAAAGTATATATATAAAAAAAGTTGGTGTGACTTTTTTGACCTAGCAAGCCAAGAGAGAATTGGTTACCTTATTTAAATGGCAATTTGGTTAAAAAAAATAAAGGAATTACATTTAACTTTCTATGGTTTGGTGTGAATTACCTTTTACCTCTATAATTTAAAAAATTATGCTTTACATCATGTAGTTTGATACTTGAGTAACACTTCGCTTTCATAATTTGAAAAATTATGCCCTGTCTCATTTAGATTGATATTTGAATAACACTTTGTTTTTATAGCTTGAAGCAATATTTTTAGGAACAAAACTAGCCATTATATTATCTTTGTTAAAAGGAAGACATTGTTTTTAGCCCAAGGAAGGTGTTTGCATGTTCAAAAAGAAAAGTATAAAATTATAAAGGAGGTTTCAACAAAAAATTTGGTATCTAAGAAAAAAATGAGCCATTTTCTATAAAATACCAACTAGTCTTCCTTACACAAAATTCACATTATCCCTCCCTCGTAATTTCATCTCTCTCTTTTTTCACTATCCAAAACAATCATCTTCCTAACCACCAACAACATTTTTATTATATTTTTGTTTCTTGGTCTTTTTAGTTACTTTTCAAAAAATAATGACAATCTTATAAATATTTAAACAATTTTTATGAACTTTTTTTAAGATTATATAAAGTGTTATTCAAATATCAACACAACGTGATACGAACTATGATTTTCAAAACAATGGCGGCAAAGTGTAATTGACACCAAACCATAGGATGTTAAATGTAATTTCCCTAGAAAAATCATGTTGTCATCTTTTTAACTTCAACCTAATCCCAACTTAAATTTGAAATAATGGACTATCGAAGGATTACATCAAAAAAAAAAATAAAGAGTTCAATGAAAAGATGACAACACATTGTACTAACTTGGATAAATATGTAAAATCTATGACACGAGTAATGGACACGACTATAATAAGCCAACTCGGTTGAACAATTTGTGTCTTTATTTTTCATTGCATTATTTTTTTTCTAATTGAACCTTGATTAGGTATTAATTCATTTTGGGTTGGATTAAATTTGAAACTAAATTGAAGAGTTATAAAAGAATTCGAGGTGATATTTAAGAAATTAAAAAAAAATTGAGGATGAAATTGAAAAAAAATCTAACCACAAAGAAAAGAAAAAAAACAAGTAAACTCAAATGAATCTCTTAAACTTTAGTTAATTTTCAAAACCCATAAACCGTGTAATCCTAGGCTCATGTTTAAACAAGAAACATAATTAACCAATTTAATGTTAAATGATGAAATAAAAAGATATTTCAATCTAAAACATTTGCCAAAGTAAATCAAATAGTAATGAAAAGACTAGGTATCATGTTTAATATTAAATTAAATTAAATACTGAGGGATGAAACTTAAAATATATATTTAATTAAGAAAGGCATTCAAAATAAAGCAAAACTAATAACAATAAAAATAATAAGAATTATATCTAACATATGAAAAAAATTAAAGGAGGATGAAATTTAAAAAATAATCAATTTTATAAATCATTTCAAATAAAATAAATAATAATTAAAAAAATAAAGACTAAGTCTGAGGAAAATAAATTGAAAAACTGCTTTGAAAATTCAAAATTCAAGTGTAAAAATCAAGGAGAAGAGATAAAAGAAAAAAAAAGAAAATGATGTCAATTCCCAACCAGAGGTTCATACACCACACGTGCCATCTAGAAATGAAAGAACTATCATGATGATTAGAACGACGCCTTAAAAGCTACCATTATCCACCGAACCACCTCCAACATGCCGTCATAATAGCTTAACTTCAATCCACATGCCATGTACATGTCAACCATTTTTGTTATAATATTTATATTTATTTAATTATAAAAATGCCTTATTTAACTTGATAATAACAAAAAAATAAAATAAATCAAAAGATAAAAATTCCCTTGAATGCTAGTTGAAGTTTTTTTTATTTTAAAGTCAATATAGTTATTTTCCTTTGATTTAACAAATACAAAATCTTAACATACCCTAGATGCAAGTACAATATGTTTTGCTTTTAATGGTGANATATAATATTATTTGATTCATTTCTTATTATACATGAAATTGTGAAATATAGAGGTAGTTATCGTCTCACTATAAATCTTAAAAAAATCTTAAATATAAAATATTTTTTTTCTATTAGAATAAAGTAACTAATATATGCTAAGTATGTTAGCTTTGATATTTTTAGAATAATCTTGTGCCAAGCTTAAATTTCTCCATGTTAATCATGCATAAATAAAATATACAACATTATTTATTTTAGTATAGTCAATCATGTTTCATCTCTATTCAAAGCCATGTATATATATATATATACTTATGATACCTTATTACCTAGTTGAGATAGCATGCATCATCTTTTTAAATTCTCTTATATATTCTAAAATATTTTTTCTTTTAGTTTTATATTTTTTAAAAATATCATTACCCCTACATTCTTTATTTTTATTAACCTTACTATTGAAATGATAAAGAAATTATATAACCACTTGTTTATTATAAATATAGTATTGAGCAATTATAGGACATACCTTTGTTTTAATAGTACTAGATTACAATCATATAATTAGAATTTTTTTTCCTTCCCCATTTTCTTTCTTATGCATCTTTTGTTAGAAATTTGTTTTAAGAACATAGTTAACAAACATATTTGAGAGCAAACTAAAAATGAAATCCATTTATTTTTAAGGTTAAAACTTTATTGAAAAATATTATCCAATAAGAATTTTTTAACATTGAACATTAACATGATAAAAACAAATTATAGACAAATAAGAAATTAATATCAAAGAAACCTATTTTATTTAAAGCTAATTATTAAACCTTATGCAATTAAGTCTTTACTTAATTTTTTCAGGTCAAGAATTTTAATTTTTTACATTAATTACATTTTAGTCTTTAATTTTTACAATATATTTACAATTAAGAGATTAATCATCATAGTTTTTTTTTTTACTAATTATTCTTAATATGTACAACTCATTAGATTTATAATATGTTAGACTAAATACAAATCATAATTTTAAATAAAATAAAATTAGATAAATTTAATAATTTAATTTATTATAAATTTAACAAATTAATTAATTTATATTTTAAAATTAAGAGTGGTATCTAATAACATGTCATGATCTTTCAAATATTAAAAAAGTTATATATGGTCTAACTTAACTTTTTAGTGACAAATTTCTTAATATAACTATTTTCCCTTCATCTAGAATATTTTCATTTAAACATTTAAACATCGAGTATATTAAGAATAATTATATTTGTTCTCAACTCCAAAGCCATCAATTCTTTGAATATGGACTCTTTTCAAATCTTATAATACCTTACATAAGGATTTTAAAATCAATATTATCTAAAACCATATGGAACATTCTTTTAAATTCATTTAAGGTAATGAATTCTCTCTTAATCATTCAGATATCTTTATATAATTTATATTATATTTAATATCTGTTTTTTTTTATCTTTGATAAAAGCAATGTATATTTAAGACAAAAAAAATAGTATACCATATTTAAGATAACTTGATGATTTTAAATCTAAAGATCATTTGCACAGCTATCATATAAATCTTTTTATATACATGTGTAATCACTCCATATGAAATTCTCATGTGATTTAGTTTAATATACTTATCATTTAACAAGCACATATATATTAGTTATAAGTATTCATTATACCTCAATTTATGAAAACAACTACTTCGTTTCATGAAAAAAAAAATATAATATGTAATAACCTTAATTGCTCTAATTAATATATAGTCTTCATTGAACATTAACTAAGAATATTTAGAATATATCTTAATGTAAAAAAAATCTTCATAATTATAATCACTTTATAATTTTCTTTGCAAAACTTCTAAGGGACTTTATTGTTACTCTATACTTATTAACCAAACTTAAATGAGAATTAAAAATAAAGAGTATCGTTATAAATAAAATTACATATTTTGTATGAATAAATGTATTACCATATAACTACATGATTAACTACAAGACTTATACACTTTTACTAAAATTAATCCCCCATGTATTTAGTATCATATTACTCCATATGATGGTAATATTTCTACTAGGACTTTAATGAAATCTATAAGATTCTTTTCAGTATATACTTACTTTATCTTTACATCTTTTATTCCTATAATTTCTTTCATTAAATGGTATCAACTAAGTACAAGTTTTGATCATTGATGAAATCTTGATATTATTTATGTAGTGACTCTATTGTTATTATAATACATGGCCATTAAATTAAGAATAATACTAACTGCTTCTAGTTTTGTAATTAGCATCTTGATTCAAATAATTTTTTGTATCAATATATCTTATTGACAACTAACATACAAATATCCATAAACTACTAGATCATTTGAATATTTATATATTTACATGTTAAACACTTTTTTTCTCCTCTTAAATTTCAAGGATCAAAATGTAAAACAATAAAAATTAAGGTTGAAACATGAAACACGCGAAACATAGCAAAACATACAGACAAAAAGTAATAAAATTAAAATCTAATAGATCAAAAGGTTGTTTTTTGGCTTTGTGAACAGTAAAAAAATGAAAAGAAGCTTGTTTTTTAGTTTGTATACCAAACTTAATCTTTAATGTTTTAATTTTTTAATTAATTAAATTCAATTCAAAATTTTAAATTCAAGCATCAATAATTTAATATTGGGATCTTTTTTTAACATTGTAATTATGAGATAATTCTTGAATCAAAATAAAATATCAAAATTACAACCGTGTGAATTTAATATAAGAGGATGAAATGAAAATAAAAAATTTTAAATAACTAAAATCTAATAATTTTTCAATAACAAAAAAAATCTAATAATTTTTCAATGATAAAAAAAAGAGCTAGATTTATTGTCAGTGAGAATCCACAATGTAATTGCGTGTAATGCCAAAAAAAAAAATAGTATAGTTGATATTGTAATTATAATTGTAAATGCCACACCTTCCTCGCGATTAATTTTGGCTGGCAAATCGAACTTTTTTTTAAATAAAAAAAATTAGGTAAAAACAATGAGTGTTGAGTTTAAAAATCTGGGTTACTGGAATTCGAATTCGATGGGGTCGAGAGATTGAATAAAAGTTAAAAACATGGGCAATAATCTTTTATTGTCAATTTACGCACTTATACACTGCTACTTCACCCAATGCTAGTGTTTAAGCCAACATCGAAACACGAATGGGAAAGATTGGGAGACCAAGACGAGGAAGATGGTGAAGGAGGGGGGGAACGGTGGGACGACGATGAAGAATAAGACGACACATTGTAGTTCGATGGGTTTCGAATCATAAAAGGCACCACATCTTCAAGCAACCCTCGAGGACCCACCGCTCCCAGATCCGATTCTTGCATGTAATCATCAGCTGTGCTTGAGCTAGGTAGGGAACCAGGACTGGTCACTTGTGTGGAGCATTCTTGGCCTTGTTCTGGTGGTTGTCGGGTTTCATGGGTTTGAAACTCGTCCTCTAAGATGGTCCTCTTAGGTTTCTTGGAAGGCGGATCACCATGTTGTGGCTGGTTCAATAAGAAATATGGGTGAGCAAAGTGTAAATGGAGCCCTTCGTAGGTGATGACGAGCGTGTCTGGATCCTCGCTGGACCTCTCCACCTGCTTTTTTGCACTGCACCGTCGGTTCGTGCACCTGTAGTAGCTTCTGTTCCAGACACAACATAGATATATGTCAGCAAGTTTTTTGTTATTAACTTCTGTCGACATCTATTGTGAGATAAAATTAATGTTTGGTAAATAAATAACTTCCGGTAGAACAAAAAATGTATTTTAGTAAGGAAAACTCATCGATATTAACTAGTTATTTAATTTTAGATTAAACCTATTTAATAATTAATTTTAGATCAAAGCACATCAATTTTCTTTAAAGAGCTTGTATTTTAGGACCTATCTCTTTCACTATCTAGAGATACACTCCTATCCTATGAGATCGAGTGGCTTGGGTTGGCATTTGGCAATCTGAATAGAAAATTAGACGGTTCAGGTAGGAAGCTTTAAAAACAAAGTTGAATGCTTATGCTTTAATTAGGTCCGCTAGCTGAATCGTTGTCCAGAATTAATCTGGGAATCGCCAAATTTAAAAGGAAAAAATAAAATAAAACCCTTGGGGTGGTGCTGATTTCGTTAGGAAAATGACTATGATTAACGTCTTCAGCACCATTTTTTGTGTTTGTTGTGGGATGTATAGAACTCTCCACAGCCAAAAAAAAAAAAAAAACAGTAAATTCATGCTTTTGCTGTTAGATTTTTTGTTTTTTTATGGTGGATTTACTTCCCTCGCATTTGACCAGAGAATACTTCCAAATTTCTGTCATCCTTTGGATATTACACTAGAACTCCTTAAGCTGGTGACGGAACCCTGAAAAGGTGATGTTTTAGAAACTATTGCTGGCTAACAAATCAACAAAATTCTAAATCCGAGTACATGTTCTTCATCTGATGATTGATCCTAACAGTCAGCGAATTAAGCTATGGAATTATATACTGCAGTAACTGTTAATTCATCAGAGTTAGAAGTGATTGTATCAACTGTAAAGAAAAGAAGATCGAGGAGATGGTTAATTAGTTACCTGGGATGTGTGCTATTCTTGATAGACTTCTGCCCGTATTTCCTCCATTTATAACCATCACCAGCAACACCATTGTCACAGCTCTTCAGTTTTACAGTGTACTTGTTGTTCTCAATCTTACTCAATCCCTTTTGCAACAATGAGAATCTGGGAATATATATATAAAATAAAATTTAACAAGACCTTGATTAATTTATAGATTTATATATAGAATTCAAGTTTATTTAAGGATAATTAATCTAGAGGGGATCGATTCCAAACCTGGCTTGTGAAAATGGTTCGGGTTGGTCTTTTCGGCTTGTCATCGACAAAGCATTCTCGATATCTTGCATTGTTGGCCCTGAATAGACTTTGGAAATGAGCTGGTTCATAGCTGCTTCGTTCCTTGGAGTGGGACTTGCTGCTTTGGATTGGTTTTTTTCCTCTGGCAAGAAAAAGAAAGGGGATACATCATCAAGGAGCTCTCTCACAAGCTCGTCCTCTTCACTCTCACTAAACCAACTACTGCTGTTTACTTCTCCTTCCATGCCCGCTCTCTACCTCTACCTCTACCTCACAGCACAAGAAACCGAGAGCTAGCAAGTGATAAGAGAAGTGAGCAAGAGAGAGGTTGGGGAGGAGGAGAGGAGCGTGGAGTGGAGTGGATGAAGAGGAATTTGTGACCTCTACGTGCCCTCTTGACCTTTAAAGCAATATTTTACTTTGTTTTTTTGCTGGAGAGAAGGGGGGGG
>SRLM01001464.1:99113-147545 GCA_015708895.1 Populus ilicifolia | reverse complement strand
AACAAAAAAGAAGAGCTGTCTTGCTATCTTGTATGTCATCATCTGCTTTGACTTTTGCAAGAAGTCTACCGACTGTCAAATGTGATAATCGACAGCATCTACCAGCCAGAGGGAGAAATTATAATGCTCTCGAGCATGTAAGAGTTGACGTGGAAAGGTGGTTGGTTGTAGAGTGGTGTCCTTCCATTATATGAAATGATTGATCGCTTCGCCTTTTTTTCCGTTTGCACTTCTGTGTTTCCTTGAAATTTCATTTTCTGTCTTCTATGTCTTGTTCTATTGTTTTGATAGCATGGATGAATGAAGGGGAACCCAATCTACCTGATCCACTACCCTCGTTCAACCCAAGCGAGAGTCAACCACTAAAGAATCATACATCTCCATTAATTAAGTTATCAATTCTGATCAATACATGTCGTATTGGTAAACATTCCCTTTCTCTTGAATACTTAACTTTATGGCAGTTGAGCGTACATTATTAGTTACGGATGCTTCCGTTACTTAACTTGATCCTTAGCCAAGAAGTCGGATAACGGGTTATTTATATTGATCCTTAGCCNGTCTCTTATACACATCTAGATGTGTATAAGAGACAGATATATATGTTATAAATTATTCTTATATTACCTCGTGCATAGATACATAAAAATAAATAATGCAAATCCATTCCACTAATCTGCTTCTCTAAAAAGCTTTTCTTTTTTTTCTTTTAAAAAAAAGAATAATATGCTAATAAAAATAATTAATTAACAAATATTTTAATATATTTTATATATATATATAAAAAAAAACTAAACAAGCTACAAGTTCATGAAGTAAAGCATAATACTGATTACAATTTTGAATTATATATTTTGATAGACATTTTATATTAAATAACATTCTTATTACTAAAAAGCTCAAGATTCCATTACTAATGTAAAAGTATATTGAAAACCATGCAACACACATAAATGTGTACAATTAAGCTCTTCCATGTTCAAAGGATCATAATTTAATTAAGTTTTGATGGGATTAAGATAACCTCATCAATGCATATCAAAATATCATCATGTGTGAGAAATAATAAAAGTTGCAGAAGCAAGAAAATTAGAAAATAAGATAGTTTGATTGTTCTACCGAAGAGCACAGCTCATTCAAGGACATATTTATTCTCTTGTTATATTGGTTTACAAGATGAACACAACCATATATATATAAACCATATATATATACACACACACACACACACACACACACACCACATGGCTGTTATCCCACGAGAAATGAATGATCTACTGCCCGCATTGCGCTAGTTGTACGTCATATTAGAAAGGACTAATAGAAAAGTAAAAAAAAAATAACAGAAAGGAAAAGAATAACATACTAACAACTGAAACTAAAAGAAAATGATCATCCTTTTTCTTCCAATAACTTCTTATCATTGTCATTCTTCAACAACCCCCCACAAGATGGAGCATGGTAGTTTATGATGCCTATCTTGGATATATGAGAAGAGAGCAATGTTGTAGGGAGAGCTTTTATAAATACATCAACCAATTGAAACTTTGTGCAAATATGTGCAGTCTTCAGATTTCCTTCTTGAATCTTGTCACGAATAAGGTGACAATCTATCTTGATATGTTTGGTCCTTTCATGGAATACTGGGTTCAAAGCAATGTGTAATGCAACTTTGTTATCGCAATGCAATGCAGCAACACGAGGGTGAGAAACTTGTAGGTCTGTGAGGAGATAACGTAGCCAGGTAATTTTCTGAACCAGTGGTGGCCACGACATGATATTCAACCTCTACTGAAGATTGAGATACAACTTATTGCTTCTTGGATTTCCAAGAGATCAAAGATGAACCAAGAAATATGCAAAAAACTAGAAACAAAACATCCGATGTCAAGACATGATGTCCAATTAGAATCATAATACACAATGAGATCCAAAGTGCTGAGAGAAGGGAAGAAAAAACCCTGTCCTAGAGCTCCTTTAAGATATTTTAGGACTTTGAATGCAGCTGTTAAGTGAAGATTAATGGGATAGTCCATGAATTGACTTAAAATTTACACACTATAAGATATATTTGGCCTGGTAATCGTTAAGTATATAAGTTTTCCAACTTCCTATAGTAGGTGGGATCAGATAGGATGTCACCCTTTTCTTTGCTAAGTCGTAGATTTTGATCCATAGGGAGTTTGGAAGGCCGAGACCTTTAAGTACCTGAGCTGGCTAGGATGTCCAGAGCATATTTTCTCTAATATATGTATTTTTTATATTGTTCTGGCTATTTCAAGCCTAGGGAAATAGCGCAATGTTCCCAAGTCTTTGATCTTAAATTTGTTATTAAGGAAGACCTTGATTTCATCGACAATAGTAGAGGAGTCACTTGTCATTATGATTTCATCAACATATACCAGTAGTGCTGTGAAAGAGTAAATATCCTGCTTGATGAATAAATTGTAATTAGACTTGGATTGACAGAAGCCAAAATTAAGCAGGGCAGTAGAGAATTTTGAGTACCATTATCGTGATGCTTATTTTAAACCATAAAGACTTTTAAGCAGTTTGCAAACTTGGTGAGGTGATCCTTGTGTGTATTCAGGAGGATGCCTCATGTATATTTCTTCCTGCAAGTCTCCATATAAAAATGCATTATTGACATCAAATGGATACAAACCCCAACCTTAAACAGCAGCAATGGCTAAGAGGCAGCGCACGGTGACTAGCTTGGCAACAGGGGAGAATGTTTCGTGGTAGTCAATACCCTCTTGCTATGTGTATCCCTTGGGAACTAATCTTGCTTTGAATCTTTCAATGCTACCATCTGCACGGTATTTAATCTTGTAGACATATTTGCAATCAATAAGTCTTTTGCTAGGAGGTAGGTTAGTCAATATCCATGTCTGGTTAGACTCCAATGCCTCCAACTCATTTTTCATGGTTGTACTTCAGTGAGGTTCGAGGACAGCTTGAGCATATATTTATGGCTTGGTATGAGAAGATATCGATGTAGTGAATACTTGAAAAGGTAAAGAGAATTGTGTGTATGAAAGAAAATTACTCAAGGAAAATTGTTTACCTAAAAGAACCTTAACTATTGTGGCCTGAATTAGATTGGGAGAATTGAGATAGACCAGCTGACAGTGAAAATCTTGTAAATACTTGGGAGCCTGTGTCATTCTACTAGATTTGCAAATAGGAATGTGAGGAGATGAAGATGTGGAAATGGGAGAATATGAGTGATTTGAGAATGGAGGGCTTGATGGTGAATGGTGAGATGGAATACTTGTGTCACACGTTTCAGGCAAAATAGTTGTAGTTGGAGATAGGTTAGCAAATTTGAAAGGTAAACAAGAAATGTAAATTGTTGAATCAAATGAGATGTGAATGATGCTCAGAAGGTCTAAGGTAGAGGAGTAGCATGGTTGATTATACTGTTGTACTAGGGAAGAATTTGTATCAGAAGAAAAAGTTGCAAGTGTGTGGAAAGGAAAAACATAATCATACAAGCTGACATTTCTGGATAGAAAAGTGTCATTGGTTTCTAAGTCTAATAACTTGTAACCTTTCACCCCAAATGGATAACCAAGGAAAATACATCTTTTTGCTCTAGAATCAAATTTTCTTCTTCCCTGACTTAAAGTGGTGGCAAAATATAGGCACCCAAAGACTCTTAAGTGATCATAGGTAGGATCATGTTTGAATATAGCTACATAAGGTGTTGTATTTTGTAGTAGGGGTGTAGGGATGCAGTTTATAAGATAAGTTGTAGTAAGAACATAATCATTCCAAAAATCTAAAGGCAGATTAGATTGGAATCTAAGGGCTCTAACAACATTCAAGAAGTGTTGGTATTTTCTCTCCACTATCCCATTTTACTCTAGGGTCTTTACACAAATCTTTTAGTGGATGATACCATTTTTATGATAGAAATCTGTCAGTTGAAACTCTATTCCATTATCACTTCTTAGGTACTTAATCCTAGTTCCAAATTGGGTGTTAACAAGGTTATAAAATGACTATATGGATCTTTATGTGTCTGACTTATTTTTAAGCAAATAAACCCAAGTGCAAACAGAACAGAAATATCTACTCCCATCATAGGTAGTCACAGAACATGGTCCTTATAAGTCACAGTGTATAAGTTCAAAGTTGAAAGAAGTTTTGTATAAGTTGTGATTAAAAAGAAGTTTATATTGTCTCACCATGGGGCAAACAGAACAAGGAGTTTCAGTAAAACATGAGTTTTTGATTACAATAGGATCTCAAATCAATTGCAATCTAAAGTTAGAAATATGGCGTAAACGGTAATGCTATAAATGAAAAACAGGACTAGTATTTGTGATACAAGTAGAATGAAGACGATGGGTATCAAAAGACTTGGATAATTTACACATCAAGGTAGTAGGAGATACTTGAATGTGCTAGAATTGGTATAAACCATTCTTCATTTCACCTAATCTAATCGTTGTCCATGATATAAGGTCCTGTAAAAAACAAACATTAGATAGGAAAATAAAACAACAGCAGATGATTTTAGTTAATGTTGGCACAGATAGAAGATTGAAAGTAAAAGAAGGGATGCACAAAACATTCTTAAGAGTGATCAAATTTGAAAGTTTAACAATGTCTATATATGCAACTGGGATTTCTTGTCCATTGGGAAGTTTGACATTGTAGGACACGATGGCTGTAGTTTGTGTAAAAAATACAGTGCTACAAATCATATGATCTGTAGCTTTTGTATCGATAATCTAAGAAATGTTAGTAATATCAAAAACTTTATGTGCAGAAGTGGAGCGACAAGTTATGGTACCAGACATAAATGAAAGACTTGTGGAGTTGGCCATAGAAACGGTTGAATATGGAGCCATAAAGAAATGAGTCTCTATTAAGTTATGTTTCTCATGCAGTAATTGTAAGATTTTTTGATATTGATTTGAAATCAAATCCATCTTATCAACATGGTGCTTTAGAAAATCTTATACGATGATCATGTTGGTTTGTCTGGTTTGAATATTCAGTTTCTTCCCTTTGTTGTACAATTTATGTCCTGGAGGGTATTCCATCAGTTTGTAACACTTTTTGGCCAAGTGACCACTCATATTACAATGGCTGCAAACAAGAGGTTTTGTATTTCCAGCTTTGAAACAATCTTCTAAAAAATGTCCTTAGATCTTGTAATGGGGGCAATAGGGTCTGTTGAAGTTCTTGAAGTTTATAGATATGTTTCTAGTGAAAAGAGCCATTGAATGAGGGGTAGATGTGCAAAGTAACATCTGATGTTGTTTTTTCTATTGTTGAACAAAAGAGAAAACCTTGCTGACTTGTGGTATTGGATCCATCAACATGATTTGATCTCGTATGTTGGAGTATATTTCATTCAATCCCATAAGAAATTGAATTACATAATTTTATTGGTACCGATCAGTCAGGATCCTCATCTATCCACAAGAAAATTCAGGCATGGGACAGTACAATACTAACTTATCCCAAATTGATTTTAGTTTTCTGTAATTGATGTTGACTAAATCATTTCCTTGTGTAAAGTTCGCTGGAGCTTCTTTTAATTGAAAAATTTATGGTTTGTTTTGTTAAGTAAGTCTCTCACAGAGTTTCCTCTAGATTTCATATGCATTATCTACAAGGATGAAAGAGGATTTCACTAATGGACTTACAGAGTTATGAATCCACGAGACAATCATATCATTGCATCTTTCTCAAGCATCCAGAAAAGGATCATTGGGATCTGTTGGTTTTGTTATGCTGCCATCAACAAAACCTAGCTTGTTCTTGGCTCTAAGGGCTCTTTTTATGACTCTTACCCAAGTAACATATTTTTCTATGGTTAATAGGTCCGTCACTAGACTGAGAATTAATGTATCACCGTTGTCAAGTCGATATGGGTTATTTTGATCTGATAAGTTGTGGAAGTGTGATGTTGAATGCATAGTTGAGGTTGATATTTGTTGGTTTTTTGTTTCCTTAGTTATCTAGAGAATTAGAAGCTTTGATACCATGTGAGAAATGATAAAAGTTGTAGAAATAAGAAAATTAGAGAACGAGATAGTTTGATTGTTCTACTGAAGAGCACTACTCATTCAAGTATATATTTATTCTCTTGTTATATTGTTTTACTAGATGAACACAACCATATATATACACACCTCAGGGTTGTTATCTCACGAGAAATGAATGACTTACTGCCCATGTTGCACTAGCTGTACGTCAAATTAGAAAGGACTAACAGAAAAGTAAAAAAGAAAAATAACAGAAAAGAAAAGAATAACAGACTAACAATTGAAACTAAAAGAAAACAATCATCCTTTTTCTTATAGTAACTTCTTATCATTGTCATTCTTCAACATCATGCTTATCAATTTTATTGAAATTTTTTAAATTTATAATTAAAACATAATTAATGGATAAATATTACATATTACGCCACACTTTATTTAAAAAAAAATCAAAAGAAATAAGAAATGAAGAACAAGGGGAAAAAAAAAGAGAGAAAGTCAGGATTTCTCCGTATAACAAATGCAATAAACCAAAAAAAGAATAACAAATAATTACATCCATTTGTATTCCCAAAAATAAAAAGAAAAAGAAACTTCACCAAATCCAACCCCTGAAACTACTTGGTTTTGAGTCAAATTATGTTGTGATTAATTAAATACCAGACAATTTAAAAGGAAACTCAATGGTGAGAGGGACTTGTTTCTCTCCTCTACATTCGGGTTCAAGTCTCACTGTACATATCTATCATCCCCGCGGTGCCTTACATGTTTACTAAGCTTGCAAGATGTTTAGTGGGCCATAAGGTTAGTCATGATGTGTCCAAGCTGGCCCGAACACTCACGTAAATAAAACAAAAAAAGGAAACCCGTTACCAATTAATTTGTTTGTCATGCATGGACACATTTGAATAGTGATATTATCGACAAGAAGATCAACTTTTAAGTCGAGTAGGGATAACAGCTTTTTAATTGATCAAAAAATAATTAGACATGACAAAACTAACTCCCATATTCATATTCATGGATGGAGTCTTCCCATATCTTTGAATTTAGGACAAGATTTGCAAGTTGTTTACCTAAGTTCTTTTATTGTAGATTTTTTATTTATAATAACAAGTGTCCAAATTATGTGTACATTAATTTTTTTTGAGATTTTAAAATTAATAATTATATAAATTTTTAGTGATTTTGATATTTATAACATTTAAATTTATAATTTTTAAAAAATAAATTTAAAATTTAATTATATTTTTTAAAGTTTTTATTATTGATTTTTGATCGGGGATGATGATTTAGTGACTGGGCATCACTTCTTCACACATTAAAATAATATGGGGTTAATTATGAGTTGATGTTTCAACATACAAATTTATTTATTTATTTGTTTGTTTGTTTTGCCGTTGAAAGAAGGTAACTTATGGTAAATGTATAGCATGTGCGCGCATTAATACATAAATTTGAAAGTAGGGTAAAATGGCAGGGTTTTTCTATTGAAAAAATAATAATAACAAGCTTAAAAGGAAAAATCTATGTTATTATAAGCATCAATTTCTTTTGAGACAGCTTTTATAAAAAAAAAAAACTATGTAATTAAAAATATAATTGCGGTTATTTTTTAATATATTTGTTATTTTAAAATACATTAAAATAATATTTTTTATTTTTTAAAATATTTTTAATATTAGTATATTAAAATAATTTTAAAATATTAAAAACTTATTAATTTAAAACAAAATAAAAATAAAAAATGTATTTTTTAAAAGATAATGCTAAATAAGGAGGAAGCGGTGAGAATTCACCGTCAAAATGCACTGCACATGGTAACATTTAGCCAAATTTAGGTAGAATTTGAGCGGTCGCTTCAAAGTGAGGGAAGTTATGTCTCTATTTGGCTTTGACTTTTCGTGAACCCTACAAATGCCCCGCATAAGGACAAGCTGTGGTTGACTGTCAGAGTGGGCTTAGGTTTGCTTTGTCGCAATCTGCAAACAAGGCCGAAAGTGAGTAATGAAGTGGGCGCAGGTTAACTTGTTTTGAACCAAATGCTGTCCTCCACATAATATAATCCTCGTGTAGGGTTTCTAAAATGTCAACCCCTATCAGTTGGGACCGTGGTTTCGATTGGCTGACGTGTGACTACTTCGGTTCCTTTTACCGGTCTAACAATATTTCGATAGAAGTTTTAGAAAAATCACGGGTTATAAAAATATTATGAAAGTAATAAAGTTTTAAAATAATTTCTATTAAAATTTAAGAGTCATATCTTATTTAAATTCATTAATTTGTTCAAAATTTAATTTAAAATTTTATAAAAATTTAATCATTAAAAAATAAGATTCAAGATCCAGTAATTAAAACAAATATAAAAGCTGACATGGAATGAAAAAAATAACAAAAAAAATTATCAAAAATATATGAATATTCTGTTTTCAGGATAACAATATCTCAATAAAATAATTATATTTATACATTAAAAGATTATAAAAAAAATCTTAATTGATTAGGGGTTTTGACTTAGATTAATTTAAGGTTAATTATGATCTTGTTTTGTCATCTTTTAAAATGTAATTAAAGTTGTCTCTGTTGAACTCTTTTTCACCTTATTGGGTTTGAAAACATAGAGTTACAGTGTATCTTCGGTAACTTATTTTTCTCTCTTTTATTTTTTTTTCTGGCACATTACTTTCTTTTCTTTTCTTTTTTTTGTGGATATCAAATTTTGAATATCGTCTTTTAATAATTCAAGATTATTGAATTAGCAAAATATATATATATATATTGAAAAACAAACGCATACAAAAATAATATTACAAAACATGATTGTATTTAAATTGTTTTATTTCTCATCTATTTTTCCAACTAATATTATTCTTGCAAAAAATTTAGGAAACAAGAAAAAATCACTAATTTGGTCCTACTCGTTTCTGATTCTCACGTGTGGTAATGAAGGGAGCGGTTCGACCTGTCCCCGTCGGTGTACCAAAACCAAAGTTACCGAATGCTATTTGCCAGAAACAGCACCGCCGAGCGTGGCCTCACAATAAAGTTGGGTGTGAGGTTTAGCCAGCCACCATGGATGTTTTCTATTGCCCTTGAGTTACTATCAGTAATTAAATCTTTTTGCACTATCAGGCCTGGGCCTGCAGATTGGGTTAGAAAAGGCTAATATATTTCCGAGGTCCAACAGTCTTCAAAAGATGCCCACTACAATTAGCCGTTCTTTCTAATATCTGGGCTTTCTGCCTTTGGCCCATTAAACTGACTTTAAGAAAAAAGTGTAGCCGACACCATCTCTCTTCTCATTGTTGACATTCAAGCCTTCACCCCTTTGCAACTAGAAATTATGAACAGTTCAGTATGGGTTTTACTAAGCAGCATCCTAATGATGTTGGTATTGACGTTTTCGGACCAATGAAGAATATCGTCACGCAAGTCAACCATAAGGATATCGTCACGCAAGTCAACCATTTCTGTTACCGTCCAGTTGTGTGTGTGTGCGTAATTGCAACGCTGCTTTTAATTGTAAGACAGTTGAAAAAAAATAAACACTTTTTAAATATGCAATTAAGAGCTAACAGCATTGAAGTGAATTTAATTTAACTTCCAAGCAAAAAACATGCTTAAATTATCTTTAATTTGAATTAAATTATAAAATATAAAGAAACATTAATCTTATATAAGCATTATTTTTGAACAACTTAAAACCAAAAGTGGCATAATAAATAAAAAGATTATAAAAACCTAATTTTTTGGTGAGAATTGAAGCCTCAATAATAGTTATCAATTGTTATCAAGTAAAGAGTAAAAAATATTTGATAACTCTTTATTATTATAAAGACTTGAATAATTTATTAAGTTTCTATAAAAATATTTTATGTATCCATCTATGTGTTTGAATCTAATATATAAAATAAGTATTGTACATACTTCAAACACTTACTATAAAAGGTGACTTTTTCTTCAAAGAAAAAGCAATCTAAGAGTACCTAAAATGTTTAAATTTTTTTGGGCAAGCATTGGCTAAATAGTTTTCTCTATCAAATTTTAGCAAACAAATCCTAAATATAAATTGAAAAAAATTATACATGCATCTAATTAAACAACTCAATAATCATAGTATAAACAAAAATAAAATTGATTTAACTCAGTAAAAAATAAAAATCAAGATATCTAACATTGCAATACGAGTAATTTACCTAGTTATGTTTAATAAATTAGCATATCAAAACAATTTTGTAATAGAATCCGACACACATAATATATATACACACACACACACACACACAAAATATGCTGCACATAACATGTAAAATTTGTTGAATAATGATTATATTTAAAAAACAATGTTACACTAATGTAAAATATTATAAAAAAAATCAACATTAAAAAAATTAATTTATATAAAATTAATTAAAAAAACTATTGATGAATCATATCCACCTTTCTAAAAATTAAACACATCTAATATCATTTAAAAATAATCATAATCTAATTAAAACATAAACCAAAAACTTATTTGAAAAAATATACACAAATAATATATTATTTTTTAAAAATTAAAAAAACAAAAAAAAATCAGGCTAAAAGCTATAAGGCCTATTAAGCTAGGCCTAGCAACTAGCCTAATGAAGCAATAGTCTATGCGCTAGCCTTTATTTTTTAAAAAATATTTAATAGGGTGGACAATGCAACCTCCATCCTAAATACTTAAAAAAATGATATGTTGCCTAGGAAATCCAGAATTCAGTTGTTATGGTGGTCGAAAAAATAGGTTTTTTTCATCTAAAATTCTATTTTCAATCTATTTTTTATCCAAAACACCCCAGGTATAACCAATCTATGGCTGCCAAAAAATCAAAAAATTACCCCAAAACCCTAAATTCACTCGAAACAAAAAAAAAATTTTAGACTCAGATTTGTTGTTTTAGGTGTTTCAAGTTAAAAAAAAAACCTAAACATAATCTCTTTATCATATAAAACTTTTTGACATAAAAAGCAATTGTTTTGGTGGCTGAAATTTTCCTCAACAATCATTTTTTTTAGGCTGGAATCCAACAACTCTTTCTCTCTCTCTTTCCAATAGAAAATGACTAAAAAAAAGAAAATGAAGTTATGTACTAAAATATATTGTTTTGAAATTCAAAAGATTGATCATCTAACATATAAAAAATATAAGGAATTAAAATGAATATTTCAAACAAACTTTTAACCTGTCCTCGTGTTACTTGCAAGTTTTATTTCAGTTCCTTAGCTTTCAATTCAACCTCCACTCCTAAAAAATATACAATTAGGGGCTAATTTGGGTTCAAAATGACCATATCACACTAAAATTAAAGTTAAAAAACTAAAATTAAAATTATTAAAAAATATACTACTTCAGTTCACAAAACTTTTTAGTTCTTGTTGTAGTGGGCTAAACAGACTAAAACTTAGTGCACCCAAGTTGTCGAGGTATATTTTTTTGTTTTTATTTTATTTTCTTGTTTTGTTTTATATATATTAACATAAATTCTATAAAACATAATTATTTTATTGTAAAAATAGACACATCTTATAATAGATTTCTAAAGTGAAATGACTATTTTGCTCTTGGGTGGAAAAAATAGAAGCCTTGGTTTTGATGATAATTTTGTCTTTTCTAGTGACTTATTAGTCATTAAAAGATTATTTAAGGGTATCTAAGTTTTTTCTAAATGTTTTACATAATAAAATTATGTTTTATCCTAAAAATCAATAAAATTTAAAGTTGTTAACCAAAACTTTTTTTAACTTTTCACAAGCTAGAGTTGTTGACCAAGAATAATAAAAATACTTCCTTTTTCTCAAGGTAAAAAAACTAGAGCTCTTGATCAATTTTTTTTTAGTTTTTTCTTGTTTGTGCTATAGTTAAAATCAATCATTACTCTTATAAAAAACAAAAACAAATAAGTTATGTATTTAGGGTTATTTTTTTTCTTCACAGAAATTTATTTGTAATTTTTAGGGGTATAAAAGATATTTTGATATTTTTATTTTGATTTTATAATATTTAATTTTAAAAAACTTCTGATACGTGTTTATTACATGTTAACACGTGAGTAGTGTCTGTACCCTCAAGGTAGCACATGCTTATTTTTATTTTGATTTTCATCTTTATTCTTGTAATTACAATTTTAGTATAATTAATTTTTTTTTAATTTTATTTTTTAACATCTAATTTGTACGAGTTTAGGATTCATGATTTTTTTCATTTATCATAATTCTGATCTAATACCGTAGATCACATCATTTAAGAGTTAATATAGTTAGAGATCCTTTGTTTTTTCATCATTTTATTTTATGATTTTATATTATTATTTTTTTATAAAATTTTATAGTTATTTTTAATTTTTTTATATCAGTTTATCTCAGTCTCATTATTTAGACCACATGTTTTGCACACCTTTTTTTAATATAGTTTTTTATTTTTAAATTATTTTGTTTTGTATTTAAATTTCAAAGAATTCTTATTTTATTTTATACAAATAAGTTTTATTTTATAAAAAAATAGTTCTTCTCGAATAATATTTCTAATATACCAACCTTGTATAAATCTATTTCTTTTTATTTTATTAATTTAATTTCATATGTGTTTTGTATTATCTTTTATTAATTCTAATAAAAAAATTCAATAGAAACACTTCATTTTGTATGATCAAATATTTTGATGTATATTAATTTTTCCAGTTTATTCTTTAATTATTTTTTTATTTATATAAATAATTATTAATTTATTTAATTAGATATTTAAATAAAAATTTTATTTACATTTTAAATTGTTTTATATAAAAATATATTAAAATAACCTGTATATTTTAAGTATTTTTATATAAAAAAAAATTAGAAGCTCCAATAAAGCAGGTAACTTTTATATAACAGATGCTTATGGACGCGAAGTCTTTCATCCTAAAGGACGCGCCGCGCAAAGTCTTCGGCTTCCAATTATCCTCAACAATTATTACGTGTCAGCATATGTTGTTTGTATAGTTATACTTTGTAGTCCCTAATTCGGTAATTGTGGTATATAAACCCTTGTTTTTTCTTTATTTATTTATGGATTTAATTTTCACCGTTGGTTGGTAAGGTTCATGATATATTCTAATATTTATGATTCTTAACTCTTTATTTCGTTACTCATGAAAATTTAAGGCGGTTAATTAAATTAAATTGAATTGAGATTAATTGAATAATATTTGGTTTGAGAGTCGTGGTCTGTGACAAAGAAATGTTTTTAAAAGCTGTACGAAGTTGAAAGGCAGATAATAACAGACTTGTCAATGAGGTGAAGGTCCAATCTAATTGTCTCTGTTTAGTTGCATAGTAATATTTCGGATTGAACAATAAAATGATTTTATCTTGAAATTGCAGGTTATTTACAAGGCCTTGAATTGATACAGGGTGATTAATTGTGTTATCAGATAATATTATAAATAATATCTTGAAATATTATTTAAAAATTTAAGTTTTTAAATTAAATTAATTCTTTGATGTTTTATTAAAATCTTATTGATTAAACAATTACGAATTTTAATCTTATTGTTTTTATTTAATTTGATAAAAATTAAACATAAAAGTTTTAAGTTGAAAATTTATTTTAAAAAATATATAATAAAAAATAATATAAATATTTTGAATCTCAACTTAAAAATTTAAAATTTAAAATTGAATTAATTTTTTAATATATTTAACTGTCAATATAGTTAACCATATATTTATTATTTATAATTTTGTACAGAAGATAAACTTAAAAAAGAAAAAGAAGAAGAATGAGCAGTTATTACAAAAGTCGTACATATTCTAAGTTGTATGATAATGTATTGACACGATTAAAAGATTGATGTCTTCTCTCAAGTGCAGGAATGTCGAAGTAACAAAAAACCCGACAAGACTGAGATGGAACCACATGGAGGTTAATTATATAAACTATAAATAACAATAACACAACAACAACAACAACAATAACAATAATAGTAGTAGTAGTAATAAAGAAAAAGAAGGAGAAGAAGAATAAGATGATGAGAACTTTGAGATGAAATATTAATGTAAGGATTAAACAATGATAATAACAAATGTCAAGGTTAGATGATCCACTAATGATATGTCAAACAAGCATAGTATAAACTTTTATTATTCAATTGAAAAACCACAAACAAAGGAGATTGCAATCTGATTATAGATTGTTAACATGATTATACTAGTCATCTTATTCGATTAATACTAATACTTGTAAATTTCATCAAGCATTCATGATTATAACTTATATTAACAATAAATCAAGTTCCTTTCATTACTCAAGTGTCGGTTATACCATACAGTATGGGCTATGAAAGTGCTAAGCATTTATTGTACTATGTGTTATACAACATGTATCAAGATTATTCATTTAACAAGTAAAGTATTAAAAAGTGAATAAGATAACAAATACAAAACATATTAGTATCAAACATTAAAATCCATATTAAGTTTACACTATACTTATTCTTACACCATTAGTGTGACCTTTTAACTTTAATATAACAAACTTAACTAAACATAATGAAAGAAATAAAAATAAATAAACAAAATAAGAACATAAATAAGATAAAAGTTAACTAAATAAATGAAAGATATAAACTTGATATTAATTAAAGCAAAACATAAATATCACTAAAAATACAAAGAAAGAAAGCAAGAGCATGATCTTGATCTAGAAAACAAGATGCCTAAATGCATGATAAATGCCTCCTTTTATAGATCAGAATTGAAAACTATTAATTTGATGACTAATTGATGAGTGAGTGACCAACTCTTGACTTGGTGACAATTGTTATCTTATCTTATTTGCCCAAAACATCATTGATAACATCAAAATTGGAACCAGTTGAAAACATGAAAGTTGTAGGAAATTATCTCAGCTTTCTTGTGTAAAAAATTCAGGTCATTTGAACTTCTAAAACTCTAAATATGGGACAAACACTGAATAATATTGCTCGGGTTGGAGGATAGATTCAAACTTATTTGTTATTGCTCCAATTTGAACTTGAAAATAATCTTTTTAAATCTTGAGCTCTATATAAAAGTTATAAGCCTATGTCTTACCTTTCCATCCATATAAAATAGACCTAAATTTGAGATTTACAGCTCCAGATATGATCCAATTATCGAACAGTGTTTCGATTTGGATTGCACCGACATCTCTTTTTTAAGTTTGATCATCTCTTTATCCTTTCAATTTTAGTTCTTAAATTCATCAATCAATCCTTTCATTTATATGATAGGCCTGTATTTAAAATGAATATTTACCATAAATTAAAAGTATCTTATATTATTAGATATATTATTATAAAACATACTTTAGTTAAGGAGTTATTGATATTTCAAGTAAAAAAATAATAACATAAAACCTTGATAAAAATAAAATTTTAAGTATTAATCATGTATAATTACTGAAGAAAAACATAAATATATAGGACAACATGTTTTTTAAGAGCATGCCTATATGTAATGAACATGTCTTCTGTCCCCATACTAAATAAGGATTAGGCCTCCCTTTAACCGATCCAAATGTAGGTGGCATAGGAACCATTTAAAAGAGGTTAATATAAAATTTTAAATAGTATAAATATAATTTTTTTAATGTATATTCTAATGAAAAATACTATTTTTAGCAACCTATTTTTTATCATTGAAAAAAAATAGAAGAGACTAGAGAGGAAGTAAGCAAGTGAAAACTAGTTATAGATAACTTTCAAAATATACAAGTCAAATAATTATTTTGATTTTTACTTGTCATGATGGGTGTGGTGTCGTACTTATTATTTGCTATTTTTTTTCAAGAAAATAAAATAGCATAGTTTCATAAAAAAGAACAAAACTCACAAAATTAAAGACCTAATAATAAAATAATGAATAATAAAATTTAAAAAATTAATACAAAAACTTTAAAAAATCAAATTAAAATTAGGCTAATCTTTAAAATCCGTGACTTGGGTCAAACCCCATAAAACACAAACTGAAAAAGTAACAAAGCAATATCCCTAATAATTCAAAATTTAAAAATAAAATAAATAAAAAAAGAGAATTAAATTTGATATAAAAATTAAATAAAATAAAAAAATGAATATTGAAACTAAAAAATAAAATAAATCAAGAAAATAATAAAATAACAATCAAAACAATGAGGATCAAATATAGTATTAATATTAAATGAAATAAAAGAATGAATGATGAAATTAAAAAATAAAATAAATCATAATGAAAAGAATGATAAGAGCCAAGTATGATAGATGCAAATTTTGAAAACAGATGAAGTTGAAAAAACATTTTAATTTTATAAATGATTTCAAATAAAACAAATATTTATTTCACATAAAAAAAATGCTAATCAAAACAATAAATATCAAATTTAAAGGTAAACCAAATTGAAAGGATGGTTCAAAAAATTAGATGGTTTGATGTAAGAATCGAAGGAAGAAAATAAAAAGATCATCGATAATTTATTGATCACATGTGCTTCTTAGACGTGAGGGGGATGTTGAAAACTTTCATTTTCACCTTAAAATATAATATTTAGTCAATGGACAACATTGCAAGTGTCAGCTGAAATCACGAGCTCAACTTATAAGCTAACACGTGTAATGTTCATGTCAACTATTTTTTTAATAATATTTATATTTGATAAATTATCAAATCATTTCTCAATCCAATCCACATGTGTGTATATATATATACATGAAAAAATCTTGAAAATAAATTTAATATTTTTTGCTTTTAAAGATAATGTTTTTTTTTTTAAAAAAAAGTAAAATGACGATGAAGCTCATAAACAATAGGCTATTTTTTTTTTTGCTTTGTAAAGAAATTAAGTTATTTTATTGTGTAAAAAAACTAATTTAACCCCTAACAACTTGATAATGCCAAACAAACAACCTGAAAAGAACAATTTACCCCTAGTTTGAACATCAATGGCCTTCACTATTCATTGCATGTGGCAAGTCACATGATTGTTGATCCATAATGCTTATGAATACCTGTTAATTTTCTTAGTAACTTGTTTCCTTGCTTGTACTACATTGCTAGTTAAAAAAAACCCCTAAAAAATATATAAATATTAGATATTATTTGAAATTATCGTTTAATCTATTATTTGAATTTTAAAAATCCTTGATTCAACTTTTTATTTAGTTCAAATTTTAAATTAAATTATGTAAGAGTTATTTCAATATAACTCAATATTTAATTAATCCAAAAACAATTTAAATAAGTGATAAAAAATAAAATATGACATTAAAAAAAATTCAAGATCACTATTTTTTTATATTAAAAAAGCAATATATTAGATCAACTTAGATATTATGACTTAACTTGTCAAACTCATAATCAAATAATTATAATATCTTAAATTGTTTTTATCTTAATGAAGTGATAAAAAATAAATACTCATAAAATTAAGAATTAACTAAATATTATGATTTTTATTTAAGATTGCAATAACCTTATAGAAAATAAAATGAAATAAATTATGAATTTCATTCAAAATCAATAATATATTGAAAGAAAAAATTGATAAAATAATATTCTATTATTCTCTCAAAAAAATTATATGACCAGTAAAAATATTATTTGACTTTAATTATTTTTTAAGATGATATTTTTTTTATATCGAGAGGACGACATGTTGAATCAATTCAAGCTTTGCAATTTAATTGTAAAATCTAAGACTAGGATCATGAATTCTAATTGACTTAAATTTTTTTTTTATAAACTTTTTTTATTTAATGATATGATAATAATAATGTATGTTTGTAAAAATCAAATACCAATTACATATCTAGAGGCTAGAGACTTGTTTAAGAGTATGTTAACTTCAATATTATAATAATTCATTCAAAATTAATAAAATATTAAATAATAAAATTAAAATAAAATAATTTAAAAAGTAGAATAAAAAGGGGAATAAAAGTTTGATAAAAGAAACTACAGTGCTTTATTTACTTTCTACAGTGAAGCACTGTAAATTTATTCCTTTATTCTAGGAGAGTAGTGGTAATTACTGCCAGCGCCATCAGCTGCTTGTAAACGTTTCATGTAAATTGGAGCACACACATGTGCCGTCCCAAAATTTCTTTTAAAACAAAAAAAATAAAAAAAGGGTTAAAAATAGGAGGTCAATATTCAAAAGAAGAATGTTCCCGCGCAAACACCGACTCAAGCTGTCACCACCGCCGCATTTGAAAGGACGAACAAAAAACGCGGTGAAACATGGGCCACGTGGACAACATGCATGTTTAAAATCCAGTATTTAGCAGCCACGTAGGTGCTAACCCGCTCCCTCCCTTGCTGTCATCTAAACCCACCACACGATCCAAATAAATAACACCCAGGCGCTCCATCGATCCAATCTCCCCCCGCTTCCTTTCACGTTTCGAATTTTAAAAACTCTTTTTATATATATCCATTTGCCTATTTAAGCATTACCCTATTTGAAATTCAATTCTGTTGTTTTTGGTGTCTGATTTTAATTGACGGTAGAAAATGAAGGTGGAAGAAGAGTGTACGACTCCGAAGAGTGCGGGATGTCAGATTCCGACTGCCGTTGTTTGTCCACCACCTCCCAAGAAGAAGTCGGTGGTTGGAAAGAAACGAGACCCACCAAACGACGGGTATTTTCAACCGCCCGAGCTTGATGCTCTGCTTTCTATTTTGACGTCATAGATATGAAGCTTGGGCACAATCCGCCCTAAATATGCATTTTGAATATCGTTTATTTATTCCATTTTAGGGATTGAAGGGGCTTAGATTTAAATTAGAATTAAGGGAGTAAGAGATGGGGACATTAGATGCATTCTTCTATTCCTGTAGATATAAATGTGCGTCTCCTGTTATGTTAATGTTAGAGAGATTTCTAGATTTGTTAGATTTTAGGGAGTGTAATTGGTGACAATTCCGTTGCTTCGAATTGCTGGTCAGTTCATTGCCTTCTCCTTTTCTGGTAGTTTTTCTGCTCTTGCAATGCATTTATTTACTCATTGATTTACCAATCTCAAGAGAATTGTCAAAGCACCGCAACTTTTCTCAGATCTCTGTAAGCAGGCCGTGTACAGGAAAATTAGTTGTCGTGTATGCATGAGATTACAAGTTTTTTTGAAAGGATCATTGCACTAGAGGATTCTGTGGAGAAAAGAGAGGGTGAAGGATGATTGAACATGATGTGACATTCAGCAATTAATTCGGTGGTATCTCCCATTATTCTCCACCACCCACAGAATTGGAGTATTGGTTCACGGTAATTTCTTGGCTAGAAAGGAGGTAACTTTTTATGGTTAAATTGGTAAAAAAAATTCTTCTTTTAATCTTAAGAATAATATAATTTTATGTTGGAGCCTCCATTTCAACCAATTTGGATGGCGATTTAGCCCAAATGGTCTTGAGAACTGGCATGTAAATCTTTTGCTGTAAGAAAATTTTAGAATCATCACAGACCTTGGGGCTTGGGGTAGGATTATGCCATCCTCAAGTCTACAACAACCAATTGACATTACGCAATGAATTTCACATAATCACCATTAAACCGTGGATCTCAACATAGCCCTACAGATATATCCATACCCAGTGGAATATCGCTCAAATAATTCAAGGCAATGCAAATAATACCAACCTATACAAGCTAACACAAAAATCAAACACACATAGAAAATTAATCAAAATGAAATACATAACGACATACAAATATGCATTCACGAATAAAAACCAACAATTACATTACAAATTATTTCAAAAATAAACAAATCACAAATTAGATTTTCCTTCTAAAAGAAATTAGCAAATATCCCAAGTTCGAAGTTCTTTCTAACAAGATATGAAATTTGATTTTCCTGTTATTTAATCCCTTTCAACATGTTTATAACCCTATAAATTAAACTTAATTTAGAGATTTTAATGAAATTTTTTTTTAGAAATATTTTAAGTTCTACAAATTGATTTTCAAATGAAATTTAATCTCTAACAACCTATTTAGAATTAAATAAAATCAAATCATAAGTCAATTCAAATTCAACTAATAACTTATTACAATTCTTATGTTTGGAATAAAATTCTAAATTATATAATTGAATTTTATTATATTATTTGTAATATATATATGGAAATGAATTAAATTAGTATTCTTAACTATTTTGCTCAAATGATAGATTCTTGCTAATAATGGATTTTTCTTGATTTTCCAGGTAAATACTGGTTGTTATTATTGTTGTTTTGAAGAGGTGTGAATTTTTGTTATGTTGTTTGCGAGAATGGGTTTTTGAATTCTAAACTTAACTATGGATTATAATATTGGTATACAAGATATTTTTGATAATGGAAAAACTTGGTTTGATTATTGGGGTTTTGTGGTTGTTGTTAGTGAATATCAATTAACTTGTTATGCATAATACTGGTTTTATTCTTGTTAAAATATTTATTATTAATATTTTTTTATATTTCAGTAATAAATCTAATATTTGATTTTTTTTTTAGATTTGTCTAATATTATCTTTGGAACACTTAAAAAATTTTAGATTTATTTCAAGAAACTCGAATATTGCAAGTAATGAGTTGTCTTGTAAGATTTTAATTAGGTCATTAAGGAGCAAAAACAATGGAGATGAAGAGAGCCAGTTGAGGAAAGAGAAAATGATAATTCAAGGAAGAGGTTTTCATAAAGATTGAGAACAAAATTGTTGTTATTGAAGATAAGAATAAAGGGTTTTGGCAAAGATTAAGTTATTTATGAGATAAAGTTTGTAGGGTTTTTGAGATGAAAAAAAGAAAAGAAAAGAAGTGTTTTTGAAACATTATTTTCAATGTTAATTTTAAAATGAATTATTATAGCAAATCAAATGATCTCCTATCAAACTTGCTTTTGCACTTTTTTTAAAATTGAATTTCATTTAAAATTCAAATTAATACCATTAAAAGAATTTTAAATATAAAAATTAATTTAAATATTTGAATTGAATTCAATTAAAAAGGTTTGGTACAAGCTATTAAAATATTATAAAAATAAATTAGAGACCAATCCCTCTTATTTAATATACTGAAAAAAAATTTAATATTAAAATTACCTTCTTTAAAATACCAATCAATTCATTCCTTTTTTAAAAAAATACCTTGGAAAAAAATAAGATAAAATTAATAAGGATAGTATAAAAAAAATGAATTAAATTCTATCTATATAAATTAACTTATTTATCAATTAAATTCAATTTAAATATTATAATCAAATTTGAAAATTTAAACTTTTAAAACTTGATTGTTTTTGCATTTTAAAAAAACTTTTGAAAAAAATTATTTATTTAAATTTTTTCTATATTTTTAAATTATTTTAATATACTACTATTAAAAATAATTATTTTAATATATTTTCAAATAAAAAAATAATTTAATATATTTCCAGTACAATCATCCTCTTTCTATCTAGATAATATATTATATTAAATAAAAAGCCAAAAAGCTGCTGACCAAAAAGCTCCAGTGGTCTGGTAGGATAGTACCCTGCCACGGTACATACCGGCGTTTATTTCCCGGCTGGTGCAAGTGCAATTTTTCATTCCCGACCTTTCTGATTCACATACCCATGCCTTCAAACTGCATAACCAAACACAAATAAACTAACATGTGTGGGTTTTCCTCAAATTCTCAATCCATAACGCAAACAAAGAGGATTCATTAAGAAAGAGCTCTGCCAATACTTCTACAAGTTCACGACTTGCATGGTACAAGAACCGTGGAGCAGCAGAAAACAGCTGTATCATGCAAGCAAAACTAAGCTTGCTCGAAAATTGGAAGTAAAAGGGCATTGCTTCACTGAACTGGTCACAATCAGCCCTCACGATGAATGCTTGCCTTAACCAGAAAATGAAAGCTTCTTTTACGTTTTGACTTGCACTCTAATCTATGTACTAAAATCATTCGCTTCAAGCTCTAAATACAAGTGCTCACTATCACAGCATAAGCATGGAAAAGTACTGCTCAAATTCTTGATCAATGGTTGGTTTTCTGGGGCCTGACTGAGCTTCTGCATTCAAAATAAAGGACACAAAGTAAGTCAATGTAGATACAAAGCCAAGTAAATATTCAATTCATGCTGTCACTTGAACCCCAAAAGGGGGCAGGGATAAGAGGGCATGGTTTGAACCTATGAATCTGCAAACCACAGGTATGCTGACTAACTAAAATACCTTGGTTGACAGCCATCTTCTGGATGAAAGGGCATGCACATTTGGATTAACTCCATTGGAATAGAGAATATCATCTAGTTCTTTACCTGTGCATGTTTCAATGCTGTCAGTTCGAAATTCAGAGCAACTGTAATCTAAAGGGCTTTCAAATTCTAGGATAGGCTCTTCAAGATACTGAGATGCTAGTAATCCATCATCATGACCGTATTGATCAATCTCCCCTTTCAAAAATGTCAATTCCTCTTTTCCAGCATGTTGTGCTGCTACAGCACTGTCTGAAGAATATTGAGCATCCTTGAGACTGTTGCAGCTGAATGATGAAGTTGAGGGCCTGTCAGGTGGCCATATCTTTGAAACCTCCGTCTCAAATTTAGCTTCACCATCCACAGACATGGCAAAGTCAGAATCTTCAACAAAACTATTGCTACCTTTGGCAGATTCAGGATCTGATCCTTCATCAATGGCCTGTCGTTCAGCATTTTGCACGATTATGCGTGTGATCAAGTCCTTTTCTTCTTCATTTTCTTCATATATTTTGGAAGTTTTGAGAGGGAAACGATGATCCCAGCATTTATGTTTTGAAATGGGCAAGCCTAATTGCTCAGGCTGTGTCTTCCTTTTCTTGTTCAAGTAAAAAAATTTGGAGTTGAATGCTTCTTCGAGCTGGAAGCTGAAAGAAAAAGTGGGCAAAAAAGCCCTCTAGAAAAGTAAGAAGCTGCATTTTGAATAATATAGACAAGCAAAAGTGCATCATAATCAGTCTGGATAAAAAGGCATACTAGGAAAATTAACAAATTGACAAGTTTCCATTATTGCTAACCAGAAGATAGGTTGGAAGAAAAACAAGACATAATCCTCCCCTTTAATTCCGTGTTATTATGGAAACCAGGTAAAAGCATTAGATTCATATTCTAAAAACATCTGTTTGTAATGAGTAAAGAATGCATGGACTTGGTTTCAGTCCTATTCGTGTGAATGCTTCAAGCATTGAAGTCAAGCACATAATCCAAATGAGAGAAAGCTTAGATCACCAAGAAGCAGCAATTAACCATGCTATGTTGCTCTCTCGCCCAACAACACACAAAACAATCATTGAATTTCTTTTAGCAAAAGAAAACAGCAAATTGTTTTTAAAGGACATAAATTTAAAAAACATATAAATAGAAAAGGAGCTCCTCCTTTAGAAACATCAGATTGCGAATCCAGCCACTTGCACTAAAAAAGCCAGCCCATTTTGAATCCTGTTTTCTTATTTATTCAGCGGGTGCATAGAATTGCAAGAAATATTTGAGACACTACTGTTAACTACTTCAATTTAACAATTAAAGAGATATTCCTTTGATGTTCATACAAAGATCATCTCTACAAAATTACAAAATGACATGCAAGAAAAACAATTGAACACTCTTTCGCTCATTTACACAAAAAAACATAAACAAAAACAAGTCTCAACACGCCTTCCATCACCTGATTTAAGGTTTCTTTCCTACATAAAGAGTCATGAAAATGGTCAAAACAGTAAGAGAACCAAGAACCCAGGAACCAAACCTGTTAATCTCATCGTTATCTTTATCCATGGCAGGCAGAGAGAGAAATAATGAAATGAGAACGTGTCCTCCCCTTTTTCCTTCCTTTTTCCGAAGATTAACTGAGACGGGGTGATTGAACAGTATTCGCACTAGCATTACCCCATCCGGAGCTCTGGCTTTTTTCGGAGATGATGACTCAACACGAGACAATAACATTTCGTGTCACGTGGGATTCTTGGAGCCCATCCTACCACGGGCCCCGACATTTTGTTTATTCATATGGGTAAATTACACTCTTCACCCCTGCTATCCCTACAGTTCAAATCAAACTTTCTAATATATAATTATTAATATATGACAATAATGATAATAAACTAGAAACATATGAAGTTATTATATATGATATATCTTAATACTAAATGAGGATGAAGATTATTATTATTTCGTTTTATGCGTTTTGCAGAGTTCATAATACAAGGATGAGGCAGTACATCAAAGATATCTGGTTGAAAAGTATGATTCAATTACGATAATGAAGAGAAATAAATAAAGCTGCTTAATATTCCTTCTCGTTTTGTCTGTTGTTGCAAATATTAATTACAATTCTAAGTTACAAGGATGGTGGTGTTCATGTAGGCGAGTTTAAGGATTCAAAATCCTTGTTTACTCACTGTGCACTCTTTTGTCAGCCTCATAGGATCTCTACATTATCCCGAAATCCCCTCAAACACAAATTGGAAATAGCACTCTCTATACCAAACTGATTCACACTTGATCACATCACATTGCCTCCCTGAAATATAGCAGACAACGGCCATCCCTTGGTTCTCTATGGTTGAGTGGTGACAATTCGAGGTTCATTTCTCCTCCGAGGAACAAGTCAAGCTAAAGCTTGGCCGCACAGATAAATGGGGCTGAAGAAAAGCATCCCAATCAAAAACCATCCAGTCTTGCACACCATGCTATTGCCAACGGAGTGAATCCGATACAGAATAGAACTTAATTATCACACAGATGCACTGCTCATACCATCATAGGCTGTACGGAAGCGGAGACCTGAACCGATATGTCCTGATGTTGGGCACACCCAGCAGGATATACTTGGACCCAAGACCTAAAGCAGTCCCGCAAGAAAATGAAAAACATAATCAGCTTGTTCATGAATTGATATGTAGAACATAATTTTCCTAATCCTAAAGTATCAACTACATTTGTAGTACTATTTTACAAATCACACACAACACTCACCACTATAGCTTAACCAAAATTGTCCTAACAGGCCAATCTCATCATGCCTCAGGGCCGTGCCAAGTATGATAAGCAGTACAAACATAAACAGTATCTAGGAAGCTCAGTTTGGTCTAGCTAGCTGCTACAGCTGGTCATGGAGCAAAGCCTGTCACTCGAGTGTGTGACTTTTCTAGGTTTCATGGTTTTGCAAGTTGACTGGCTACTTGCAGCTGATATGGTCAAATCATTTAACTTGCCAGATGGTATGGTCGAACCATTTAACTTAAGTTGAACTACGATGCACAATTCTACACAATAGAACGTCCAAGTTTCAAGGATATATAGTATGCAGAAACTGTAATAGTGTTCATCAAGAAATGAAACAACAATTTATATGCACTTAAAGTACATGCACAATACTTCCACCAAGATGCACCCGAATTGCTCAAATGATCACTGCTAGCTGTCTGCATGATCATACTGTCTGCATGATCATAACCGTGTAAGCACAAAGGGATGCAGGATGCATCTAGCAATAACCTAAAAGCTATGAAATACATTCAGGCCTTCTCATGTCCATAAAGAGAATATATTAGTTTGTCATCTATGAAGAACAACGGTAGGGGGAAACAGTTGAGTGGAGATGAAAATGAAGCGCAGACAATTTTTCCAAAGATACATCATGCTAAACACATTTTTCAAGCAAGAAAGGAAAAAAAAGAAAGAAAGAAAAAAGGGTGCAATGTCTTCACCGTAGTCAGATTTTCATAGGCGCCCACATCATATGGGTGTTTATAGACATGCCCTTCCTTTTCTGCTAGCCACATAGCTCTCACTCCTTCATGAAACTGAAAGAAGATACCATAGAAGACCATCATAAAAATTAAGGAATAAATTGGGTATTAAAAAAAAGTGAAATAATGATTTCTTAATATCCAATAACCTCGATTGTGGTTTTGTTTTGCAAAATGAGGTATACATGCCAACCCAATAGAACACCAAGTGCCACACTCAATGGAACTAGCAACAGCCCAGAAATAACCTGAAAATAGTTGAGTTATGAGCTGAATTTAATGTATTACATGCTAGCTGAATGATTTAATGGGGACATACATATATGGTTCTGAAAGAGTCACCATTTTTCAGCTCATGTTTTTGAGGGTCAACAGTTAGACTACCAACAAGCAAGACCTGAAAATTTAAGCAAGGAGAAACACGAGGAAAATGAAGTTGTAGGCTTTCTCGATTGGTGTCACCCACTGTAATTCAATAGTGTAAGAACTCAAAAGGGGAAAGGCGTGGCAGCACATGAAATACAGAAAAATGACAACCAGCCAATTAAAAGATAAAGTTCCAGAATGATAAAGAGAGAGTGCAATTCACAAGAGAAAGTGCCCAAAACATCGACAGAAGCTTTTACATACCAGGGAGTAGATGCATGCAATTACAGCATACACAACGAAGACGAAGAAGACCTTATAGTTTGCATGGCCCACACAGTTACTTATCCAAATGCAATGATGGTCCTTACAATCAACAGGTAGCACTTTAACAGACTAACAAGGACATTTGAGATAAGGCATGAATGACAACAAAGATCATGCATACCATTCGCAACACACATCTTTTGCAAACACGGCAATGATGAGCACGTGGAGGCTTAAAGTGGGAACACTTCTGGCAATATCTCAAGTCTCCTCCCTGCAAACATCCAACTAAGTGTCATGCATGGGAAGCCAAGACTTGAGGTTCTCACTGAGATAGAAAATCACTTGCTTTCAAGAAATATTGAGATTTTAGGTTTGAAGGGTATTTGTGCATCAAAATGATCAGATTCACATGTCTAAATACAAAAAAAAAAAAAAAACTAATTACAAATATCCAATCTCTTTCCATATGTTTTTTGAAAGGCATTTAACCACACAGCTATGATGCCTAATTAAACTTGAAGCCACTTAGTCATTTGAACAGAGGGTTATCTTATTCTCTTACAAGTATATCTGAGTTACATGAAAGTGAAGTTTCTCTAGGACGTTATCGCAGCTATCAACAAAAATGACGTACGAAAAAGCAACTAATATTTTTATTTATGCCTATATAACATAGGAAGAACCCTAGCTATGATGTAAGATCTTTCACAAATCAATAACATCAAAGCATCCATCAACTCAGATAATGGACCAAAAGAAGCATCTACGATGTTGATGACTTCAACCATCACAACAAAATAATCAAATTGAAAATTTTTTTCCCCAACCCCCGCCAGTTCCTAAACATCAACTTCTGGGAGCCGTGCCGTGGTGGCAGATCAGGAAGACATTGTTCACAACTTCACGTGGCCTTCAATTACGCATGTGTGTAGAAATATATTATTACAAGAGACAGCCATCAAAATCAGTTCAATTATGACAGAAAACATTCCAATGTCAACCATTTACTTTCATCCACCTACAAAATCAAGAAAGTTCTACCATCGATGCATGACCTAATTTCTGACCACTCTAACAACCTGACTAAATGAGATTGACAGAACAAAAGGATCTAAGAGCCAATGGGCATAAATTCACTGTACTTCGCGTTTGATCTCGTGGACTGGGTTACTTGAGTCTTCGATGTCGGGCATGAAAGTGGAAGGGACCCGGCCCGCATCCGTCAAGATTGCGACGGCATAGCTGAAAATGGACATGAATGCCACAGCTGTGAAAACGACGGCGTTCAGGATGCCGGGGGAAGACATGAGACCGAACCAGCCGTCTATGAAGACAAAGATCGTGGAGAAGTAAATATAAATTACGGCTAAAACGACGACGGTTACAGGAAGGGAGAAGCTGACGCGTCGCTTCATCTTTTGGAGGTGAGGAAACCAGAGGCACCGGCGTTGAAACGACGGCGTCTCAGGGAAGGGCTGTTTGTGTTGTTTTTAGTCTTAGTTCTAATTTTTATTTTTATTTATAAATTTTGGCTAAAACGACGACGGTTACCGGAAGGGAGAAGCTGACGCGTCGCTTCATCTTTTGGAGGTGAGGAAACCAGGGGCACCGGCGTTGAAACGACGGCGTCTCTGGGAAGGGCTGTTTGTGTTGTTTTTAGTCTATGTTCTAATTTTTATTTACTGGGTGGTGTTTCTCTGTCTTTCTTCGTTTACCTGGCAGGAAGAAATAAAAGAGTTTTTTTTATTAATTTTTTAAAGTTTTTATATTAATTTAATTTAAAAATAATAAAAATTTATCTTAAAAAAACAACCGCTAACATAATACTAAATATCATTATTATTATATTCTAATAATTTAGAGATATTAATAACTTTTTTATTTTTTAGAAGCAATTTAGGTTTTGAATATTTTTAAAAAATTTATTTTTTTATATTTTTAGATATTTTAATATATGAATTTTAAAAATAATTTTTTAAGAAATATTATTTTAATAAATTTTAAAGTAAAATATATTTTAAAAATAACTACTATCAAAATAATCATTTTTGTTTATTTTTACTTTAACAAATATCTTATATTTTTTTTGTTATTATAAATATTATTATTTTCTTAGATAAAAACATGATTTCTTTTAAAGAACATTACCGGGTCACCAAACATCATAATGATGCTAACATCTCAGATAATAATACAACAAACACTATAGACAGAGCATAGCACAGCAATTGATGCTGCTAGACAAGTCTTGGAGAGGAGATAGTAATTAGAAAGACTTTAAAGAATGATGTGAAGGAAGGTTCCATCGGGGTTTCCACTCATGGAACCTTTCCTAAACTATATAAATATGAATTTCAAGTGTTCTCCACACAATTTTCTCACGCTTGAAGGTGTTGTTTGAGTTACTTTTATTATTATTTTTTATTTAAAATCTATTTTCAAAGTTTTTGTTGTTTTTTATTTTTTCATTAGGATTTTGATTTTTTTTTTCCATGTTAAGATCAGTCATTGACGTTCTTTACAGGAGGGAATAAAATATGAAATAGAGTTACTGTTAGTGAGAGCATTTTCAATAAGATTTTGTCTTTTCTTTGTGTCTGATTCATTCCGTCAGCCCAGTCTGCCGGCTATTCTTGTAATCGCTGAGTATGTGCCAACGCAAGCAAACAACACCCCCACGCCAATGGTGAAAAGGCAAGCTGCTATCTGATAGGAGAGAATGACAGTTTTTTAATAAAAGAAAATTAATCGGCACCTCAAATACCATAGAGAGAAATAAATGTGTTCATGTGAAGACAGTAACGTGAAGGGAGTGACCAAATTCTTACCTGCAACTTTGTTAATCTTTCATGGAGTATGCTGAGATAACATGCACATGGGAAGATAACAGCCTGCAACAAAATGAAGATCAGAGAAATGATGCATGAATGCATGTGGTTTCTATGCGTTAATACCAACGGTCTACGAATGACAGCTTACCACGAGCATTGCAAGCAAAGATCCAATTAAGGCCATCACAAAACCTGCACCCCAAATTACAAAATCAAGGATCATTTGCGTTATTCCTTCACATTCAAGTTAGAGATTGAAGTTTTTGGTACCAAAGAATGGAACTGCTAGTGCCACAGCTAAAGTCGAGGTCACTAAGAATGTTCTTATGATTAATGACACGCCGTAAGAGCTAAACCGGCCTGAAGGCACGAGTTCCTCTAAACTCAATGCAACAGGCATCATCACCAAGGCATACTTGGTCATCGGGTTAACAACCTGCAAATCACACAAATATTGAACACGAGGAACCAGTCTCCTACTTTCCATACTCGGTTAATGACTTAAAAAGGTTTTTTGAATTCAGGGAGATAATCAATCATCAGGCCATGGATTAATGTGAAAGTATGAAGAAAATTGAAATGAGTTTCTTATCATACTGCTGTCCAGACTGCAACTTTAGAAGACACAAATTGTGCTGGCATGTTTAAAGTATACTGAGATTCGATCGAGTGCCCGAACATTAGAAAGCCACATATTGCTGCTCCAGTGTACATAAGCCAACAAAAAATGAAGCTGCAGCAAGAGAAACAAGTTACTGAAGGAATAGATTCTATTTGCCAATTTTATATTGGAAAATACGGAAACTTCTGTAAAGCCTTGAAGCAAGACGTGGGAATTCTTCAGGTGGAAGATGGAAAGTTTAAAGCCTAAATGATTAATATATGCTAGGAGATGGAAGATTTTCTGCCCATGTTTATCAAGTTTTACATCTATGATCATAACTTTTAGTATCGCTAGCATTATCCTTATTCGATATTAATTGTTGAGGCAATTGTAGTGCAAGCTATCAATGGTTTCCATTTAGCTAGAATGATGGAGCCTTAGCACAAAAAAAGAAGAGGAATTAGAAAAATGCCATTTCTCAGAAAGAAGTCATGTTTATGATCATAGATTGTAGCACACTGAACTAGCGAATAGGATTGGTTGCAGAAAGGAAGTGCATGGAGTACCAATATACCTGGTAGTTAAAACTGTTGGAAACCTTGATGGTTCTTTCATAGAAGAGTAAATATTTGGAAAAACTGAGTGGCCAGAGAAGCCGAAACCATATATACCAATTGCAACAGGCAAGTTTGCAAGGTCAAGAGCTGTTCCAGTTGGATGAAATCCAATTTTGTCGATCACCCCAGTCCATAACAAGCAGAGAGCAACTATAATTGATGCGCCTACTCCTCCAACTGAACACATAGGCATAGAGATCCGCAGCTATTGTTAAGTTTACAATAAGCTTTTTATGCTGAAGAAAAAGGGAGCTAGAAATGGTGCTATAATGTATTAAAGAGAGAAACAAAAATAGAAATGGAACCTGAAAGGTATGACAGCAAACTTAGGTCTCGAAGCCAAACTGTTGGAAGAACAATGAGAGTTGCCGTGATGGAGAAGATTTGATGACAATCCAGATGTATTCCGGCAAAATTCATGTACATGTTTGGGAATAATGTCGACAAGTTATCACTCATCATGATTACGTACTCCACACACGAAGCCTGCAGATTGAAGCTAATCTCCTTTAAGTACTTGGGAAGAAAGGATACAGAAATTAATAAAGAGCTGAGATGGACGAAGAATTCGTCACACTTACATATAATTCAACGTATAATACCATCTGCATTGGCCCAAACCCAACTGTCAGTTACATGAAACAACAATAAATCTTGTTTTAATGCAGCAAATCCAGCAGCTAATGTTCTTAAAATTTATTGACTGTTGACACATCACATTGTGATTTCACTTACTGATATCACTAAGCGCCCACGCACTCCAAAAGCAGCTTGTCCAATATCAGGGTAAGTTTGTAGTCCAGGAGAGCTTTCTAAACAATTTTTCAATAACATCCCAGTGTAGCAGCAGATGACACCAAATAGTGAGAGTATTATGAGGCTCAACCACCCTCCTTCTTTGATTGCGTAAGGCATTGTAAGGAGTCCGATGCCGCACAAAACATTTGTTCCTAGATAGAAGAACATAAAATATAGTAAATTGTAGAGAACAAAAGAAGGTGGAAAACAACCCCCAGCGTGAGTTTTTCCGGATGCGGATAAAAGCCAGCTATGTCATCTCTTAGAATATAGCGGTGTCAGTTCCATGGTGCCAAAAGGAACTCTTCCGTGGCCTAGTTTTAGACGACGACAAACAGTAAATGATTAATCCAATAGCAAATAGAATATTAAACCTTCAACTGCGAATTCAAAGCTAGCCACCTCTACTGTAATAAATGCAGTCCCCGTGGACTTATTTCATGAATCGTTTGGGAGACAGATGAACATTTTATTGAAGCATAATGATTTTGTTTATCGCACTAATTCTGAGAAAAAAGAGCTTAGAGACGAAAGTTATTCCGTGTACCATTGAGTATTGATTGAGCTAATGAAGCTTTTTGATCTGGTGGTGCCAATTCATTAACAGAAAATCTCGAATGAGTAGATGCAGATGACTTCACGGTCAGTATGAAGCTTGGTACTTCTTTGCCTAAACTTTGTTCGGAGATGAATGGGCTACTTAGAGAAGAATCCACTTCTGAACCTCGACGTCTCTTATAAACTGAAGTTACAGAACTGGTTTTCCCCGCCATACTACCGGTCCCTTTCAAGATGTTAACTGAAGGAGGTGTCGTACCCGTAAGCAAGTCTATCGACTTCCTGCACAAATTTATGTGTCATTCTACCTTTCAATTTCTATGATATCTATTCGCGGCCCATGAAAAGCTTAATATCTATGTAAAGTTTTTTCACGAATTCATCACCATTTATATTTTCTTGCTTCTCTTAATCAATGAAGTTGCGCTACCTTCACATTCATAATGCTTATGCAATTGTTTCGTCTTAACGCTAGACCTACCAGTATTAGTTAAGACAATCTCCCATGAGTGAAAAAAATGCAATAAAAGAATAGAATATACTGTGATTATAATAGTTTGCATTGAAGTCTCTTGCTAGCCTAGCTATTTGCTGCGAATTCCAATCAATGTTTGAGTGAATAAAAATAGATTGATTGACATATATATACACGTTTAATTTAAAGAAAACCAAAAATACATACAAGCTGGGACATTCGATGAAGTACCTGTAACTCTGAGGCCATGATGGAGTGGTAACGTCAAAACTGTTGTTGGAGAGGTACTGTGAAGAATCCATGATATCAGATTCTGAATCTGAATCGCTTTGACAAAACCTTTCACCCTGGTTTTCCTCATCATCTGTTTGGAATTGGTCTTCGCGATCAGGACCCAGATCTTCATCTATCTTCATTTCCTCTTTCGTTTTCCAAAAACCAGAACAAAAACAAACTCCTGGCTCGCCTATCTAGAAAAAAGGATCCGTAGAGACTGGATAAACTTGCTTGGCATGCAAGACAAATGCTTGTTCCAGTGTGTCTATTTTTCAAAAAAATAAAATAAAAAATTAAGGAGAATATAAGTTAAATGTTCTGGAAATGACAGCATGGACATGCATGCATCAAGCTAAAAGACTGGCCAGACACCGAAAGGCTAAATTCTTGCTTGTTGTACACTTGTATGCAGGATTTGATTTAATGGGGAGAGTCTTCTGTTGTTTTCTTTTATCGCACCTTTACTCCTATTAATAGCAATCATACAAGGAAAATCCAGACAGATCCGAACTAATGGGCTTCTTTTCTGATAGTCATGTTTATCTAAGCGAGGCCAATCTTAATGTTTTATATTCAGTTATTTTGTTGTTATTTTTATTTTTATTTTTATTTTTATTTTTCTTGTGAAAATAGGGGCTTAAGCTGAAAGGAAATCACAGTTGACAAAGTTGGGGAAGGGAACTTCCTCAAAATATTAAGATATTTGGAATTCTGAGATAAGAAGGTACGGACCCATCACGTAGATGTAAAAATATGATTGATTAAAGAGTTTATTTAATAGTGTAGTTGTTGTTATTTTTTAAATAATTTTTTATGTTAAAATTTATATTAATGATTTTTTTATTTTTTAAAAAAATTATTGTTGATATCAATACATCAAAATAATTTTAAAATGCTAAAAATATATTAATTTGAGATAAATAAAAAATAAAAAAATTGAATTTTTTTTAAAATATTCTTAAAATATAGAAATAAATAGGCAAAATCCTGAATCTGTTCTCCCACGCGTAGACAAAATGGCTGCCTAGTAGAGTCTCAAATCCATCATTCCTAATGAGATTTCTAATTTTTTTTTTATCATTTAGGGTTTTCTTTTTAAATATAACTTTATATTAATAAGTATAATTTTCAATTTAATTATTGAATTGAACTGATATATATTTTGATAGAAAACTTTAGAAGATATAAGGTTAAAATTTCATATCTAATTCAAAATATTTTTCTAATTGATCTATAATTATTTTTTATTTAATTTAGAACTCTTTTATTTTATTTTTTTAGCTTTGTTTAGAATTTTTTTTCAAAGCATAAATAGTGTTATTTTGATTGTATTTTAGAAAACAACTTGAAAAAAAATATTTAGTGATAAAATTATGAATTAGGGTTTAGTGTGACAACTCCATTCAACTTCAATTTTATCTTTATAACTTGTTAACTTTTTATTTGTGTTCTTATCTATGTTAGTTGATATCAAAATCCAATAATCTTATGTTATTACTTGTTATGTTTTGCAATCCTAAGTTGTTTTGCTTTATATATGCTGCTAAATAACCATGACCGGAAGCCATGGAAGGGATTGCATAGTAAAATGTGCTCAGGTAAAGGTTGAGAAGGAAATTCCCCCTCGGGAGAGAAATGTTCAGAGCTGATGATAGAAAACATGAAAAAATAAATTGTAAAATCAACATGTTAGCTGGTAGAGGTTGGGAACTTGAGGGATTGTGAGAAGAGTGGTCCCAGGTCTATAATTAGTTTCGAAAACTCATTTTAAAAACATGATCTAGTTTTGAAAACTCATTTCAAAAACATGATGAAATGAGTAGTTTCTTGATGAAGATGAGAATTATGGAGATTTTAGTGATCCTTTTTATGATAAGGTAAATGTAAATTTGGTATTCTACACCAATTTATGATGTTTATTTTGATGATAATTTAAATTATGATATTATAAACAATGATATTAATAGTAGTGATCATATCATTAATTATATCCTTGTTTATAAGTTAAAGGTTGAGAACAAAAAAAAACATGAAAGTTGTTCAACAAAAAATAATATTAATTTAAATTATATTGATCATTTTGATTATAAGTTTGCCTTTATAAAAAAAAAGTAGGTTATATGAATATAATACATGTTGATGAGGCAAATTTGAGGTTTGCTTTTTATTACTCTAAAAGGCTATGGAAGAGAAATAATGTATCAGTTGTTGTTTCTTATATATAAATTTTAAGATGAGAGGCTAAAGTTGATTTCTAAATTTTTTGTACACTTAAAGAAAAGGAAGAAAATAGGTTAGATAGTCTTTATTAGACATATTAGTTATTTGAGAAATGAGAAACTTAAACTCGAGGGCGAGTTTAGAAACTAATGTAAGAGATTTTTTTCCTGTAAAATGCAATTTTATGTTAATGCACATAATTTTTAATCTGATTGTTGAATCAAACTATAATTTTGATAGAAAACTTTAGAGGTTATATTTTTATAGAGTTAAGATTTTGTATCCATTTGAGTGGTAAGGCCTTTAAACAAGGTTTAAAAGTTATTGGTAGGATTTGTAATATTTTTTTAGTTGATTTATAATAATTTTTTCTATTTGGTTTATAACTCTTTTATTATTTTTCTAGCTTTATTTAATATTTTTTTTTAGTATAAAAAGACTTATCAATCTAGATAGCAAGATGACAAGTGTTATTAGCATAATATGATATCGATTATATGACAAGAAAGGCTGTAAAAGATAGCGCGATTGTCGACCACCTAATAGATAATGTTGTAAAAGATTATAAGCCATTATATTTTAACCTTCACGATGAGGATGTATTAGCGATTGAGAGTGGTGGTGGTGTAAATGACTAGTGGACTATGTATTTGAATGGAGTTATAAACATAGCATGGAATGAGAATGAAGCAATAATAATTTCTTCAAAAAGGAAGTAGTACCATGTTTTGTTGATGTTGCAATTTAAATGCATCAATAATACAAACAAATATGAAGCTTGTATCATTAGTCTAGAAGCTGCTTTAAAGCTGAGAGTTAGAAACTCAACTCTTATAGAGATTAGTGCCATTTATTTATCAAGTAAAGGGGGAACCCAAAAATAGGTTATAATAGTAGTCTACTTTTTACAATGCTTATGACAAAAAGTTTCATAAGAAACTTTAGATAATATTATTGTAAATAAGAAAAAGGAATGAGAGATTGTGGATTTATCCAATCAAGAAATGTTTCAATTCTTCTGAAAATGTTAGAAATAAAGGCTCAAAAGGGCGCTTAATAAGAGATATGGTAAGAAATCGTATTATTAGAGAGATGAGAGCCAACGTGACAATGTATTACACTCCAACATAACTCTTGCTAGCTGATTGCTATTGTAGCTACTATGTCGCTGCCCTAAAAAAGCTAACCCAATCAGTCTTTATCGACCAAATTTTAATAGCTCATGATGACGATTTCATGATGATGATTTCAAGCCAACAATTGAGATTCTTCTTTATTGAATCAAATGTCAAGATCAATCTTCAATAAAGACAAGATGTTTCTCTTTCACCCTCTATAAATAAAAGTAGATTTTGGGCATTGAGGGGAGAGAAAAAAGATGAGTGAAAGTGAGTAAAAAACCAACCTTTTCTTTTTTTTTTCCCATCATCATTCTTCTCCCACCTTTGCAGCCTTAGCCTCCGTGCCCTTGCTGACACTTATAATTTTCACTAACAACCATGTACCTCTTTTACCAATTCATCCTCTTCACCTCTCCTATGAATAGCCAAGCCATCGTAAAACTTTCTTTTGTTCCCCTAGAAAAAAATCTTTAGCGGTGGCGTAAGGAGAAACTCTAGCAGCACCTCGCCACATCGACAAACCAGTAATGACAACTACACACCCTCCATGCTAGGCAATCTTCTTCTCTTTTCCCTCTTTCCACTTTGTAAATCTTCTCTCATTCACTGCATGCAGGATGTTAATTCATGTTCTGTACCAATTAAAATAATTAACATGATTACTAGGCTGGACTAGTGACCATGAAATGTAGATGGACTGAACCTGTTTCAACCCATCTTACATAGATGGGTCGATTTTAGCTTACATAGTAAGATTTAGTAACAATCTTTATCTTCTTTTCTGAATAAAACGTTATTACTAACGTCAGAATTCGAACAAACTAAAATCATAAAAGTTTTATAAAATTATCTCAACTTTTAAACAAAAAATTTAAAGTAATTTGAACTTCTAAAACTCAAGTTATAGGCTGAACACTGAACAATGTCTAAACTATAGGACAAATTTATATTTCTCTGTTGTTGCTAGGATTTGGATTTTCAAATAACATAATTGAGTCTTGCACTTCCTTGAATATTTTAGGCTTATGTTTTAGCTTTTTAGCCATATAAACCAAATTGAAATCCAAGATCTATTGTTTCAGATATGACCTAATGGTTGAATAGTGTTCCAATTTAGACCAAACTACCATCACTTTTTAAATTAAAGGTATCTTATAGTATTGAACTTTTTATTATAAAACATATTTTAGTTAAGGAGTTATGATACTTCAAGTGCAAAATACTGATTAAAATTTTAATAAAAATGCACTTTTAAATACTAATTACCTCTCATCAAGCACAACAACATATCCTCCATTTACTAATAACTATATCCACAACAACACCAACTAACAATCAATAACATCACAAAAATATCACCATCCTTATCAAATAATGATAGCACCAACAATAAACAAAAAAAAATTGCATTAAGGTGAAAGAAAATAGGATATTTATGACCTTTTCAATATTAGAAAATAGGATAATTATGACTTTTCCAAGATTATATATCTTTGCTCAAGTGATGGTGGGCTACATAATTAGTACTTAAAAGTGCACTTTTATCAAGGTTTTATATAATTATTTTGCACTTAAAGTATCAATAACTTCTTTACTAAAGTATGTTTTATAATAACAAGTCTGATACTGTAAGATATCTTTAATTTATAGTAAATATTCATCCTAAATGCAAGCTTATCAAATAAATAAAAAGATTGATTAATGAGTTAAAAAAACATGATTTGTTGTTAACATAAGTTATAATCATGGATACCTGACAATATTTACAAGTATTAGCATTATTCGAACAAGATAATTAATGTAATTATGTTAACAATTTATAATTTGATTGAAATATCCTTTGTGTGTAGTTTTCAGTTGAGTAATAAGAGTTTATACTATACTTGTTTAATACCATTAGTGGATCCTCTAACCTTGACGATTGTTTTTTTTATTGTTTAATCCTCACATTAATCTTACAATCTCAAAGTCCTCTTTAACTTATTATTATTACTATTACTATTACTATTACTATTATTGTAGTACTTGTTGTTGTTGTTGTGTTATTTATAATTTATAAAGTTAACCTTCCTGTTGTTCGACTCCAATCTTACTAGGTTATTTATTATTTCAACACTACTACACTTGAGAGAAAATATTAATATTTTGATCATATCACTATACCACTAATAAGGAAAGGATGAGAGAGTCCACTGATAAGGAAAGGATGAGGGAGTCAAGTCACTTTAGATGTACACAACAATGCATGATCTCACATGTAAACAATGGTGATGACGTATGATTTGACATGTCGATCACTATGACAACATAATCTAATTCACCTTCTCATATCTTATATTATTTTAATTTGCTTTGTTTTTGTATTTTTATATATTTATTATTTTTAAAGTGTATTTATTATGTTGGTCATGGTATTTTAGGGATCATATATCATAAACAAGTGTTCAAACCTTTAGGATAAAGCTAGAAGGATGAGATGTGTTGCCTGTTGGATTAAACCGGTGTGTATTATTTTGTCCTTGTTTATTTTGAAATTTATTTTTGTATTGATTTTTTTTATGCTAGCATGCATGTTTATATATTAATTTGTTGTTATATATATATATATATATTCACCATTGTGAAACAAAATTTGGCTATTATTTTTATTGATGTCATTTGAAAACTATATTAGTGGGGTTTTGATGTCAAAATCCTATTTTGGTCTTTTTTACTGGTTCTTAAATGTACCATTTTGTTTACAAATTATTTTTAATCAATGCTTGCATTAAAAGTCTTGATTTCCACATTTATGTCTATTTTTCAAAACTTTTAGTAGACTTAAGAAACTTATTTTTAATACTTCTTTATAATTTTATGGTTATCAAATTTGCTTTTGAATGGTTTTTAATCAAGATGGATGTCAAAAATTTGTTTTAAATATTTTTACTTCTAGTTTTGTAGCAACTAGTTTCTTTAAAAACATTTTAAGTCAGTTTTAACATTTAAACCATTTTTTTTTAATTCCTATCTTGATTCTAATAGTCACTAGGTATGCTTTCCCTACTAAGGCATGTCTTATTTGTTATAAAAGTTTTAATAATAATCATATGATTGCTCATTAGCATCCTTGTTTGTTAGGGATTTATAATTTTATATTTGCAACTAAATCACTTTTATTTTTATTTCATGACTAACATATACATGTGTTTTTTCATATTTTTGTATATTTTTTTATGATATTAAATGGATCTAATTCAAGTGGACAAGCTTTATAATTTAAAGATATATCCACTACTTGATATGATTCCAAGAATATTTATATAAAGTTTAAGTCTTTACCTCTTTTGCATGTATTAGAGCAATCACGTGAGAAATAATATGGTGACATTTGTGTAAAAAAATTTAATAGAGTGAATTATATTTTTTGTTTCAGGGATCTAATATTTACTCAATGAGATTCCTTATAATTATTATACATATTTTTCTCTTCAATATTATGAAGTTTTTTAATTATTTGTTTTTTTTATTATTCCAACACTTGTGTGATTAACTAGATAGTAAATGTTTAATCAAAATTTCTTTTTTATCAGGTTGGTGTTAAAACTCAAAAACACTTCATAAAAAGACTAAACTTTAAAAATAAATGAAACATACTTTTAAAGTTCAATCTTTCTACATTTTCAACAATAAATATGATGAATTAATTTTCTTAAATTAATTCTAAATTTATAATAAACTCATAACTTAAAAAATAATCATACAAATAATAATTTAAAAGAATGAATGAGGGTCGAAACATATAAGGTAATTGTTCTAAAAAAAAGAACTTTTTTTTCATGATTTTTATTTTAACTTAACATAACCAATTTGTTATCTTTTTCTTTGAAACTAGTGTGATTTTTAAGGCTTTTAGTCTCTTTTGAAAACTATGCAATCACTTGTAGCTTTATTTTGTTTTTAAGTCCAAACATTAAAAAACTATGCAATTACTTATCTTATAACCAACTAATTCAAACATTAAAAATTTTCAAAAACTAAAAAGTTAAGTTAGAAAATGTTTTAATAATTGTCTATATTAAAATAAGCATTCATGTGTCAACTAGTTAAAAATATAATTATTCACTATCAAACAAGAAAAAAGAGAGGCTAAAAGTAATTATTAACAATGCAATCAACTAAGTCTCAAGAGAGTTCAAATTAATAAAGAAAGATTAAAAAAAATATTGTGATATAAGTTTGTTTAATCAACTAGAAGATTTAGTTATTTAGAGTAAAAGTCTTTAATAAAACAAATTAATATTTGTAAAATAAGTTATGATTCATGTAATAACTAGAAAAAAAACACATAATAAATTAAAGTTTAATATGCATCATGATTTATCATGTAATATTTTTATCTAACATGAATAATTTGTATAAGAATTAATTTAAATATTTACATGAAACTCTAATACTATACCAATATAAATAAGTATTAAGTAACCCTATAAATATAATTTTCTTATAAATGTTTTGCAATTTGTTTTTATTGTCTTATTTATGAGCTTTTCTTTACATTCTAGGTTATTTAGTTTTTTTTTTCATTTACTTATTTTTTATTTGACATCGCCTAAAGCAACATACTTTTCTTAAATATCCAATATTATATTGGATGAATATATTTTATTTGATTTGTGAGGCAGTTATGTACCTCCAGTTGAAATAAAGTTTTTAATTGTTGTTTTTCTTCATTGGTAGGAAGAAAAAAAGAATATATAACATAATACATTATAATAGATAATATTATTCAACATGAATAAAAATATCAATAATTTTTAAAATAGAATTTTAAAGAATTCAAGAAATAAAAAAATAGTTTTTAAAATAAAAAATATATATTAAAAAATTTCAACCATTAAAATTTTTCTAAAACAATATATTATTACCAAAAATTCTTAAAAGTCTTGGAAAAACCTAATTTCTTATTCCAAATGGTTTAGCATTTGGAGCGTTTGCTTTTATTTCTTTAAATAAATCTAGGAAAATTTTTAGTTTTTTTATTTATCAAAAGTTTTCTAATTCCAAATGTCTTTTATAACATAACCGTTTTAGAAAAATTAATTTTCTTGGATAATTTATTTATTCTTAACCATTTTCTAAAATTTTATCTGGAATTTATTTATTCTTAAAATATATTAAAATATAATGTAATTTAATTTAAATAGATTGAATTTGTTAAATTTTATAACAAGGATAATGTTTTATAAAACCATTTTCATTAGCTATATGTTTTAAAAATGTTTTTGAAAAAATATAAATTTTTTATTTATTTTAAATTAAGATAATTTTAGTATTTTAAAATTATTTTGGTAAATTGATATTAAAAATAATTTTTTTATAAAAAAATATTAACATATATTTTATAAAAAAACTTATTTAAAAAACAATTTTATTTAAGTAAGGCAAAAGAATATCAACGGATCGTGTCGTATTGCTTAAATAAATCCTAGCCGTTCAAAATAGGGCAAGTGTGTCCCTTAGTCTCCCTCCATGCTATTAAACCTGCCCTGAGCCACTCCTTGATCTCTCCGCCTAAAAAAGCAGTAGCATCGACAGCAACCATATCAGCAGTTCCCTGACCGCTGCTTGCCTGGTAAGTCTCAAAAACTAAAATGGTTTTTCTGTAAATTCCTTTTCATCAATGCCAAGCAGATTGAACCTGCTGTATAATTGCTTGTTGTAATTCTTTTAGCTTCTAATATCGAATGGGCTGTTCTATTTTTCTTGTTTGTCAACTGGGTTCTCGTAGAAGCTTGAATCTTGACGTCTGTTTTCTAATGATGGTGTATCTTTTCTCCAAAGCAAATGGGTTTTTATTGGTTCACGTTGCACTCCTTTGAAAGATCGAAGCAGCTGTTTTGTGTGCTGTACCGTTCAGCAACTGTATTATAGACATGCATTTATCTTGTTTCCGTTTGTCAATTCCTACAATTGATGCTTTTATGATTCAATCTGATTGGTTTGTTGGTAAATGGAACAAAGACGATACAGCGGAGAATTGAGAACGGATTTTTTTAGTGTTAAGATTATGGAAGAGGAAATATTTTTAGTGGCAAAGGACTTGTGTGGATTGATTTTAGGTGTTGGATTGTTGTATATTAAGATATAATTAGTTGCTAGGCTGTCTGTAGTTGTTTAAATTTTGTGATAGAAACACATCTATAAAATTATTTCTGCTGCATCATGTGGGTTAACGTAGATTATTTTAGTTTCTCCTTTGGTGGTGACCATTTGTTTGTTTAAGCATGATGACATATAAACCAACATTGGATGCAGTAATAGGCTAATTTAGTATGTATTAAGGTCTGAAGCGTGGTCTGCCTTTTGACATTACACTACCTGTTGGTATTCATTATCCATGAATGTTTTGTTCACTAACTCTTAGTTTATTTCTGAACAAGTAGAGAAAGGGTTATGCTTATGGATATATGATGGAATTTAGGTGTTCCTTAGGATGACAGCTCATAATGGATGTCCAAATATTCATTCTGATGAAATTAGATTGATAGTTACAGTTCCATCATTAAATCTAGTCTCGTGCTGTTGCTAACCAGATTTGTGAAGATGTTCACCACGAGGAAGAAGATCCAGAAAGACAAGGATGCAGAACCCACTGAGTTTGAGGAGACTGTTGCCCAAGTTAGTTCTTTACTATCCAATCTGGTTTCTTTGGATTCATGGTTTAAGCTAATTAACTATGTCAAAAATCTAAATGTTTTCTTCTCTGCAGGCATTATTTGATTTGGAAAATACCAGCTCAGAACTGAAAACTGATCTAAAGGATCTCTTCATAAATTCTGCAGTGTACGTACATAATTTTATGTGTGTTCTACAAGAAACTTTTCCATTCACTTCTCTCAATTTCCTGCTTTTCCTTTGGTGCCAGGTCTATTTGCTAAATTTAAACTTTGCAAATTTTGCAGTCAAATAGACGTTGCTGGAAATCGCAAAGCTATTGTCATTTATGTTCCTTATAGACTAAGGAAGGCTTATCGCAAGATTCATCTTCGTCTTGTCAGAGAGCTGGAGAAAAAGTTTAGTGGGAAGGTAATGTTATTTCAAATTCTTAGTTTTCTACATGTGTAATAGAGGGGGAATATGAAGTTTAGAGCTTGCAACCTCAAGGCTGAAGGTTCAAGTCCATAGAAGGAGGTGCTTAGCATTTGTAGTTCATAATCCTGGTTAATATACTATGTCAATCCCAGTTTCAATTCAATACTTGTTTGAATCTGAATTCTGATTCGTGTTTCAATTCCTCTTGATATTTTGGCAGGATGTTGTTCTGCTTGCTACCCGGAGGATTGTGCGTCCACCCAAGAAAGGCTCTGCTGTTCAGCGCCCCCGCTCCCGCACCCTAACTGCCGTGCATGAAGCCATGCTTCAGGATTTAGTTTATCCTGCTGAGATTGTTGGAAAGCGAACCAGATACAGGATTGATGGATCCAAAATTAGTAAGGTAGCTTTGACACTTTAAGACAAAGGAACAGAAAATTATAGTTGGAATTGTATTCTCTATCACCATAATCTTTGCCCTTCTCATTAATTCTCTATTTTTTTGTTTGTTTGTTTGTCAGATCTTCTTGGATCCCAAGGAGCAAAATAACACCGAGTACAAGCTAGAGTCATTTGCTGGAGTATACAGGAAGCTTACAGGGAAAGACGTGATTTTTGATTTCCCCATCACAGAGCCCTGAAGAGCTTTTGATGAGTTTTGTTTTGTTATTTTCAAGGCTCAAGAGTTTTACAAGTGCAGCTCATAGGATAATACTTAAAATTTTGACTCATGAATTTGGTTGAATGTCTTTTTGAATAGGAAATAACTTTCGTCAATGTTTCTTCTGCAATGTACTTAAAGTTCCTCTGGATTTTTCTTATGAAAATCCTCGTGGATTGATGGCTGTATAGCGTGCCACTTTCATTGAAGTAATTTGGTTTCCCCATATCTGCTGCTGGTGAAAATTTGTGAGGGTGATTTCATGTGACATGTCTTCTAGATGCATCTTGGTTTTGTAGAACTAGTATGTGGTGGGATTTAGTGGACTCGTGAATGCATGCTGATTCCGTATTACTCACTGGCTACCTATGATTCAAATTAGATGATGACGAGGTAACATTAAACTTGAAGCTACCCGTGGACAGGTTACATGCGATTTCGAAGACAACTCTCGATATAATAATATTAACAAAGGTATCAGAACACACAAGACACAAAACTAGGGTCCCGGGGTTATTCAATTGTTTACTGTTTTACCAGCTCAATGAAATGATTATTATTTTTAAAAGCCAAAAAAATAAAAAAGATATCTAGGGATTTTTTTTGTAATTTTACAATGTGTATACGGCGCTCGTGGCGCTTACAATATCTCTTGCAGCTCAAATGCCGTATTTTCTTCAAGACGATTGGGAGCATGTGCATGGTAGATGGTTTTTTTTCTTCCCTCTTTTCGCTCCTTGAATTTTGTACCAATTTTTTGCAAAATTAAATGTATGCAGCGGTTTATGTTTGCATTCATTTTAGTTTTTATTTTTTTAATTGCCTTTTGTTTTGCTTCTATTTTTTTTACCCTTTTTTTTTTCAATTCTTCTCTTTAGTATTTTTCATTTATTTTTTATATCTAATTTCATCATTATTTTTTATAGCTATTGTTTAAAATTATTTTCTTGATTATTTTTTTAATTTTATCCCTCAACATTTTATTTCATTTAAATTTTTTATTCAATTTGGTTCTCATTCTTTTGATTAATTTTTTATCCTTTTCTTGATTCATTTTATTTTCAATTTAGTCCCTCATTATTTTCTTTCATTTAGTTTTTAAACTAAATTTAATTCTTATTATTTTAATTGATATATATTTTTTAATCGTTAATAATTATAAATTTTGCTTTGTGATTTTTTTTATTTACCTTTTATGGAGTAATCTTTATTTTATGATCTAAAGTCATTAATTTTGAAGAGTAATTTGATTTAACTTATGTCTTTTTTTTCTTTCAATTTTATCATTCAATATTAAGTTATTGGATCTTGAGTTTCATGATTGTTTTTTATTTGTTTTTCTATAAAGATATCCTAATCTCATATCCTAAGTCATAGGTTAATCAAGTTAACCTTGATTGACTTAGTTTTTTTAATATTTTTTAATTTTATTATTCGATAAAAAAGTTATTAATACTTAAGTTTTGTGGTTTTTTTCACTTTATTTTCTATTAAATTATCTTGATCTTAAGTTTTTAAGTTCTTATGGCCTTAAGAGTTTTATCTACCAAAACTCCTCTACTAGTAGCATTTCAAGTAAGGAATATTATGCAGGAGAGTTGTTGATTCAAATCAGAGGTGATAAGTACTTTCAAAGTTTAATTTCCAAGCATGACTTCTTTTCCTTCTAGATCAAAATTGCTAGCAGAAAAGGAATCAAAAGCTAGATCATTTTCTTTAGGATTTCTTCGTGTTTCCCTCCTGAACTTGTGCGAGCTTCTCTATATTTTTAGATCACACAACAAATTTTCTTAATTGAAAGATTGAGGTTCAATCATGAACAATCAAGGAAACTTTAATAAACCATGAAAAAAAAATCTAGAGTGATAAAAATAAATAAGAATTCTATAAAAAAACATAAAAATACCTAAAAACCCTAGAAAACAATGAAATTTGGCCTAAAAAAGGTGAGGCTAATAGCCTAAAAGGCAACTAATCTTGCTTGGAATGTCATTTACCTTTAAAACACTATAAAATCAAGGCCTAGTTCTAACAAAATTAGAATTATGTCAAAACCATAACTATAAAAAACTAACTATTGTTTTAAAAAGATTTGATGTGTTGTTGTAGGCATCCAAATATTAAACTTAAACTCTTAAAAATACATGTAGTAATATAAGTAAGAATTGTTCTTACAAAGAATATCTAATCTAGTGTTGCTAAGTGAACAAGGATAAGCGAGGTTATGAGTATAACAAAAACAATTATAAGAAAAACAACTAGAGAACAATTCTAATTAAAAAATTGAAATTAACTAGAAGAACAAACTTTGGTCTAAGTCTATAACTACCCCAATTATATAAACTCAAATTATATGAGATATATTTGTAGTTACCAATATATATATAATTTTAGTAGAGTTTTCTTTATATTCTTTTGATATCAAGTTACCGACTTAATATTTCTCAACCTGTAAACATCAATTATAATTTTCGTTATATCAATTGGATTTTTAAAACTCAAGCATAATATCAATATCTCAACTCTATTTTCTATAGAACAATTATTTAAAGCTAATTAATTCATGACATGCATTGATTTCTCTTAAAGGTAATTGTGCTCAAAATATATATATAACCAACCGTAATTTAACTTAATAATAACAATATCATAAATTACATCATACATAAATAATTATGTTAAACATTACAATTCTTAAACATAATAGTATGTTACAACAAAATAATAGTTCTTCCAATTCTATCAATTTTTTAACAAAATTATCTATCCACACATCTACTTTCTAGTTCAAAGGTATGATAAGCTTAAAAACATGATCATATTAAACATGATTAAAACTGCACATTTCGATAAATAATTAATTAAGGACTAACTATTTGTGTATATTAAAATAATTCTTATGTCATTAAATGAATTATCTTATCTTTAGTAATTTAATAATTTCATAAATTATTAATATGACTTTCAGATAAAAATAAATTCATGAAAATACCAAGAGTATCTCTAACAACCAACATTTTTTACAATTTATCTATTATGCCAAGTATTTATCCCTTTCACCCAAAAATTATTATTTTTTTTTACTTGCTCATTTATTCATCATTCCTTTCATTGAAAAAATAATCATCTCAACTTACCTGTTTAAGGATATTATTTTCAATAATCAAAAAATAATTTTCTAAACTCACCCATTCAGTAAGGTGATTAGTACTCAAAATTGCATTTTTATCATGGTTTTATATCATCATTTTGCACCTGAAGTATCAATAACTCCTTAACTAAAGTACGTTTTATAATAATCTATCTAATAATATAAGATACCTTTAATTTGTGGTAAATGTCCATTTTAAATGCAGGCCTATCACATAAATGAAAGGATTGATTGATGACTTTAAGAACTTCAATTGCAAAGGCAAAGAGATGATCAAACTTAGAAAAGAGATGTCGGTGCAATCCAAACCGGAACACTGTTCGGTAATTGGGTCATATCTGGAGCTATAGATCTCAGATTTAGGCCTACTTTATATGGATGGAAAGGTAAGACATAGGCCTACAACTTTCATATGGAGCCCAAGATCTAAAAAGGCCATTTTCAAGTCCAAATTATTGCAACAACAAAGAAGCCCGAATCTGTCCTCCAGCCCGAGCACTGTTCAGTATTTTGGCCATATCTGGAGTTCTAGAAGTCGAAATGAGCTGAATTTTTTACACAAGAAAGCTGAGACAATTTCCTAGAACTTTCATGTTTTTAAATGGCTCTAATTTTGATGTCATCAATGATGTTTTGGGCAGACAAGAGAAGATAAGGATTGTCCCCAAGTCAAGGGTTGACCAACCACTCATCAATTAGTCATCAAATCAATAGTTCCCAATTTTGGCCTATAAAAGGAGGCATTTGCCATGTATTTAGGCATCTTGGTGTCCAGATCAAGATCATGCTCTTGTTTTCTCTCTTTGTATTCTTTATGCTTTGTTTTCATTAATATCAAGTTTATGCCTTTCATTTCCTTTCCTTTCTTTAGTTAACTTTTATGTTCTTATTTTGTTTATCTATTTTTCTTTCTTTCATTATGTCTAGCTAAGTTAATTATGTCAAGGTGAAAAGGTTACACTAATGGTGTAAGAATAAGTATGGTATAAACTTAATATGGACTTTAATGTTTAATACTAACATGTTTTATATTTGTTATCTTGTTCACTCTTTAATACATTGCTTGTTAAAGGATTAATCTTGATTTATGTTGTATAACAATGGGTACAACAAATGCTTGACACTTTCATAGCTCATAATGTGTGGTATAACCAACACCTGAGCTATGAAAGAAACTTGATTTGTTGTTAACATAAGTTATAATCATGAATGCTTGACGAGATTTACAAGTATTTACATTAATCGAATAAGATAACTATTGTAATCATGTTAACAATCTATAATATGATTGAAACCTCCTTTGTGTGTGGTTTCCAATTGAACAATAAGAGTTCATACTATACTTGTTTGACATACCATTAGTGGAACCTCTAACCTTGACATTTGATATTATCACTGTTTAATCCTTACATTAATATTTCATCTCCAAGTTCTCATCATCATCATCATCATCTTCTTCTTCTTCTCTTTCTTTATTATTATTATTATTTTTATTATTTTTATTATTATTATTATTGCTGTTATTACTATTATTATTGTTATTGTTGTTGTTGTATTATTGTTATTTATAATTTGTACAATAACCTCCCTGTGGTTCGACCCCGGTCTTGCCGGGTTATTTATTACTTCGACACTCCT
>SRLM01001464.1:0-92839 GCA_015708895.1 Populus ilicifolia | reverse complement strand
TGTATGGTATAACCGACACCTGAGCTATGAAAGGAACTTGATTTGTTGTTAACATAAGTTATAATCATGAATGCTTGACGAGATTTACAAGTATTGGCATTAATTGAATAAGATGACTAATGTAATCATGTTAACAATCTATAATGTGATTGGAACCTCCTTTGTGTGTGGTTTCCAATTGAACAATAAGAGTTCATACTATACTTGTTTGACATACTATTAGTGGAACCTCTAACCTTGACATTTGATATTATCACTGTTTAATCCTTACATTAATATTTCATCTCCAAGTTCTCATTATCATCTTCTTCTTCTTCTCTTTCTTTACTATTATTATTATTATTATTATTATTATTATTATTATTATTGCTGTTATTACTATTATTGTTGTTATTGTTGTTGTTGTATTGTTGTTATTTATAATTTGTACAATAACCCCCTATGGTTCGACCCCGGTCTTGCCGGGTTATTTATTACTTCGACACTTTTGCACTTGGGAGAAGACATCAATCTTTTCGTCGTGTCATAAGGTATTAAATTATCTCTCTCTCTTTCTCTTTTTTGCAAAAAAAACTTATTCTAAATTATAATCTACAAAAAAAATCCTTCTACAATCATTAAAAAAAAACTATTTAGTTAATTTAAGGTGTTAAACACTTACCTCGTGTCTATGCGTGTAAAGAGATTCTTTGTTGTTGATTAGGTACTGCAATCCTCTCTATAGCAACAAAATTTGCTATGTCATTTTTCATTCATTCGAACCAATACAATTCTAATACCAATTATCTATTTCTATTAAACTTTACACCTTTAATTAAGTTTGATTAAACTTTTAATTTGAGGAGGGTAAAATCTTATTTTTTTAATTATTTTTACAAAAATTATTATTCAATTAACCTATCAACACCAATTATTTTTAATTTGACAGGATTTCTTAATAATTTTATCAAAACTCAATTTTCCTAATTTTCTTCTTCTTTTAACCAAAATTCACTTAAAGAAGAAAGTTAGGATTTTTCTTTTTATCTTTGAAAATTCTTATTCATTTCATATAATAACACTTACAAACCTATATTTTCTTATATTCTCCAAACAATTGTATTAAAACTTTAAATCACCTTTTTTTTTCTTTGTCCGACACTTCTTATAAAAAATGGGAAAGAAATTTTGGTTCTTTTATTCAAAATTAAGCACATACTCCAATCATAATCCATGCTTTCTAACATGATTCAATCATAATTTGCAATATTCCCATAATTTATATCATAAACTCATATTTTTACATAATCACAATTCTATATGATCCTTTATCAAACATAAAATTAAAGGAATTAATCACTTGGAGCATGTTATTTAGCTCACTTTAGTAATGATTCAAGGAAATAATGAAAGAAAAAAAATCAAGTTTTCTTCTGCTACCTCTTTAAACCCTAGCTTGAATTTCTTCTTCCAAAGCACTCACCACATTAAAATCACTCTTCTTGATGTTTAACTAAGTTAATTACTTTGATTATATATTGTTATTAGTGAAATCAATAAGAATTTAAGTACAAAAAAATCATATAAATCCTCCCCCCCCTTTTTTTTTGCGGTATAGCCTAGCTCAACTTGCCATATATTATCCGCTTTGGGCCTTATTGTCCTCACAGTTTTGTTCCTGGTGAAGCGAACTCACTTCTGAGTCTGATGCTCCAAAACACGTATGACAAGTCAGCAACCAACACTCTTAATAAGGCCATCTACCATTCTCTCACCCACCGATATGGGATATTATAATTTTTTTTTCAAACCATTGGTCAAGAGAGAAGAAATTGACCATTTATAGTATAATTTTTATATATTTACATATTGACCCTCATTAATTTTTATTTCTATTTTTGTCCATCAATTCTTATTTTTACTTAATTTACATTATAACACCTTCTCTTTTATTCTATTCTATCCCAAAAATCCTTTTATTTACTCTATTTAATATTTTATTTATCTTGTTCAAATTATAATTTATCAGGTTTTCACAAAGTCAATATCCACCATCAATTTTTTTTACAATTGATCATCAATGTAAGTATGTATTAATTCATACTTTGAATTTTCACCACTGAAATTATTTTCACCATTGTAGTTAATTAGAAACAAGTGATTTGATTAATCCTGACCACTAAACAACTCAAGACAATCATGGCTTAACAATTAGAGAGATCAATACAAATAAATAGCATAAGCACTAGCAACTGCATTTAATTTAGTCGATCATTCTTCTTAAAATTTAATAGTTTCTTACACAACAAATCATTAAATTTTAGCTACTTCACAACTTAGAAGGATCAAATAATTATGGATTTGATATATAATCTAGCAGTAGATTACAACAAATAATACACTAGTATGCCTCCAATCAATTATAAAAATTCAGGCATGCAAGACTATAATGAAAACTTGAAGCAATTGTTAAGGAAGAGGGAAGAATGAGATCCATAGTCTGTTGATTTTTTTCTTCCTTTTAAAGTTCATCCATATATTAGAAACCCTTTGAATCTCTTCAATATTCTAAATATTATCCTCAAATAATAACAATCAAATTTGAATAATTAAGAAAAATATTAAACAATAAAGTTGAGTTCTAATATATCTAGGGAAATGATGTTTTCAGCTAAAATTCATGCATCAAATTTGAAAGCTTTCAAAAATAAATCATTTTAGGTCTATGTTAATGATTTACAAGCCAAAGAAAATTTCAACATATTGGTAGTACAAGTACAACAACTTTATGCCTCATTTCAACTTCAATGCAATCAATATATCTAAAAACTCAACACATGAAAGTTATAGAGCTTTTGCTTAGTGTTCATATCATCTTGAACCATCTCAATCAGAGCTTGGATGAGAGAATTACGCTTAGATTACAAAGCAATGTCGAAACTATTCAAAATTACCCAATTTGCACTGTTTTTCCTTTAACGCCTCCATTTAGATCTTAAATCAAAATGCAAGAATAATGAATACATTTAGGTACCAAATAATTATAAAAGACTAAACATTAAAGGAGAAAAATATAACATTTTGCATTCTCATTGAGAGGGAAATTTTATAGTTTAATAATATTAAAAAAAATGGTTGACGCATATGTTATACGTGTCAACAAGTGGGCAACATGAAACGATCAAAAGATTGATGTCTTCTCCCAAGTGCAGGAGTGTCAAAGTAATAAATAATCCGGTAAGACCAGGGTCGAACCATAGAGAGGTTAATTATATAAAACAATAACAACAACAATACAATAACAACAACAATAGTAATAATAATAACAATAACAATAATAGTAGTAGTAGTAGTAGTAGTCGTAGTAATAATAATAATAATAATAAAAATAAAAATAACAATTATAAAGAAGAAGAAGAAAAAGTTGATGTGAACTTTGAGATGAAAGATTAATGCAAGGATTAAACAATAATAACAATAAATGTTAAGGTTAGAGGATGCACTAATGGTATGTCAAACAAGTATAATATAAACTCTTATTATTCAATTGAAAACCACACACAAAGGAGGTTCCAATGACATTATAAATTGTTAACATGATGACATTAGTTATCTTATTCGATTAATGCTAATACCTGTAAATCTTGTTAGACATTCATAATTATAACTTATGTTAACAATAAATCAAGTTTCTTTCATAGCTCAGGTGTCGGTTATACTATATAGTATGTGCTATGAAAGTGTTAAGCATTTATTATACCAAATGTTAGACAACATAAATCTAGATTAATCATTTAACAACCAAAGTATTAATGAGTGAACAAGATAATAAATATAAAATATGTTAGTATCAAACATTAAAGTCCATGTTAAGTTTATGTTATACTTATTCTTACACCATTAGTATAACCTTTTCACCTTGACATAATAAACTTAACGAAACATAATGAAAGAAAAAAAACAAAATAAGAACATAAATAACATAAAAGTTAACTAAGTAAAGGAAAGGAAATGAAAGACATGAATAAAATATTAATGAAAGCAAAACTTAAGCATTACAAAAATACAAAGAGAAAGCAAAGGCATGGTTTTAATCTGGAGACCAAGATGCCTAAATGCATGACAAATGCCTCTTTTTATAGGCCAAAATATTGACTTGGTGACAATCCTTTTCTTCTCTTGTCTGCCTAAAATATTATTGATAACGTCAGAATTGAAACTACTTAAAAACATAAAAGTTGTATGACATTGTCTTAGCTTTCCTTGAAAAAATTTGGAGGTGATTTGGACTTCTAAAACTCTAGATATAGGCCAAACACTAAATAATATTCGGGCTGCAGGACATATTCAGACTTCTTTGTTGTTGCTACAATTTGGACTTGAAAATGACGGTCTTCTGAAATCTTGGGCTCTATATGAAAGTTATAGGCCTTTGTCTTTACCTTTCCATCCATATAAAGTATATCTAAATCCAAGATCTACAGCTCTAGATATAACCTAATTACCGAATAGTGTTCCTGTTTGGAGTGCATTAACATCTCTTTTCTAATTTAGACATTTATTTGTCCTTTCAATTTTAGTTCTTAAACTCATCAATCAATCCTTTCATTTACATGATGGGCCTGCATTTAAAATGAACATTTACCATAAATTAAAGATATCTTATATTATTAGATATGTTATTATGAAACATGTTTTAGTTAAGAAGTTAATGATACTTCAAGTGTAAAATGATGATATAAAACCTTGATAAAAATACACTTTTAAGTACTAATTACATCCCCTAACTAGCTTATTAGTAGTCTCTGATAATCAAAGTGTTAAAATAGAAAAATAATTTGTAAATTCCACAAAGCAAGGTATTCATCATTCAACTTCCATTAATCTATCCGGATAAACAAACTTTCATTAAATTTATATATATGCTCAATACCTCTTAAACAAGATATTCATAAACCTTTCTTTTATGCTCAATATGTCGACACATAGTTATGAGGCTTTTCTTAAAAGAAAACAAAATTTTTATTCTAAACACTATGCATCTTTAACCCATGTAATGAGCTTTTGGCTAATGACTCCCAGACTGGTTGGTCTTAGGGTATTAGGTGTTGAGACACCCCTAAGAGCTTAATAACTCAGGTTGCAGATATTGATACATAGATAGTGCAATGTTAAGCACAAAAGATCTCAACCTATGTAACAAATTTTGGGCCAATTGCTTCTAAGTCAATTGACTTTAGGGTATTAGGTGTTAAAACACCCATTCAGACTTAATTGCATAGGTTAAGGTGGTCACGAAACCAAACTTATCTATGTTTTTTTTATCATCATTTTTTTAGCTTTTATTTTTTATTTTTTTTTGCTTTTTTACAAATTATACACCATCCCTTCCTTTTAGTTGTTATCTTTAATAATCCAATGTGCAACGTATAATCATATGTTAAAGTATGTGTGAAAATTAAGGTTTAAGAATACATGTTAAATGAGCATACGAGTAGAATTAAGGAATAACAATGCAAGAGTTTATCGACATGAATATTTCAAGAAGTATTATGATAGACCTTGTTAAAAATGATTACTAAGATGCATCTCAAGAGTCACTTTAATAAAATAACTCCTTTACTCTGTCATCCTAGTAATAACAATTTTGCACATACTTTATGAAATAGAAAACATAGTTGGTTAGTTTTTTTAACTACTACCCTCTCCTCCCAACCAAAACGAGGCATTGCCCTTAATGTCCTAAGGTAGAAAGATAGAGTATAGAAGACATCACCTGAAATAACAAACATTGACACATTTGAAATACATTTAAACAAATATAAAAAACAATAAAATATGATAATAAAATTAAAAGACATAAAGATTCATAAATAAAGGCTTAAATCCAATCTAAGCTTTTTACGACTTTTCTTAAGTGACCAATTTATGTGACTTATGGAGGGATCAATTACAGGAATCAAATATTATAGTTGGTCAATTAATTGTTAAACAGTAGTAACAGAGATTATGATTTATCATGAAGAAGATGATAGAAATTCTTATTTCACAGTATGATCAAGAAAAGATAACAACTTATCATAATAACTATTAACATTTAACAAACCTATAAGTTTATAGTGAATGTGTAGTTGGGTCCAAGAGAAAATATGAAAGATATCTTTCAATGTGACCGGACCACTTGGTAAGGCAATGAAGGCATCAGCATGACAAGCAGACATTGTGGAGACCTATAGTTCATCTCTAATTATTTTTTTTAATGATGTCTTTTTGTGCTTAAACTTTGGGGACGACCCCCAAAACTTGACTACCTTAAAAAAATACAGCTATTGACACACCTCCCATTAACCCAAGACTACCTCCCCCATACATTAAATGAATCTTTCTCTAAGCTAGCACCTGACTAAGATGATTTGCTGATTCTAAAAACTCTTCTTTCTCAAGACCAGATTTACCGAAAACACAAATATTTCTTATGTGATAACCTGACGAACTTGCCATTTCTACATACTTATATATTTGCTGAATGTATAGGTTCAGTAGAAATGATAGGAAGGAAGAGAGAATTTTATAGATAAGAAATTAAAAAAGCAATCATACCACCTATATATAGGCCAGTTAGAGTCATACACACACAGTCTCTCTCTTTCTATTTATTTATTTTTGAAAAAGCATGTGTATATACATGTAGTTGTGATTGTGGCTCATATCTTTCCTTGATTTTACATCCAGGAACGACTTAAACACCCTCTATGGGTCAGGAATAGACTTCTCATCTAGTTTTTTTAAAAACTGGCAAATAAGGTTTTTTTTAGTCAGATTCTCAAGACTAAGTCGATTATGTTCTTTATGAAAATGAGACCATAAATCATGACTTGCACGATGCATACCTCCACTAATATGTAGCTTTCTTATACAATAGCTCTCTCTAAGAGAGTGATCAAGTAGTATTCTCTTTTTCCCTCTATATCTGATCCACCACCCTTGCTTAACTTGCTTCTTGGTCTGGCTTGGTCTAAACCTACCTTTAATGGCTTGTTTATATAATAAACTAATGGTTAAACTTATTACTTTTCTTCTCTAGCTTGAAAAGCCTTGTGTTATCACTTTTAACCTTCTAATTGATGGTCAAAAACCTCTTTCTCTTTAGAAAAAACAACAATTTCAACTTCTCGTATGATATAAGAGCTGAGGTCGTTGGCTATTTTTCCTCTTCTGGTTCTTTTCTCTTCTGGGAAGAGAACGTTCCTCTGCATCGATTCGATTTTAGGAATCAGGCTAAAACCTCATCCTTTATCTGTTTTATCTTAGGCATATGTTGAAAGAACAACTTCCAATTTGGATGCTTTTTGAAGAGCTACTTAAGTAGATTATTCTAAAATAGTTGATTAAGTCGATTCGTATGCTTCTATTCTAGCTTCCTTACCCTATGAATTGAATTTTACCTATTCTCTCTTGTTTAATGAAATTCCTATTTTAGAAAGAGTGGGAAAGTCAGAAAAGCTGATGTCTTACATTTCCATTCATATAAAGGAGACTTAAATATGAAATCTACAGCTCTAGATATGATCTAATTACAAAATAGTGTTCTGGTTTGGACTGCACCGACATCTCTTTTCTAAGTTTGACCATTTCTTTTTTCTTTTAATTTCAGTTCTTAAATTCACAATCAATCCTTTTATTTATATGATATAACTGCATTTAAAATGAACAATTATCATAAATTAAAGGTATCTTATATTATTAGATATATTATTATAAAACATACTTTAGTTAAGGAGTTATTGATACTTCAAGTGCAAAATGATGATATAAAATCTTGATAAAAATATACTTTTAAATATCAATCTCACCCCCCTAACTAGCTTATTACTAGTGCCTAGTAATCAAAGAGTTAAAATAGAAAAATACTTTGCAAATTCCACAAAACAAGGTTGTCATCATTTAACTTCCATTAATCTATCCAGATAAACAAACTCTCACTAAATTTATATACCTGCTCAATACCTCTTAACAAGATATTCATAAACCTTTCTTTTGTGCTCAATATATCAACACTTAATTATGGGGCTTTTCTTGGAAGAAATCAAAATTTTTGTTTTAATGTTTAACGTTAACTTTCTGAGGTTGGGATTATTATTATTTTTTCTTCTTCTTGTTTATATATATATATACATATAATTTAAAATACCATGCATCTTTAACCCATGTAACTAGCTTTCAGCTAATGACTCCTAGACCAATTGGTCTTAGGGCATTACGTGTGATGACACCCCTACGAGCTTAGTAACTCAGGTCGCAGATATTGATATGTAGATAGTGCAATGTTTGATTCCTTAAGTTTTTCTCCTCAACCCATGTAACAAGCGTTGGGCCAATAGCTCCCATGTCAATTGAATTTGGGGTATTAAGTGTTAAAACACCCCTTCGAGCTTAATTGCTTAGGTTAGGGAGGCTACGAAACCAAACTTATCTACATTTTTATTATTATCATTTTTTTTTATTTTTTCCTTTTCTTTTAATTATATACTATCCCTTTCCCTTAGTTGTTACCTTTAATAAAAAAACATAAATAATATAATAATCTAATATGCAACCTATAATCATATGTTTAAAGTGTGTGTGTGTGTAAATTAAGGTTTAAGAATACATGTTAAATAAGTATATGAGCAGAATTAAGTGATAACAATGCGAGAGTTTGTAAATCTGAATATTTCAAAAAGTATTATGATGACCTTGTTACGAATGATTACTAAGATGCGTCTTAAGAGTCATAAAAAGTTCTCCTTACTTTGCCATCATAGTAACAACAATTTTGCACATGCTTTATGAAATAAAAAACACATTTAGTTTTTTTTTAGCTACTACCCTCTCCCCCTAACTAAAACGAGACATTGTCCTCAATGTTTAAAGGTAGAAAGATAAAGTATAGAATATATCACCTCAAATAATGAACATTGACAAACCTAAAACATACTGAAACAAATATAAGAAACAACAAAACACAATAATAAAACCAAAAGACATAAAGATTCACAAATGAATGCTCAAATCCAATCTAAGCATTTTACGGCTTTCCTTAGTTGACCAATTTATGCAACTCATGGAATGATCAATTACAAGAATGAAAGATTGTAATTGCTCAATCAATTATTCAGTAGTAGCAGCAGAGATTATGATTTATTATGCAGAAGATGTTAGAAATTCCTGTTCCACAACATGATCAAGAAAAGACAAGAACTTATCATAATAACCATTAACATTTAACAAACCTATGAGTTTATGGTGAATGTGGAGTTGGGTCCAAGAGAAAATATGAAAGATCTCTTCCAATGTGCCTAGACCACCTGGTAAGGCAATGAAGGCATCAACGTGATTAAACATTGCATTCATTCAAGCAGACATTATGGAGACCTATAGTTCCTCTCTAATTATTTTTCCAATGACGTCTCCTTGTGCCAAAGCTTTAGGGATAACCCTCAAAACTTGACTTCCTTCTAAAAATACAGTTATTAACAGACCTCCCATTAACCCAAGACTGCCTTCCCCATACACTAAATGAATCTTTTTCTCAGCTAGCACCTGACCAAGATGATTTGCTGATTCTAAAAACTCCTTTTCTTTTCGAGAACTAGATCCACCGAAAACACAAATATTTTTTATATGATGACCCGAGGAACTTGCCATTTCTACACACTTCTGTATGTGTTGAATGTATGGGTTGAGTAGAAATGAAAGGAAGGAAGAGAAGATTTTATATATGAGAAATTAGAAAGACAATCATACCACCTATATGTAGGCCAGCTGGAGCCTTACACACACACACTCTCTCTCTCTCTATTTATTTACTTTTGAAAAAGCATGTGTATGTACAGGTAATTGTGATTGTGGCTCACATCTTCTTTTGGTTTTACGTCGAAGAATGACTTAAACACCCTCTATGGGTCGGGGATATGCTTCCCATCCAGTTTTCTTAAAAACTAGCAAACAAGGTCTTTTTTAGTCAGATTCCCAAGACTAAGTCGATCATGTTCTTTATGAAATAGTGGTCATAAATCATGAATTGTACTATGCACATCTCCACTAGAATGTGTTTCAAGAGTCAATAGAAGATTATCTAAAGACTCCTTACTCAAGCCATCCTTAATGAATTGTATTTTATCTTCACGGTTTATAGATATCATTCATAAAGAACGACATTATGCATTACAAGTCTATCTAGCACATCGATGACAAACTTCCAATCGTTTTCCATGATGTTTCTTTGCAAAAGTGATTTTACCTATTCCAGGCATGTGTGAAATAAAGGAGTTAGAGGACTCACCTAATAATCGGACCTTTGCTTCAATGAACCAACAAATATCTTCAGGAATTTCATAATTCATTAATAACCTCAATCTTGCACACCTAGCATAAATTTTTGAAATCGCATTTTGAGGCAAAGCAGAAAAATACTTTTTTGATTTTTCAAGATTAATGTCCATTTTCAAATGAGAATTGAAAGAGAGATTATCATGAATTGTACGATGCACATCTCCACTAGAATGTGTTTCAAGAGTCAATAGAAGATTATCTAAAGACTCCTTACTCAAGCCATCCTTAATGAATTGTATTTTATCTTCACGGTTTATAGATATCATTCATAAAGAACGACATTATGCATTACAAGTCTATCTAGCACATCGATGACAAACTTCCAATCGTTTTGCACGACGTTTCTTTGCAAAAGTGATTTTACCTATTCTAGGCATGTGTGAAATAAAGGAGTTAGAGGACTCACCTAATAATCGGACCTTTGCTTCAATGAACCAACAAATATCTTCAGGAATTTCATAATTCATTAACAACCTCAATCTTGCACATCTAGCATAAATTTTTGAAATCGCATTTTGAGGCAAAACAGAAAAATACTTTTTTGATTTTTCAAGATTAATGTCCATTTTCAAATGAGAATTGAAAGAGAGATTCAAAGAATTGCAGAAATATATACACAAATATCAGTTATTATGGGAAACTAAAAGAACTGACTTAAGTCATGGAGTACCGTTGTTCGTCATTTGACTAGGGTGAGAGAAACTAGCAAAAAATCACTCAAAAAGAAACACAAAAATAATATGAGAAAAAAAATCAATCTTTATATACAGGATCACCCAATTTAATAAAGTCATGTTCAACTGAAAAATTATCAAAGTAAACTTTTAGACGATGTCCATTTACCTTGAAAACATTGTCATTCTTTGGATTCTCGATGTCGTAGGCCCCATATGGATACACGTGTCTCACAATAAAAGGACCGCTCCATCTTGATTAATTTTGCAAGAAATAAATGCAGTTGAGAATTATAAAGCAACACGTTTTGACCAACATTGAATATTTTTCTTAGTATTTTCTTGTTAAGAAACTCTTTAATTCTTGCTTTATGAATTCTTGAATTTTCATATGCATCATTTCTTATTTCCTTAAGCTCATTTATTTGTAATTTTTATAGTTGACTAGCATCATCTAGATTTGAATTGAAAGCTTTAATAGCCCAATAAGCTTTATGTTCAAGTTCCATAGGTAAGTGACAAGGTTTTCCATAGACTAGTCTATAAGGTGACATACCTAATGATATTTTATAAGCATTCGATAAGCCTAAAGTGCATCATTAAGTCTTAAAGACCAGTCTTTCTTGTTAGGGTTTACTGTTTTCTCCAAAATATGTTTGATCTTTTTATTAGCAAGCTCTACTTGTCTAGTTGTTTGAGGGTGATAAGGGGTGACAACTTTAAGTGTGATTCTATATTTCTTCATTAAAGACTTAAATGGCTTGTTGTAAAAATTTGTTCCACCATCACTTGTAATGGCTCAAGGAACTCCAAATCGACTCAAAATATTTTCTTTCAAAAACTTTATCACTATTTTATGATCATTGTTTCGACTTGGAATTGCTTTATCCATTTTGAAACATAATCTACTGCGACTAATATGTATAAGAAACCAAATGATGGAGGGAATGAACCCATGAAATCTATACCCTAGCAGTCAAAGATCTCAATGACAAGAATAGGATTTAAAGGCATCATATGATGTTTTGAAATAGATCTTAACTTTTGACAATTCTTATAAGTCTTGCAAAATGCATGTGAGTCCTTGAACATGATGGGCTAGTAAAATTCACTTTGTAAAATTTTTATAGTTGTCTTTCTTGATGAGAAATGGCCTTCACATGCCTTAGAATGACAAAATTTAATGACAATACTTACCTTATTGTCAGGAATGCATCTTTAAAATATTTGATCAAGACAATATTTGAATAAATAAGGGTCTTCCCAATAAAAGTTCTTCACTTCGTTTAAGAACTTTCTTTTATCTTGGGTACTCCAACGAGCTGATAATTGTCCTAAAACAAGAAAATTAACAATATTAGCAAACCAAGACATTGTAGAGACAGAAAGTAAAGACTCATCAAGAAAGTAGTTACCGATTGGTGTGATGTTAGTTCTTGAATCTATTGTCAATCTTAACAAGTGATCTGCAACAACATTTTCGCTGCGTTTCTTATCTTTGATTGTGATAACAAATTCTTGAAGTAACAAAATCCACCGCACCAATCTAGCTTTAGAATCTTTCTTAGAAAAAAGATATTTCAATGTTGTATAATCATTAAAAACAACATGTGAGCCAACAAGATAAAACCTGAATTTTTCACATGCAAATACTACTGCAAGTAATTCTTTTTCAATAATGGTATAATTCATTTGAGCACTATTTAAAGTTTTACTTGCATAGTAAATTACTTAAGGTTTCTTATCTTTTCTTTGTCCTAAAACAGTACCTATGACATAATCACTAACATCACATATTATTTCAAAAGGTAATGACCAATCGAGAGGTTGAATGATATGAGCATAAGTAAGCAAGTTTTTAAGTTTAACAAAGGCTTCTTCACAATGTTCAGTCCATTCAAAAATAATATTTTTTGTTAGAAGGTTACTTAAAGGCTTTGATGAATTTTATAAGAACCAGCATGTCCTAGGAATTATCTAACATCTTTAATAGATTTTGGTGTTGGCAAGTTTGTAATTAACTTGATTTTAGATTTGTCGACCTCAATTCCTTTTGATGAAACAATATGACCAAGTACAATGCTGTTTGTTACCATAAAGTGATATTTTTCCCAATTCAGCACAAGATTCTTCTCTTCACACTTGGTCAAAACCTTTTCTAAGTTAGTCAAATAATCATCAAATGAATCGCCAAAAATAGAAAAATCATCCATGAAAATCTCAAGAAAATATTCAACCATATCACTAAATATACTAAGCATGCATCTTTGAAATGTGGTTGGTGCATTACATAATCAAAAAAGCATCCTTCAATATGCAAAAGTACCAAATAGACATGTGAAAGTAGTCTTCTCTTGATCTTCCAATGCAATTTCAATTTGGTTGTAACCTGAATAGCCATCTAGGAAACAATAAAATTCTTAACTTGCAATTTTTTCTAGGATTTGATCTATGAAAGGTAAAGGAAAATGATTTTTTCTAGTCATTGAATTAAGTTTCCTATAGTCAATACACATGCACCAACCAGTAACAGTTCCTGTGAAAATTAAGTTATTGTTCTCATTTGTTATCACAGTGACTCCAGACTTCTTGGGTACAACTTGGGTAGGACTTACCCATTTACTGTTAAACATAGGATAAATGATTTCATTATTTAGAAGTTTAATGACTCTATTTTTCACTAATTCTTTCATATTAGGATTTAACCTTCGTTGCATTTCTCTAGAGGGTTTAACATTTTCCTCCAAATAAATTTTATGTGTACAAATCAAAGGACTAATTCCTTTTATATCAGCTATGGTCCATCCTAATGCATTTTTATGCATTTTCAGAGTTTGTAATAACTTACCTTCTTGATGTGCATTAAGTTTGGAAGAGATTATTACCAGAAAAGTTTCATTTTCTCCCAAAAATGAGTATTTAAGATTGGATGACAATGACTTCAAATCAGGTTTGGGTGGTTTAACACTTGAAGGTATGGATTTAATTGATCATGGTGGTAATTTCTCAATTTATAGCCGCTAATTACTTGTCTTTGATTCTTCCTGAAAATAAATCATTTGCAAATCATCAGATTTATCAATCTTAATTTCACTAGAAGTGGTTGGAAATTGATCATGAATTAATTTTTCAATAAAGTCCACTTCCTGTAAATCATTATCATCTCTAGGTTGCTTGCAAATGTTGAAAATATTCATCTCCAATGTTATATTTCTAAGTGATAGCTTCATCAGTCCATTCCTACAATTAATCATTGAGTTAGAAGTTGCAAGAAATGGACATGCTAAAATAACAGGAAATGAATTATATACTTCAACAGGTTGTGTGTCCAAGATAATAAAATCCACAAGATAAATGAATTTATCGACTTGTGCTAACAAATCTTTAATTATTCCTCTAGGCACTTATATAGATCTATCGACAAGTAAAAAGGTTATAGAAGTTGGTTTTAACTCATCTAGATTGAGACTCTGAAAAACTAAATATGGAAGTAAATTCACACTGACACCAAGATCAAGTAAGGCTCTTTGAATTTTATGTTCTTCAATAAAGCAAGAAATTGTAGGACAACCAGGGTCTTTATATTTCAAAGCATTATTGTTATGAAGAATAATACTTACTTGTTTGGCTAGAAAGACTTTCTTTTTCACATTCAGTTTCCTCCTCACAATGCATAGATCTTTCAAAAATTTAACATAGAAAGGAACTTGTTTAATAGCATCCAACAAATGTATATTGATTCTTACCTGTTTGAAAGTTTAAAAAGTTTCAGAGTTGTGATTGACTTTCCTTTGTTTGGTCATGGCATGACGAAATAGAAGTGCTGGCAGGGAATCAATCATTTCTTTATAATTTTTAGATTCAACCCCTTCCTTACCCTCAGAGATTGACTCATCATCTTTCTTATAAGGTTCAAGAGTAGGTTTTTCAATAACCTTACCACTGCAAAGAGTAGTGACTATTTGACTTGATCCATATCTTGGCTTTTGGAACTACTTGCATTTGTATTGTATTGCCCCTTAGAATTTTATGATGGTTGAGATGGAAACTTACCTTTCTCTTGAAAACTGAGAGCAAATGTTAATTTAGTAAGAGTATCTTTAAAATCTATCATGTTTTGAGCAAGTTGAGTATTGATTGTCTCTTGCTTTTCAATGAATGCATGCAATGTTTCCTCAAGATTTCTTTTAGGAGGTGGAGCATAAGGAGGTACATATCCATGAGAATTTTGGAAATTACGGTGTGCTTGGAACGGTGGTTGTGAAGTTTGTGCATTTTTGTTTAACTCTTCCAACTAAAATTTGGGTGATTTCTCCAACCAGGGTTGTATATTTGTGAGTATGGGTTTTGGTTGGCCCTTTGGAAACTGTTTAAAGCATGAGTTTGTTCATGGAGACATTCGTTAAAAGAAGGCAAGGTTGGACAATTATTGATTGAGTGTTTATTTGTTTCACATAATTGACACACAATGTTTTCAACATATTTTAATTGATCGTTCTTTTTCAATTCTAGTACCTCGACTTTTCTAGCTAAAGATGCAAACTTGACTTAAAGGTCATGATCTTTCCTAAGGTTGTACATATCTTCACTAGATGTATAAGGTAGAGTTTTACTCGATGCCTCATAAGTACTTACGGTGTTTTAATTTTGAGCATTTTCAGCTAACAAGTCCAAGTACTCCATTGCTTTATCAGGGTTTTTATCTTTAAAAGTTTTATTGCACATCAATTCAACCATTTACCTATCTTTAGGTGTTAACCCTTTATAAAAAAATATGAAACCAATCTCCATGTTTCAAAACCATGATGAGGGCAAGTACTAAGCAAGTCTCGATACCTATCCTAACATTGGTAAAATGTTTCTCCTGGTTTTTAAGTGAAAGTGGTGATTTATCTTTTAAAAGAGTTTGTTCTATGAGATGGGAAAAACTTCTTTAAAAACTGTTGTTGCATTTCATCCCAATCACGAATGGATCCTGGTCTTATATTTTATAGCCATATTTTAACTTTATCTTTTAATGAAAAAGGAAAAAGCTTTAATTTGATGGTGTTCATGCTACAATTGAAATTATTATATGTGTTGCAGACCTCCTCAAATTCCCTTAAATGCAAGTATGGATTTTCCAATTCTAAGCCATGAAAAGAAGGTAAAAGTTGAATAATGCCTGACTTAAAATTGAAATGAGATGCATCTGGAGGAAAAACTATGTATGATAGTGCACTTGTTCTTGTGGGATTCATGTGGTCTCTAAGTGTTCTAACACGGTTATTCTCATTATGAAGTGATTGATTATCTTCTTTGGCTATATTTTCTGAAAATGACAAGGATACTCTAAAAAGTCTATCACTTGATGTACATGACCACACTCTCATGCACGTGTAGGAATAGAATAAAAGGAAAAAGAAAACAAAAAAAAAGAAACAAAACAAAAGAAACAAAGTTATATACAAGAAAAGTGAAAAGAGAAAATAAAATAAATATTATAATTTATACAAAACTTACCTCCATGGTAATGGCGTAAAAACCTTGACATGACTAAAAAATTAATGTCTTCTTCCAAGTGCAGGAGTGTCAAAGTAATAAATAACCCGATAAAACCGGTGTCGAAACATAGAGAGGTTAATTGTATAAATTATAGATGACAATAATAACAATAACAACAACAACAATAATAATAACAATAGTAATAGTAGTAGTAGTAGTAGTAGTAGTAATACCAATAATAATATTAGTAACACTAATAATAATAATAATAATAATAATAAAGAAAAAGAAGGAGAAGATGATGAGAACTTTGAGATGGAATATTAATGTAAGGATTAAACAATGATAATAACAAATATCAAGGTTAGAGGTTCCAATAATGGTATGTCACACAAGTATAGTATAAACTCTTATTATATAATTGGAAACCCCACATAAAGGAGGTTCCAATCGGATTATAGATTGTTAACATGATTACATTAGTCATCTTATTTAGTTAATGCTAATACTTGTAAGTTTCATTAAGTATTCATGAGTATAACTTATATTAACAACAAATCAAGTTCCTTTCATAGCTCAGGTGTCGGTTATACCATACAGTATGGGCTATGAAAGTGTCAAGCATTTGTTGTACCAAGTGTTATAGAACATAAATCAAGATTAGTCATTTAACAAGCACAATATTAAAGAGTGAACAAGATAATAAATATAAAACATGTTAGTATCAAACATTAATGTTCATATTAAGTTTACACTATATTTATTCTGACACCATTAATGTAACCTTTTTACCTTAACATAATAAACTTAGCTAGATATACTGAAAGAAAGAAAAATAAATACAAAGAGAGAAAGCAAGAGCATGATCTTGATTTAGACACCAAGATGTCTAAATGTATGGCAAATGCCTCCTTTTATAGAAAAAAATTAGAAACTATTGATTTGATGACTAATTGATGAGTAGGTGGCCAACTCTTGACTTGGTAACAATCTTTATCTTCTTTTGTTTGCCCAAAATGTCATTGATAATATTAAAATTAAAACCACTTGAAAATATAAAAGTTGTAGGAAATTATCTCAGCTTTCTTATGTAAACAATTCAGATCATTTCAACTTCTAGAACTCTAGATATGGCCAAAATACTAAACAGTGCTTCGGTTGAAGGACATATTCAGACTTCTTTGTTGTTGCTCCAATTTGAACTTGAAATAGCCTTTTTAGATCTTTGGATCCATATAAAAGTTGTAGGCCTATGTCTTACCTTTCCATCCATATAAAGTAGATCTAAATATAAGATCTACAACTCTAGATATGATCCAATTACTGAACAGTGTTCCGGTTTGGACTGCACCGACATCTCTTTTCTAAGTTTGGTCATCTCTTTGTCCTTTCAATTTCAGCTCTTAAATTCATCAATCAATCCTTTTATTTATATGATAGGCCTGCATTTAAAATAAACATTTACCATAAATTAAAGGTATCTAATATTATTAGATATATTATTATAAAACATGTTTTAGTTAAGGAGTTAGTGATACTTGAAATGCAAAAAGATGATACAAAACCTTAATAAAAATACACTTTTAAGTATCAATCATAAAGCTAAAACATGGCTACAAAATCTTAGGTTAAGATCCATTCATGCTTGGGATGAAATGCAACAACAATTTTTAAAATTTTTTTTCCATCTCACAAAACAAACTCTTTCAATGTTAATGGATGAATATCCAAAATAATTTTCTAGGAATAATAAATCCACACACAGCCTTGAAAGAAGCCTTGATTATAATCAAGAACATTTCAATTTTTGACTTCACGGTTTATAAGCTGTGAAAGTATGAAACACTAAGGCAAAAGGAGGCTTTTAAAGTGCTCTAAATTTTCTTAGATTTCTAAATTTTTGTCTCTCCTCCTTGTGATTTACGAGTCGTGAGCACTTGAAATACCAAAGGAAAAATGTGCTTTTAAAGCACATTGAATCTCCTTCGATTACTATTTTAATAAATTTAGTCTGAATCAAACACAAATTTCAAGAGTTCTGCATTGGTTCCCCTTGAAATTTTATAGACATATATCTAAAGATATGATCTATATTGGCCAAGCATTATTGCTTTTAGACTTTTAACACAAATCATTCATCATAGCAAACCTATCCAAGAAAAACTAATTAAGAGAACACCAACACCATAGTGATTATAAGATAGACTAAACACCAAGCAGCTTACCTTAGATAGGGCATACTAAGGGTGCTAATACCTTCCCTTTACGCAACCAGTCTCTTGCCTTGGAATCTCTGAAGGACCAGTTAGGGTTCTTAGTCATCATAATACTAGGTGATGATTCCCTTATTCATAAATCAAAACAAAGACCCCGAAACCAATTGAGGATCGCCGCGACGCCGCGCTCTCACCGTGAGGGTGCAACAGGATGACGACTCCACTGGAGACCTTTGGACTAAGCTTGGTAATTGTTTTTTTTATTATGCTATGTTTTTTTTATTATTATTATGAATGATACTTTGTTTAAAAGCTTTAGCATGCATTTTTACATTCTGTCATATATGGTATAGTTATGCATCACTTTATTGTTATTATCTTTTTTTTAGGGCACACACATGTAACTTTTAAGTTAAGTAGGGAACTAGCAGCTTGTCTTATGACTTGAATCAAGGTTTAAGTTTGTGTAAACCCCAACTTTTTGCTAAGAGTTTTGGTTGATAGTGATTGGTACACGTGCCATCCCACTATCTGCTGAACCCTTATATTTCCTTTACGAGGACGATCACTAGGACAACAAGAAACCTTTTTTTAGAGACTAAGTAGTAAATCTATCCTATATCTCATGTCAAGGAACTAGAACCTATCCTTAGGTTGTATGCTTCATAATATCTTTTGCAAGTCTAACCCCAAGGCATCTTGAATTGTAGGACTTTCCACCATTGCTAAATTTTTCATCGTATAATATAGGAAAAATTCTGAACTGTCATAATTGACTGAAGGAGACTGCTTTAGAAGCGATGCTAAGAAGCTGTCACCAATCAAGAACCTGAATTGCATTATGAATAAGGTGAACAAGTTAACGACTCACTTTTAGAATATGGATAAGGATGCATTTTTTAGGAAGTACGGACGTTTGGTGGAGATTGCAAGGGTAGAAGTATTAAGCCCAACTGTGCGAGCTTTGGTTTATTTTTGGGATCTAAACTACTAGTGTTTTTCTTTTGGAATCATAAACCTGTGTCCCACTATTGAGGAATATATGATGTTGACTGAGTTTTCAAACAATCTGTATAGGATTTATTTTCCTTTGAGATATGATAAGATCATCCCTAAATTGTTAAAAATGCTTAGAATCTCCAACTTGGAAAAGTTCTTGGAAAAGAATGCTACCAATCTGAAATAGAGGATGCTAAAAATTAAACTGAAAAAGATGTCAGGATTAGAAAAAGAGAGATTGATTGCCTTAGGCATATTTGGCCTTGTGTTATTCCCAAGTCAGACAGGTGTACTCAGTTTGGAGGCCGCTACTACTTATGTAGAGTATGAGAATACACATATCAATCTAGTGGTTGTTATTTTAGTTAAAACCATCTTGACGCTTAATCATTATAGGAGGACTGGAAAAGGAGCAATGAGATGTTGTATGCAGTTGTTATATATTTGGATGGTTAGTGATATCGAAACAAAAAAACCTGTCTTTAATTATTTTTGGTGGTTCACCTAAAGACCCTTAAAGTTGATAGAAGAAGAAGAATGAGGATATCTAGACAACTAAGGTTCGGTTGACAAATTAGAAGGTTTTCCTAATAGTGATTTCAAGTGGAGAGCCCTATGGGTAATGACAGTGAAAGTCCTAATGAGTTATAGACAGAGACATTGGGTGCCATTGGTGGGGATTATAGGCTATGTGAGTTATGCTCCTGCCCTAATTGTAAGGCAACTTGGGGTATGCAGTTGTTCTAAGGACTATGGGAATTGCTCAATTTTTTAGTTTGTTCAAAGATCCCATTACACAAGAAGTTTTAGAGATCATCAAACAAGATTGGAAGTATCTGGTTTTGGTTGAGATAAAAGGTTTAAAGGATCCGAGTGCAAGTGAAGAATATGCAAGATGGAGAGACCTAGCTCCTCAACCATGCCTTGTGTAGGAGTCAAATTTTCCAAAACTGTAAAAGAGCCTATTAAGAGGAAAAGGGTCAATAATGAAGAAGAGTTAAGAAGATAGGTGGAAAAACTTTGGATATAGTTGAGCAAAAGCAAGAAAAAAAACAAGGCAATGTTGGAAGAAATGATGATGGAAGGAGATAAAAGGAAAGCATTTCTCGATGAGCAAATACAATTTAAAGATGTAAGAATAACAAAGCTTAAGTTAAAACTAGGTGACGAGAAGATTGCTAGTGAAGAAAGTGAGAAGGAGTTAGGAGGGATGAGTTAGGATTGGATGCAAAGTTGCTTTGAACTTGAAGCAATGGATATTGTCTTTGATGATTGCCAATGAAGCATAAAATATTACCAAGAAAAGTTTGCACAAGTTCAATTCGAACTAATGGATAGGATAAGGAAGTATGAGGATTTGAACAAGAAATATATGGAGTTAGAAAGCCATTTGATAATGATTACAAAGGAACAAAGTAAAAGGAAAAGTTTTGAGGTTGTTAAAGCAAAGTTAGCATTTATGAAAGATAAGATAAAATTTATGAGGATAAAACTTGATAAGGAACGTACAAAAGTGAAGTATTTGGACGAGAAGCTAGCAAGAATGGAAAAACACAAGGATTAAATAGACATCAACCATGCTACTTTGAACAAAATTAATATGTTGCTCATAAAAAAGATGATCAAGATAAATGAGTACATGGATGAAACTGCTGCACTTGTTTAGATTATTAGAATCAATGCACGAAATGTGAAAGGGGACATCATTCGCTATTGCCGAAACCTAGTGATGTAACCATATTATTTGATAGTTTCACCCATATTGCCGAAACCTAGTGATGTAACCATATTATTTGATAGTTTCACCCATATTGACCTAATGTTTTGTCCATGTTTTATATGTAAAATGCCTTGATATTCTTTGTTTTATATTTTGAAGGTATTTTTGGATGAAAAATGCAAAAAGGAGTAAATTGGAGATAATTAGCAGATTTGACGTTCAGTAGATGTTTTGTGCAGAGCGTGAGTTCTAAAGATCAAAATGAAGTGATTCCAGTGGAAATAAATAGCTAATATCCATACCTTTTTGGAAATGTAATGCAAGAAAAATAAAAAGAGGAAGATCATGGAAATCACATCCTTCAAAGTCAAATCTCGCATTCTGCCACTGTTGACCTTTGTCTATTCAAAATTCAATATCTGGAGCTATAGAAGTCCAGTTTATGAAAACTCAATTTTGTTGGATTCTTGACTCAAAGGTCTATAAACGCTCTAAATAATCCAAAAACGATGTCAGATGAGGGAGATATGATTTTTCAAAGATGACAACTGAATTCTGCCAGCAATCAGGTTTCGTGAAGAAATGAGTCCAAATTATGTTTTGAAGCTTCTAAACCGTCATCTAAGTTTTTATATCAGTAATTTATCTCCTCTAAGTCAAAGTTTGAAGATTTCATACAAGGCTATTTCTCTTTTTTAGGAAAAATAGTTATTGAAGTACTTAAATGTCAATTGTCAACTTAAGGGAGGACTACTTTGTAAATTAGAAACTAGGATTTCTTAGCATATAAAAAGAAAGAGAGAGAGGAGAGAAGGGGGGCAGCAGCCAAAAGTTAAGAAACACAAATTATCTCCTCTACAAACCTAAAAAATCATGCTCTCTTTATTCTTTAAGAGTAGTTGTTCAATAGTTATGCAAGATTAAGCTCTTTTCTTGGTTGCAAGGACACAATAAACCTTCAAATTTCAAGAACAGTGAGATTTATTCTTCTTTTTATTTTTAGTTTATATTATGAATAAGTATGATTGTTTTCCTATGTATATTTTCTATGATTGTTATTGATAATTGCTAGAGCAGAACTCTAAGTTATTATTGTGAACAATTTATTGCTAAGTTTGATATCAAAACCGGAGTTGTGATGTATGAACTTGTGAAGCAACTAAGCTTGATAATTGTGGAGGAATTACATTATTAAACTTAGAGAGAGCACTCAAATATCTAGTTCTTAAGGCTGCCATTGAACTAAATCATTAATGCGGACATTGTGATTGTTTGTTGGTTAGAGTTAGTTATACGGCGGATCCGTTAATTAACCAACATTAAGAAAAGATAAAAATTCAGAATATAAATTGTAGTTTTGTTTCAAGGATCGGTTCTAATTTCTGTTGGTGGATGTGTGTTTGTAACCAAGGTTTGTTTTCTCAATAAATTTTGAGTTCAATTGATTTTGTTTGCTAATTTAATTTCTTCCATAGTTTAGATCATTACAAATCAAAACCCTCCAATTGCATAATGTATAGCATAAAAATCTGAACTAAATCTTTCTTATGGGATCGATCCCTTGCTTACTCTATACTATCTTGTGTGTTGTGTTTTAAGTTAGGGTAATTAATTTGTGCGACCATGACATCGCAACAAATTTTGGCGTCGTTGCCAGGGAAGTAATTTTAGTTGATTCTTATGCTTGTACTGTTATTTTTAGTTGTGATTTTTTATTTATATTTCTAAAAAAAAAGAGAAACAAAATTTTTGCTTGCAGCGGTACTGTTCAAAACAAAATTGTTTGTGGAATTAGGTTTTGGCTTCTCCTTTTCTAAAGGAAAACGACGTTTTAAACAAGACTAGTAGTATACTACTAGCCCTACCCTATTGAGGCCAAATTACACTGTTTTCTAAGGTTTTAAGGCAGTTTTAGTTTTCTAACGTAGGATTTTCCTACAATTTACATTATTTTCGATCTTTTGTGTGGTTGGTTTCTTTTGATTTTTCTTGATGATTTATGCCAGTAACACATTCTACTAATCAAAGTCAAGTGCAGTTGGATTTTGAAATAGACAAAACTTTACGCAGGTTACGAAAGGAAGCTCGTCTCAACACCATGACTATTGCACGACAACAAACACTCAAGGAGCTTGCTGCTCCTAACGTGGAAAATCAGCCACTATGCATAAACATTGACAATAATGTAAACTTTGAGCTCAAATCTGGTTTTATACATTTGTTACTAACATTTAATGGTCTTGCAGGAGAAGATCCTCATACTCATCTCAAGGAGTTCCATATGGTTTGTGTTGGTATGAAACCAAATGGAGTTGATGAAGAACAAGTTAAGTTGAAAGCTTTCCCTTTCTCTTTAAAAGGGGCAGCAAAGGCATGGCTTTTCTATATTCTTCCAGGATCTATTGGAACTTGGAATGCCATGAAAAAGATTTTCCTTGAGAAGTATTTCCCAGCATCTCGAGTTGCCAACATAAGGAAAGAAATATATGGGATTCAGCAATCTCATGGAGAGACACTCTCTGAGTATTGGGAAAGATTTGAGCAACTATGCATTCAATACCCTCATCATCAAATACCCAATCAACTGCTCATTCAATATTTCTATGAAGGATTGATGCCTACTGACCGTAGTATCATTGATGTTGCAAGTGGAGGCGCATTGGTGGATAAGACAACCGAGGCTGCACACCAATTGATCTCAAACATGGCAGCTAACTCAAAACAATTTGGCACTCGTGGAGACTTCTCCAACAAACGAGTAAATGAGGTAAGTATTTCTAACCTTGAAAATAAAGTTAATGATCTTACTTCTCTTGTGCGTTCTTTGGCTTATGGAAATGTACAGCAGGTGAAAGTTTGTAGCGTATGCTCCTTACAAGGACATGCTTCGGATATGTGCCCAACAATGCAAGAGGATTATATTGAACAAGCTCATGCAATTAATGGAGCATTCAACGGACAACCCCAACGTAAATATGATCCCTTTCCCAACACGTACAATCCTGGATAGAGAGATCATCCCAACTTACGCTATGGCAACCCATCCCAACAAGACAATCAAGGCCAACAATTCCATCCCCATGGATTTCAGCCCCAATAGAATTATCAAGCAAGACAACCCCCTCCTCCATTCACAAACTCCAATGTTACAGGGTCGTCATCCAATAATGATCTTCGTGAGATGATGAAAACTTTGGCTTCTAATACTGTTACCTTGCAACAAAATGTCATGTCTTTTCAACAGGAAACAAGGTCAAGTATTCCAACTTAGAAAATCAAATAGGGCAAGTAGCTTTAAATGTAGGGAAATTGGAGTCACAAATGATTGGAAAATTGCCCTCCCAAGCATTCAATCCAAAAAAGAATGTTAGTGTGATCATGCTAAGAAGTGGGAAAGAACTTGAAGAGAAAAGGTCAAAATAAATTGAGTACAAAGAAGGAACATCATCCTCCTTCACAAACTAAAACATCGACCAACACTCCAAAGGTAACTCCTCACTCAATGAATTCCAGTTTTAAAGCAATTCCACCTTATCCTGTGAGTTCTTCTAGGTCAAAGAAAGAGGACAAAGAAAAAGAGATTTTAGAGGTTTTCAAAAAAGTAGAACTCAACATTCCTTTGCTTGATGCTATCAAGCAAATTCCCAAGTATGCTAAATTTTTGAAGGAGTTGTGTACTACCAAGGGAGCTTTTAAATTGAAAGGTCATGAAATGGTAAGTATGGGTGAAGTTGTGTCTGCTGTTGTTCAAAAGAATATGCCTTTGAAGCAAAAGGACCCAGGTGCGTTTACTATCCCATGTGTTATTGGTAATGCTAGTTTCAAGAGGGCCTTGTGTGATTTAGGTGCATCCATTAGTGTTATGCCTAAACATGTTTATGATTCTCTTAGTCTTGAGCCTTTACATAAAACTAGCATTGTAATACAACTTGCGGATCGTAGTTTGGTTTACCCACTTGGTGTGATAGCGGATGTCCTAGTCAAGATTGATACTTTGGTTATTCCATGTGACTTTTATATTTTTGATATGGAACATGATTCTTGTGATTCATCAAGCAGCATTCCTATATTGTTTGGAAGACCATTCTTGAAAACTGTCAACACAAAGATTGATTGTGGTAAGGATACCTTGTCTATGGAGGTAGGAGATGAAAAAATTGAATTCAATTTTCATGATGCAATGAAAAATCCTTATAGCAATGTTTATTCTATCACATGCTATGACCAAATTGATAAGTGTGTGCAGCAAATTTGTGATTTTGATTGTGAAGATGGATTAAGCATAGCTTTGAGCTATGGCTATGATTTCACCAAGATAGAAGAGATGGAGAGGCACATATGTGTTCCCCAAAACATGCACGAATTAGTATTGGCCTTACAAGCCTTACAAACCATTCCCTATGGTAATGTCTTTATTGATTTATTACTCTCACATAAAAAGCTTTTGCCATCTATTTTACAGGCCCCCGAGTTAGAATTAAAACCTTTGCCTGATAATTTGAAGTATGTATTCATTGGTGACAACAATACACTTCCCGTTATCATAGGAAAAGGTTTGACAAGTATACAAGATGAAAAACTTGTGAAGTTGTTGCGTGATCACAAAACGGCCATTGGATGGACTTTAGCTGACATTAAGGGCATTAGTCCCTCAATGTGTATGCATCATATACTATTGGAGGACAACCAAAAACCAACAAGGGAAATGCAAAGGAGGTTGAACCCACCTATGATGGAGGTAATGAAAGCTAAAATTTTAAAATTGTTAGATGCAGGAGTCATTTACCCCATCATTAACAGTAAATGGGTGGCGCCAATCCATGTGGTGCTTACAAAGACCAGAATCATGTTGGTGAAAAACAAAAATGATGAGCTCATTCCTACTCGCATCTCGAGTGGATGGAGAATGTGTGTTGATTACAGAAAGCTCAATCTTTCTACACGCAAAGATCATTTCCCATTACCATTCATAGATCAAATTCTTGAACGCTTAGCAAGTAAGTCTTTTTATTGCTTTTTTGATGGATATAGTGGATACAATCAGATTGTTATTAATCCTGAGGATCAAGAAAAAACTATATTTACTTGTCCATTTGGTACATATGCATATAGGAGAATGCCTTTTGGTCTTTGTAATGCTCCTGCAACTTTTCAAAGATGCATGATGAGTATTTTTTATGACTATGTTGAAAGAATAATCGAGGTTTTTATGGATGATTTCACGGTGTATGGTGATTCTTTTGATAAATGTCTAGAAAATTTATCTTTGATCCTAAAAAGGTGCATTGAAACAAACCTTGTCTTGAACTATGAAAAGTGTTATTTTATGGTAGAACAAGGAATAGTTCTTAGGCATGTTGTGTCTTCACGTGGATTACAAGTTGATAAAGCTAAGATAGATGTTATTTCATCATTGCCTTACCCCTCATGCGTGAGGGAAGTTTGTTCTTTTCTAGGTCATGTAGGTTTCTATCAACGTTTTATCAAAGATTTCTCGAAGATTACAACACCTTTGTGCAGACTATTAGCCAAAGAAGTGGATTTTGTGTTTGATCAAGCCTGTATAGATGCCCATGATGAGCTTAAGAGACGTGTCACATCTACCCTATCATCCAACCACCAAATTGGGATGAACCTTTTGAGATAATGTGTGATGCGAGTAACTATGCGGTAGGAGTTGTGCTTGGGCAAAGAATTGGGAAGAATTTGCATGTTATCGCCTACGCTTCTCGCATGTTGGATGGAGCACAATGTAATTACCATACAACTGAAAAGGAACTTTTTGCAGTAGTGTTTGCTCTTGAAAAATTCAGGTCATATCTACTTGGCATAAAAGTCATTGTCTTTACTGACCATGCAGCTCTCAGGTATCTTTTGAAAAAGAAGGAGTCCAAACCAAGATTGATTAGGTGGATCTTGCTTTTACAAGATTCGATCTTGAGATCAAAGACAAAAAAGGTGCCGAAAACCATGTGGCTGATCACTTGAGTCGACTGAGGACCGAGGATATTCCAACTGAAACAATAAGAGAAACATTTCTTGATGAATAGTTATATATGTTGCACTCCTCTACAAGACCATGGTATGCTGATTTAGTGAACTATTTAGTTACCAAAGATTCCCTCCAGGTTTGTCTACATCCTAAAAGGACAAGTTAAGAGCTGATGCTAAATATTATTTTTGGGATACTCCTTACTTGTGAAAATTTTGTGCGGATCAAGTAGTAAGGAGATGTATACCACAGGATGAATTTCATTCCATTCTCACTTTTTGTCATTCTCATTCTTGTGGTGGGCATTTTGGAGCAAAACGAACAGCCCACAAGGTACTTGAAAGTGGTTTCTATTGGCCTTCTATTTTTAAAGATGTATATCACTTCTGCAAATCATGTGAAAAATGCCAAAGAACAGGTAATATCACTCATAAAAATTAAATGCCTTTAACAAATATTCTTGTAAGTGAAATTTTTAATGTTTGGGGTATTGACTTTATAGGTTCATTTCCTTCTTTTTTAGGAAATCTTTATATTCTTCTTGCTGTTGATTATGTGTCCAAATGGATTGAGGCAAAAGCCACACGAACTAATGATGCGAAGGTTGTTTTAGATTTTGTCAGGACTCACATATTTGATAGTTTTGGCATCCCTAAAGCTTTTATCAGTGACCGTGACACTCATTTTTGCAATCGTTCCATGGAAGCATTGCTACCAAATATCATGTGACTCATCGAACATCCACAGCATATCATCCGCAAACGAATGGCCAAGCTGAAATTTCCAATCGAGAAATCAAGTCCATTTTAGAGAAAACAATGCAACCTAACCGACGAGATTGGAGTCTACGCCTTGGAGATGCACTTTGGGCTTATAGGACTGCTTATAAATCACCTATAGGAATGTCACCTTATAGAATGATTTATGGGAAAGCATGTCATCTACCGGTGGAGCTTGAACACAAAGCTTTTTGGGCCATTAAACAATGGATTATGATGCTGCTGGGATTGCAAGAAAATTGCAACTACAAGAGTTAGAAGAAATTCAAAATGATGCTTATGAGAATGCAAGGATTTACAAAGAAAAGACTAAGAATCTTCATGACCGAATGTTATAAGAAAGGAATTTCATGTTGGAGACAAAGTCCTTCTTTATCATTCGCATTTGAAACTTTTTCTTGGAAAATTGCGCTCTTGTTGGATTGGACCCTTTGTTGTTTCTAATATTTTTCCTTATGGTGCAGTTGAAATTACATGTTTAGAAACTAGTAAAGTACTCAAGGTCAATGGACATCGTTTGAAACCTTTCTATGAAGGTTGGACGGTGGAACTCACCGCTTTTGTAGAGTTAGCTGAACCAATCTATGAAGAATGAGCATGCCACATGTTAAGCCAATGACATAAAACAAAAACGCTTAATGGGAGGCAACCCAGCGCACAAAAAGAAAAATCAGATTTGCTTCTTTTTTTTTCCTTATCTTTTACTTTTTTGTATTTTAATTTATTTTTTGTCATTCTCTTATGTTCCTTTGCTTTTATTTCAACATTGAGGACAATGTTGTGTTTTAAGTGTGGGGGTATTGGAAGAATTTTTATTTTCTTTATTTTAGTTTTCTTTATTCTTAAAAAAAAATTGTGTTTGATCTTTTTAACTCCCATTGGTTTTTGAGAATATGAGTATTATGTATGAGAATTAATTGAGATAGATGAACATATAAATCAAATGAAAGAGTATGCATGCAAATTTTAAGGTTTAATTGGTTTAGGGATTGATTTTGAGAATATGCCATGTTGATTTTATAGTGTTATACCACTACAAGTTTTTAAGCCTTCAACATTGTATTCTTTTAGTGTGCATTCTTTCAATGATATGCATCTCTAGAACTTGCTTCATATATTATTGAGATTATATTCCACTACAAATATACATGAAGATGATAAAGGCAATAGGAATTTTAAAGCACTTGAACCAAAAAGCCAACCTAAAGCATATTATCCTTAGTGAGCCCCTTTTGAGCTTGTTTATCTTTTCTTTGCTTTATCCATGTATAAGCCTTAACATTATATATTTTTCTTTTCCCCTGGCCAAGGATTAGTAGAGCATATACTTGTGATACTTCATGGAATTATGGTTGGAAATTATGTGAAAAGACAGAAGAAGTGATGCTTGATGAAAAGATAGGCAAAATTACAAAACAAAAAAGAAAAAAAGAAGAAGAAAAATGTTCCTTTATGTTCTCAAGATTTTATGTTAAAAGAGCTTAAAATCAAAAGGAGTTAAGCATTAGTGATTAAAGATGAAAAATTTATGAGCTTTGATGGAATATCTTGTTTGAAATATCATTTTTCAGAATGCTCTACTTTTTTTTATTTGAACCTTTTCTTTTACTCTCTTTTACCTCACCTTAACGTTAGCCCCATTACAACCGGAAAATAAGACCTTTTGATTCATGCATTGTTTGTAATATGTTAGCAATGAAGATGAGATTGAAAAAGCAAGCTTATGGTAGAACATACTCTTTGATTGAATTTGAGAGATTTAAACACATAAACCCTAAACACATGAGTGTTGGAGTGTATATCAATGAGAGGACCTATCACTTTTGGCATGACATAGATTTCATTTAAATCTCGACGATTGATTGAATTTTGAAGTTTGCATGTAAACAAATTCATAAAGAATTATTTATTTTATCCTTTTTTATTATATTCTTATTTATAATGTTTGTACTCTTGGACATTGATGGGAGAATAAGAGATTGATCATGGCTATTTTCAATTTAATTTTATTTATCCTTTCTCAAGGACGAGCAAAAACTAAGTGAAGAACTAAGTGTGGGGGTATTTAATGTAACCATATTATTCGATAGTTTCACCCATATTGACCTAATGTTTTGTCCATGTTTTATATGTAAAATGCCTTGATATTCTTCTTTTTTTTTTTATGTTTTGAAGGCACTTTTGGATGAAAAATGCAAAAAGGAGTAAATTGGAGATAATTGACAGATTTGACGTTCAGTCGATGTTTTGTATAGAGTGTGAGTTCTCAAGATCGAAATGAAGTGATTCCAGTGGCACTAAAAAGCTAACATCCATACCTTTTTGAAAATGTAATGCAAGAAAAATAAAAAGAGGAAGATCATGGAAATCACATCCTTTAAAAGCAAATCTCGCATTCTGCCACTGTTGACCTTTGTCTATTCAAAATTCAATATCTGGAGCTATAGAAGTCCAGTTTATGAAAAATCAATTTTTTTGGATTCCTGACTCAAATATCTGTAAACGCTCTAAATTTCATCCAAAAACGATGTCAGATGAGGGAGATATGATTTTTCAAAGATGACAACTAAATTCTGCCAACAATCAGGTTTTGTGAAGAAATGAGTCCAAATTACTTTTCGAAGCTTCTAAACTGTCATCCAAGTTTTTATATCAGCAATTTATCTCCTCTAAGTCAGAGTTTGAAGATTTCATGTAAGGCTATTTCTCTTTTTTAGGGAAAATAGTTATTGAAGTACTTAAATGTCAATTGTCAACTTAAGGGAGGACTACTTTGTAAATTAGAAACTAGGGTTTCTTAGCATATAAAAAGAAAGAGAGAGAGGAGAGAAGGGGGGCAGCAGCCAGAAGTTAAGAAACACAAATTCTCTCCTCTACAAACCCAAAAAAGCATGCTCTCTTTATTCTTTAATAGTAGTTGTTCAATAGTTATGCAAGGCTAAGCTCTTTTCTTAGTTGCAAGGACACAACAAACCTTCGGATTTCAAGAACCGTGAGATTTATTCTTCCTTTTATTTTCAATTTATATTATGAATAAGTATGATTGTTTTTCTATGCATATTTTCTATGATTGATGTTGATAATTGCTAGAGCAGAACTCTAAGTTATTATTGTGAACAATTTATTGCTAAGTTTGATATCAAAACCGGAGTTGTGATGTATGAACTTGTGAAGCAACTAAGCTTGATAATTGTGGCGGAACTATATTATTAAACTTAGGGAGAACACTCAAATATCTAGTTCTTAGAGCTACCATTGAACTAAATCATTAATGCAGACATTATAATTGTTTGTTGGTTAGGGTTAGTTATACGGTGGATCCGTTAATTAACCAACATTAAAAAAAGATAAAAATTCAGAATATAAATTGTAGTTTTGTTTCAAGGATCGGTTCTAATTTCTGTTGGTGGATGTGTGTTTGCAACCAAGGTTTGTTTTCTTGATAAATTTTGAGTTCAATTGATTTTGTTTGCTAGTTTAATTTCTTTCATAGTTTAGATCATTACAAATCAAAACCCCCCAATTGCATAACGTATAGCATAAAAATCTGAACTAAATCTTCCTTATGGGATCGACCCCTTACTTGCTCTATACTATCTTGTGTGTTGTGTTTTAAGCTAGGGTAATTAATTTATGCGACCACGACATCGCAACACTTAGCCAAAACTGATGCCTTTCTAGGCAAGATTGAGAAGCGCGACTTTAGCATTTTACCTTTGGCTAGAGAGTTTGTTGAGGAAAGGGATTAAAATATTATATTTCTAAATGTAATAAACTTATCAAGCATTAATGAAAAGAGCGTTGACCTATCTTTTTATACAAAATCTGTCTTTTGGTGAATATGGTTCAAGCAAAATGACTCAAAAGGCAGTACTCCTAGCAAAGCAATGTGACAAGAGAAGCTATGTTTATAAGGTGGTGTCTATTATTCGTTCACAAGAAGGTTGCATCCATACCCAATATACAAATGTATTCTTATCATAATCATGCATTATCTTATGCATTTATACACGCATTCATAGACCTAGAAACATAGATCCTCCTTCTAGAATCCACAACACTCGATCAAAGAAAAGGATGGAAAATGAAGGTTATACCCAAAAGCTCAATATCAAATAAGAGCTAGAAGGAATTTGGAATGATACGCACCTAATCGGTTTATTTGAGAAAATGTTTTAAGATAACTTTTTTCCCTTTAATGAGATCATGCATTTTTAAACTGGATCTTCCAAAACGAACACCTGCACTTTACACTAAGAATGCATGGCGAAACTTTAAAGAATAAATAGTAGTTATAAAAGAGAAAGAATGAGATGAAAATATGACAACATGAACAAGCTTAGAAGATGAAAATAGGACAACATGAACAAGCTTGGAAATTCGCTAGAGAGGAACTTGAAACCATAGATATGGGCAATGAAAAAAAAATAAGCGAAAAAAATTAAAGATAGGGACTATAATCACTCTTAAAAAAAGAGAAGAATTGGTTACTTCGAGAGATGTATTTTCCTTGGTCCTATAAAGATATGTCTGATTTAGATACATATATTATAGTATAAAGGATATTGTTGGTAGAAGGATGCAAATCCATTAAGCAAAAATTAAGAACAATTAATCCTAATGTCTTAATCAAAGTAAAGGTAGAAATTAAAAAGTAGTGGAATGTCATTTTTCTAAAAGTAGTTAAATATTCATAATAGGTGTCCAATATAGTGTTAGTGCCTAAAAAGAAAGATAAAATCAGAGTTTGTCTATCACATATAGATATGTTAGTTAACAATGCAGCACGTAGCTCCACATATTCCTTTATGAATGGATTTTTTGGGGTACAATCAAATAAAATGGCATAAGAGTATAAGAAAAAGATAAAATTTGTAACACGATGGGGAACCTTTTATTATAAGGTCATGCCATTTGTGTTAAAGAATGTTGAGGCCACCTACCAAAAGTTAGGTAACTCTATTTCACAACATGATGTACGAAGAGATTGAAGTATATGTAGATGGCATGATTGCTAAATCTAGAGAGGGAGAGAATCGTGTTCAAATATTGAAGGAATTGTTTGAAAGACCAAGGAAGTACAAGTTGAGGCTTAACAATGCAAGGTGTTTATTCGGGGTGAAATCTAAGAAGTTGTTGAGATTTTTGATAAGTGACAAAGGGATAGAAGTTGCACTTGGTTAAGTAAAGGCTATTTAAGCTATGTCAACTCAAGACTAAGAAGGATATAAGGAGGTTTTTAGAAAGTTTGAATTATATTGCCCTGTTTATATCCTAATTAACCCTGGTTTATGACCCAATCTTTGATTGTGAAGGAAGAAGAATCCTAGAATTTGGAAAAAAAAAGTGTGAATAAGCTTTCAATACCTATTGAAGGCACCCCTACTTGTTCCTTCTATACCAGAAAGGCCGTTGATCTTGTACTTGATAGTAGCTGAAACAACAATGGGATGTGTGCGTGGCCAACATGACAAAACCAAAAGGAATGAAAGGTCATTTATTACCTAACCAAGAAGTTCAAGGAATGCAAGTCTAGGTATACTATGATTGAGAAACTATGTTGTGCACTAGCATGGGCTGTGAAGAGATTGCATCAGTATATATTGTATCATACTACATGATTGATTTCAAAATTAGACCCATTAAGATACATTTGTAGAAAGCCTCATCTATCAAGCCAAATTGCAAGATGACAAGTTCTACTAGCTGAGTGTGACATAATATATATGACAAGGAAAGCTGTGAAAGAGAGTGTTATTGTCAATGACCTAGCTAAGCATGTTATGGAAGATTATGAGCCATTAAAATTTGACTAACCTGATAAAGATGTGCTTTAAGTTGAGGAAAGAAAATTAGATTGATGGACTATATACTTTGATAGTGCTATAAACTTATATGGTAACAAAGCTGATGCAATGATAATCTTTCTGAATAAAAAGTAGTATTTGGTTAAGTTGCAATTTGGGGTGCAATAACAACATAGAAGTATGAATGTTGCATTCTCATTTTAAAGGTGGCATTGGAGCTAAATATTAGAAAGATAGATATGTATGGAGACTCGATTTTGATTATTTTCCAAGTGAAAGGAAAAAGGCAAACTATGACAAGAAGTTGACACTTTACCAAGAATATATGTATAAAATTGGCTAAGAGAATTTGAGAAAATAAAGTTCACCCATTTAGGAAGGGAAGGAAACTATTTTGGCTAACACTTTGGTCACGCTAGCTTTTATGGCTAGAGTAGACTTTAGGCACAAGGTACAATTGATACCCATTGATATAAAAAAATAACTCAGCTAATTGTTGAAAGAGAAATAGATGAAAACCCTTTGTATTATGATATCAAGAATTTCATCCAAAACCAGACATATCCCATGGGGGCATCCAAAATCAACAAGAAGACTTTGAGGAGGTTGGCAATGGATTTCTATCTTGATAAGGAAACTTTATATAAGAAATCATTTGACGAAACTTTATTGAGATGTTCGGATGATGTAGAGGCAAAAAGTGGTGAAAAACATTTATGGGAAGAGATTTGATCTATCAATATGGTCCACTAGAAAAGATTATAAGTAATAATGCCTAGAACTTCAATAGCAAGATGATAATAGAACACTGTGTTAAATGGAAAATCAAGCATTCTAATTCCATGCCATATAGGTCAAAGATGAATGGTGCGATAAAAGCTACTAATGAAACTGTCAAGAAGATTATTTAGAAGATGGTAGTCACATACAAGGATTGGCATGAGATTTTACTATTTTCCCTTCACATGTATCGCACCGTATTCCGAACCTCAATAGGAGCCACTCTGTATATGTTGGTATATAGAATGGAAGCGGTGATGCCTTTAGAAGTTGAAATCCTCTCATTAAAAGTAGTGATAGACTTTGAGCTAGAAGAGGTATAGTAGGTAAAAGTTAGATATGAATAATTAAATCTGATCAATGAAAATAGCTGCAATCTATCATCATCAACTATACCAAAGAAGAATAGCCAAACATATGAAGAAGGTCTAGCGTCGAGGATTAAACAAAAGAGATCTTGTACTGAAGAAAAATATTGCCTTTACTAAGAGAGGATCAAAGTAAATGGGTGCCAAACCATGAAGGCCCTTATGTGTTAAAGAAAACATTCTCAAGAGGAGCTTTATTCTTATCTAGAATGGATGATGAAGATCTAGTTAAACCTATGAATGTTGACTCTATAAAAAAAAGACCATGTATATGGTCAAGTATCTAAAGGACAAATAAAATCATGTTGTATTTCTCGCGAAAAATGTAAGAACATGTTTCTACAAGTATTCTGGGATTTAATAGCTGATTTATTAAAACCTTAAGAATTTGATTAATATGTGACTTGTTGACATTGTGATGTGTGTGTATTTTACAAAGGAAATATAAAAAATGTTTTTTTGTGTGTTGCATATGGACAATATCCTAACATGTTTTGAACGTTTTTGTTTATAAAAAAGAGCAATAGGTATTTGAAGTTTTGAAAAAATATATTTTTGCATGGATTTCTTAAACATAAAAATTATTTTCTTGTATTTCTGGATTTTACAATATATTTGTAAAACTCCAAAGGGTATTGGCCAATATTCAAAAAATATAAAAATCTTATTTTATGGGGAATTTATCTATTGTTCACCATTAATGTTTGGATAAAGAAATCCTGAAAGGATAAATATCCAAAATATTTAATGGGAATAACTTGTTATTATTAACTATTAATATTTGGATAAAGAAACCCGAAATGGTAAATATCCAAAATAATTTTCTAGGAATAATAAATCCACACATAGCGTTGAAAGAAGTCTTGATAATAATCAAGGACATTTCAATTTTTTACTCCACGGTTTATGAGCCGTGAAAGTATGAAACACTAAGGCAAAAAGAGACTTTTAAAGCGCTTTAAATATCCTTAAATTTCTAAATTTTTGTCCCTCCTCTTCATGATTTACGAGTCGTGAACACTTGAAATACCAAGGGAAAAATGTGCTTTTAAAGCACATTGAATCTCTTTGGATTTTTATCTTAATAAATTTAGTTTGAATCAAACACAGATTTCAAGAGATCTGCATTGGTTCCCCTTGAAATTTTATAGACATATTTAAAGGTATGATCTATATTGGCTAAACATTATTGCTTTTAGACTTTTAACCCAAATCATTCATCATAGCAAACCTATCCTAGGAAAACTAATTATGAGAACACTAACACCATAGCGATTATAAGACAGACTAAGCACTAAGTAGCATACCTTAGATAGGGCATACTAGGGATGCTAATACTTTCCCTCTACGCAACCAATCCCTTGTCTTGTAATCTCTGAAAGACCAGTTAGGGTTCTTAGTGATCATAATACTAGGTGGCGACTCCCTTATTCATGAATCAAAACAATGATCTTGAAACCAATCGAGGATCGTTGCAACGCCATACTCCCGCCGCGAGGGTGCAACAGACACCATTAATGTATCTATTAATTATGGTGCTTCAATTTAAGTTGTTTAAGATTACAACACTATTAATGATAGTAATATCATAACTTGACATGCTAGATTAGGACATATTGGGTGAGATCGATTACATATATTAGAAAGAGCTGGTCTTTTAGGATCACTTAGCAAAGAGGAATTGCCCATTTATAACTATTGCTTTACTAGAAAAGCAACTAGATTACCATTTGGCAAAGCCAAAAGAAATAGTAGTCCATTACAACTTATTCATTTAGATATTTATAGCCTAATGAATGTGAGAGCAAGACATGGAGGAAATTATTTCATCATATTTATAGATGATTTTACATGGTTTGGTCATGTTTATTTGATATCATATAAGTTTGAAGCATTAGATTGCTTCATTCAATACACCAATTTGGTGGAGAATAAACTAAGTACCAAGATCAAAGATTTAAGAACTAATAGAGTGAAAATGTTAATTGTACAAATTATAGACAACAATTATAAATAACAACAATAGTAATAATAACAAGAACAATAATAATAATAATAATAATAATAATAATAATAATAATAACAACAACAACAACAATAATAATAATAATAATAAAGAAAAAAAAGGAGAAGAAGAAGAAGAAAATGAGAACTTTGAGATGAAATATTAATGTAAGAATTAAACAATGATAATAACAAATGTCAAGGTTAGAGGATCCACTAATGATATGTCAAACAAATATAGTATAAACTCTTATTATTCAATTAAAAACCACACACAAAGGAGGTTCCAATCTAATTATAGATTGTTAACATGATTACATTAATCATCTTATTCGATTAATGCTAATACTTGTAAATCTCGTCAAGCATTCATGATTATAATTTATGTCAACAACAAATCAAGTTCCTTTCATAGCTCAGGTGTTGGTTATACCATATAGTATAAACTATGAAAGTGTCAAGTATTTGTTATACCAAGTGTTATACAACATAAATCAAGATTAGTCATTTAACAAGCAAAGTATTAAAGAGTGAACAAGATAACAAATATAAAACATGTTAGTATCAAACATTAAAGTTCATATTAAGTTTACATTATACTTATTCTTACACCATTAATGTAACCTTTTCACCTTGACATAATAAACTTAACTAAACATAATGAAAGAAAGAAAAATAAATAAACAAAATAAGAACATAAATAAGATAAAAGTTAACTAAGTAAATGAAAGGCATAAACTTGATATTAATGAAAGCAAAGCATAAACATTATAAAAAATACAAAGAAAAAAAGCAAGAGCATGATCTTGATTTGAAAAGCAAGATGCCTAAATGCATGGCAAATGCCACCTTTTACAAGCCAAAATTGGAAACTATTAATTTGATGACCAATTGATGAGTAGGTGGCCAACTCTTGACTTAGTGACAATCCTTATCTTCTCTTGTCTGCCCAAAACATTATTGATAATGTTAAAATTGGAGCCACTTGAAAATAAAAGTTATAGGAAATTGTCTCAGCTTTCTTGTGTAAAAAACTCAAATCATTTTGACTTCTAGAACTCCAGATATGGGTCAAACACTAAACAGTGCTCGAGCTGTAGGACAGATTCAAACTTCTTTGTTGTTGCTCCAATTTGAACTTGAAAATGGCCTTTTTAGATCTTTAGCTGAAAGTTGTAGGCCTATGTCTTACCTTTCCATCCATATAAAGCAGACCTAAATCTGAGATTTATAGCTCTAGATTTGACCCAATTACCAAATAATGTTTTGGTTTGGACTGCACTAGCATCTCTTTTCTAAGTTTGGCCACCTCTTTGTCCTTTCAATTTCAGTTCTTCAATTCATCAATCAATCCTTTCATTTATATGATAGGCTCGTATTTAAAATGAACATTTACCATAAATTAAAGGTATCTTATATTATTAGATGTATTATAATAAAACATGCTTTAGTTAAGGAGTTATTGATACTTCAAGTGCAGAATGATGATAAAAAACCTTGATAAAAATGCACTTTTAGGTATTAATCATCGAGCACGTGAATATTTGTATGAACAATTTAAATATTTTTGTGATGAAAATGGTATAGCTAGATAACTAACTATTCCTTATACTCCACAACAAAATAGTGTAGCAGAAAGAAATAATAAAACCCCATTTGACATGGTTAGGTCAATGATGATGCAAGCTAACTTACTAATTTTCTTTTGGGAAAATGCATTGTTAACTACTACTTACATACTCAATCGTGTGCCCTTTAAATCTATCTCATCCAACCCATATAAACTATGAAATGGTGTCAAACCTATTATAGGTTATTTCCATCTATGGGGATGTATAGCTTATATTCATAATACTTCTCATGAATATGGAAAACTTGGTCCTAGGGTGAAGAAGTGTATCATTATATGATATTTTAAACATTCCAAAAGATTTGTATTTATTGGTAAAAAAACTGGTGGAAGAGTGACATAGATTGAATTGCATGGTGTTATATTCTTAGAAAAGGTTTTCTAAAAGATAAGTGAGGTTGAAAAGGATTTTCAATTATATAAAATGAAACATCTAGATTATAGCATAACAAGCCATTCAGTAGAGGACTTAGATGAAACTTTTGATCCTTCTAGAAATAGTGGGAGTGATATTTTATCTATTCCTACTCTTATGAAGCAAGATTACGAGCAAGCTTAACCTCGAAAAAGCATTCATTAACTAATTCCTTCTTGTCAATTTGAGATTGAGAGGGAGCATTCATGATTGCTTCACAAGATTATGAACTGCCTAAAATATTTAGTCATGCTCTATCTAGTCCTAAAGTAAGAGAATGAATTAAAGTTATAGAAGCAGAAATAGAGTTGATGAAAATTAATTAAGTCTAAGACTTAGTTGATTTACTGTTAGGATGAAGATTTGTTGAAAATAAATGGATTCTTAAAATTAAATGTAAGATAGATAGGTCAATAGAATGTTATAAGGCTCGGCTATAGAATGTTATAAGGCTCGGCTAGTAGCGAAAGGCTACACTTAAAAAGAGGGAATTGATTATGAAGATACATTCTCACTCTTTGTGAGGATTACTTTAGTTTGCCTTATTTTAGGTATAGTCACACATATGGACTTAGAGTTATACCAAATGGATATTAGAACTATATTACTCAATAGAGAACTAAATGAGGAGATTTATATGGATCAGCCTTTAGGATTCGAGACTAAAAGACAAGAGTGCAAAGTTTGCAATCTTAAAAGATCTGTATATGGTCTTAAGCAAGCCTCTAGACAATGGAACGTCAAGTTTCATCAAGCTATTTTTAAGGATGGTTTTACAATGATGGAAGAAGATTATTGTGTGTATTTAAAATATTCTAACAATAGTTTTATAATATTATCCTTATATGTTGATGACATCTTAATAGTTGGAAATAGCAAAAAGATGATTGATACTACTAAAAAGTGGTTATCATCAAAATTTGAAATGAAAAACATGGGTAAGGCTAGCTATGTATATGATGTGAAAATCATAAGAGATCACGCTAAAAGACTTTTAAGTTTAACTCAAGAGACTTACATCAAAAAGATGTTAGAGTGCTATCATATGTAAGATAGCAAACCAATGGACAGCCTTATTGATAAAATTTTAAGCCTAAGCTATGATATGTGTCCCAAGACTCTAGAAGAAAAGGAGAAAATGTTCAGAGTACTTTATGCCAGTGCTGTCTGTAGTTTGATATATGCAATGATATACACACCTCCCGATATATATTATGCGGTTGGATTGGTTAGCTAATATCATTCAAACCTTGGTCAAAAACACTAGATGATAGTCAAAAGAATACTACAATATGTGAAAGGAACTTTAAATTACATGCTATGTTACTAAAGAAAGAAAGATTTATGATTGATTGGTTTTTCCAATGTTAATTGGGGAGAAGTTGACCAATCCAAATCAACTTTAGGATGTGCTTTCTTTCTTAATGATAGTGCAATACTATGGAGGAGCAAGAAATAATCCTGCATAGCCTTATATATAATAAAGGCTGAGTATTAACTTGTTCCGCAGCAACATAAAATGTTGTTTGGTTAAAAAATTTCCTGTATCATTTGAAAATTATCAAATCAATATCAAACCCAGTGACAATTTACTTTGATAACACTATTGTAATAGCTATGGTTAAAGATCTAAAATATCATGAAAAGACCAAACACATCAAAATGAGATATTACTTTATTAGATAATTAATTACTAAACAAGATGCGATCCTAAAACACATTTCTATAAATTATATGGTTGCAGATCCACTTACAAAATCAATAGCAATGGATATATTTGTTAAGCATGTGAGATCCTTTGGCTTATGTATAATGTAATTAGTAATATAATTAGTAACACGACGAAAAGATTAATATCTTCTCCTAAATACAGGAGTGTCAAAGTAATAAATAACCCAGTAAGATCGGGGTCGAACTATAGGGAGGTTAACTATATAAATTATAAACAATAATAACAACAGTAACAACAATAACAATAATAATATTAGCAGCAGTAATAATAATAATAATAATAATAATAATAGTAAAGAAGAAAAAGATGAGAACTTTGAGATGAAATATTAACGTAAGGATTAAACAATGATAACAAATATAAAACATGTTAGTATCAAACATTAAAGTCCATATTAAGTTTACAAATGGAAACCAAGATGCCTAAATGCATGACAAATGACTCCTTTTATAAGCCAAAATTAGGAATTATTGATTTGATGACTAATTAATGAGTGGGTGACTAACTATTGACTTGGTGACAATCCTTATCTTCTCTTGTTTGCCCAAAACATCATGATAACATCAAAATTGGAGCCACTTGAAAACATGAAAGTTGTAGGAAATTCTCTCAGCTTTTTTGTGTAAAAACTTCAGGTCATTTAGATTTCTATAACTCCAGATATGGACCAAACATTAAACAGTGCTCGGGCTGGAAGATAGATTCAGACTTCTTTGTTGTTGCTATAATTTGGACTTCAAAAATGGCTTTTTTAGATATTAAGCTCTATATGAAAGTTATAGGCCTATTAAGCTCTATATGAAAGTTTGATTCCTTTAAGCTTTTTTCCTTAACCCATGTAACAAGCGTTGAGCTAATAGCTCCCAAGTTAGTTGACTTTATGGTATTGGGTGTTAAAACACCCCTTCAAGCTTAATTGCTTAGGTTGGGGAGGCTACGAAACTAAACTTATCTACATTTTTATTATCATTATTTGTTTTGTTTTTTTTTGTGTTTTTCTTTTTTAATTATATACTATCCATTTTCCCTTAGTTGTTACCTTTAACAGAAGAACATAAATAATGTAATAATCCAATATGCAACTCATAATCATATGTTAAAGTGTGTGTATGTAAATTAAGGTTTAAGAATACATGTTAAATGAGTATATGAACAAAATTAAGTGATAGTAATGCGAGAGTTTGTAAACCTGAATATTTCAAGAAGTATTATAATAGACCTTATTAAGAATGATTATTAAGATGCGTCTCAAGAGTCATAAAAAGATCTCTTTTACTCTGCCATCATAGTAACAACAATTTTGCACATACTTTATGAAATAGAAAACACAATTAGTTTTTTTTAGCTACTATCCTAAATTAAAAGTATCTTATATTATTAGATACGTTATTATAAAACATGCTTTAGTTAAGGAGTTATTAATACTTTAAGTGCAAAATAATGATATAAAACCTTGATAAAAATACACTTTTAAGTACTAATCAATTAGTTTTAAGGATCATATGAAAGCTTACAGTGATTTTGTAAGGAATAAATGCCATTAAAATATCATTTTATTTATTATTTGTGACACGACCAAAAAATTAATGTCTTCTCCCAAGTGTAGAAGTGTCTAAGTAATAAATAATTAATCAAAACCGGGGTCGAATCATAGGGAGTTTAATTATACAAATTATAAATAACAATAACAACAATGATAATAATAATAATAATAATAATAATAATAATAATAATAATAATAATAGTAAAGAAAAAGAAGGAGAAGAAGAAGATGATGATGAGAACTTTAAGATGAAATATTAATGTAAGGATTAAACAATGATAATAACAAATGTCAAGGTTAAAGGTTTCACTAATGGTATGTCAAACAAATATAGTGTAAACTCTCATTATTCAATTGGAAACCACATACAAAATAGGTTCCAATTAGATTATAAATTGTTAACAAGATCTCATTAGTTATCTTATTCGATTAATGCTAATACTTGTAAATTGTTAATAGATTATAAACTTGATATTAATTAAAGCAAAACATAAACATTATAAAAAATACAAAGAGAGAAAGCAAAAGCATGATCTTGATTTGAAAAGCAAGATGCCTAAATGCATGGCAAATGCCTTCTTTTACAGGCCAAAATTGGGAACTATTGATTTGATGACTAATTGATGAGTGGATGGCCAACTCTTGACTTGGTGACAATCCTTATCTTCTCTTGTCTGTCTAAAATATCATTTAGAAATTGTCTCAACTTTCTTATGTAAAAAATTAAGGTCATTTGGACTTCTAAAACTATAGATGTAGGCCAAACATTGAACATTGCTTGGGTTTGAGGACAAATTTGAACTTATTTGTTGTTGCTATAATTTGGATTTGAAAATGACCTTTTTAAATCCTAGGCTCCTCCATATGAAAGTTATAGGCCTATGTCTTACCTTTCCATACATATAAAATAGACTTAAATTTGAGATCTACAGCTCTAGATATGACCTAATTACTGAACAGTGTTCCGATTTGGACTGTACTGGCATCTCTTTGTCCTTTCAATTTCAGTTCTTAAATTCATTCATCAATCCTTTTATTTATGTGATAGGCCTACATTTAAAATGAATATTTATTGCAAATTAAAGGTATCTTATATTATTAGATATATTAGTATAAAACATACTTTAGTTAAGGAGTTATTGATACTTCAAGTGCAAAAATGATGACATAAAACCTTGATAAAAGTACTAATCAATCTATTTCAAGGATTATATTGAGTATTGTATAGTACAATTTATTGAAGTTATTGAAAAACCCACTCTTGAACCTTATAAGAAAGATGATGAGTCAGTCTCTGAGGGTAAGGAAGGGGGTTAATTTGAAAATTGCAAAGAAATAATTGATTCCCCGCCAACACTTCCATTTCATCATGCCATGACCAAACAAAGAAAAGTCAATTACAACTCTAAAATTTTTGAAACTTTCAAACAAGTAAGAATCGATAAACCTTTGTTGGATGTTATTAAATAGGTTCCTTCCCATGATAAATTTTTAAAAGATCTATGTATGGTGAAGAGAAAACTGAATGTGAAAAAGAAAGTCTTTTTAACCAAACAAGTAAGTGTCATTCTTCAAAACAATAATGCTTTGAAATATGAAGACCCTAGTTGTCTTATAATTTCTTGCTTTATTGGAGTACATAAAATTAAAAGAGCCTGATTAATACTTAAAAGTGTATTTTTATCAAGGTTTTATATCATCATTCTGCACTTGAAGTATCAATAACTCCTTAACTAAAACATGTTTTATAATAATATATCTAATAATAAAGATACCTTTAATTCCTGGTAAATGTTCATTTTAAATGCAGGCCTATCACATAAATAAAAGGATTGATTGATGAATTTAAGAACTAAATTGAAAGGATAAAGAGATGACCAAACTTAGAAAAGAGATGTCGGTGCAATCCAAACTAGAATACTATTCGGTAATTGGGTCATATTTGGAACTATAGATCTTAGATTTAGGTCTACATTATATGCATGGAAAGGTAAGACATAGGCTTACAACTTTTATATGGAGCCCAAGATCTATAAGGCCATTTTCAAGTCCAAATTGTAGCAACAACAAAGAAGTCTGAATTTGTCATCTAGCCCAAGCATTGTTTAGTGTTTGGCCCATATCTGGAGTTTTAAAAGTCTAAATGAGCTAAGTTTTTTACACAAGAAAAGGATACAATTTCCTACAACTTTAATGTTTTCAAGTAGCTCTAATTTTGACGTTATCAATGATGTTTTGAGTAAACAATAGAAGATAAGGATTGTCACCAAGTCAAGAGTTGGTCACTCACTCATCAATTAGTCATCAAATCAATAATTCCTAATTTTGGCATATAAAAGGAAGGATTTGCCATGCATTTAGGCATCTTGGTTTTCAAATCAAGATCATGCTCTTGCCTTTTCTCTTTGTATTTTTTGTAATGTTTATGCTTTGCTTTCATTAATATCAAGTTTATGCTTTTCATTTCCTTTCATTTACTTTGTTAACTCTTATCTTATTTATTTTTTTATTCTGTTTATTTATTTTTCTTTCTTTCATTATGTCTAGCTAAGTTTATTATGTCAAGGTGAAAAGGTTACACTAATGGTGTAAGAATAGTATAAACTTAATATGGACTTTAATGTTTGATACTAACATGTTTTGTATTTGTTATCTTGTTCACTTTATAATACCTTGTTTGTTAAATGATCAATCTTGATTTATATTGTATAACACTTGGTACAACAAATGCTTGGCACTTTCATAGCCTATACTGTATGGGTATAATTGACACCTGAGCTATGAAAGGAACTTGATTTGTTGTTAACATAAGTTATAATCATGAATGTTTGATGAAATTTACAAGTATTAACATTAATCGAATAAGATAACGAATGTAATCATGTTAACAATTTATAATCTGATTGGAACCTCCTTTTATATGGTTTCCAATTGAATAATAAGAGTTTATACTATACTTGTTTGACATACCATTAGTGGAACCTCTAACCTTGACATTTGTCATTATCATTGTTTAATCTTTACATTAATATTTCATCTCAAAGTTCTCATCATTTTCTTCTTCTTGTCCTTCTCCTTCTTTTTTTTTATTATTATTACTACTGCTACTATTATTAGTATAATTATTATTATTATTATTATTATTATTGCTACTAATATTATTGTTGTTGTTGTTGTTGTTTATAATTTGTACAATTAACCTCCATGTGGTTCGACCCCGGTCTTACCGGGTTATTTATTACTTTGACACTCCTACACTTGGGAGAAGACATTAATCTTTAGTCATGTCAAGTTTTAGGTGTTGTTGCTTGGGAGGTAAGTTTTATATAAATTATAATATTTATTTTATTTTCTCTTTTCACTTTTCTTGTATATAACTTTGTTTCTTTTCTCTTGTTTCTTCTTCTTTTGTTTTCTTCTTCCTTTTATTATATTCCTAGATGTACATGAGAGTGTGGTCATGTACATCAAGTGTAGACTTTATAGGATATCCTCATCATTTTCAGAAAAAATGGCCGAATAAGATAATCAATCACTATATAATGAGAATAACCATGCTAGAACAGTTAGAAATCACATGAATCCCACAACAACAAGTGCACCATCATGTATAGTTTTTCCTCCCGATGCATCTTATTTTAATTTTAAGCCAGACATTATTCAACTTTTACCTTCTTTTCATGGCTTAGAATTGGAAAATCCATACTCGCATTTAAGGGAATTTGAGGAGGTCTGTAACACATATAATTATTTAAATTGTAGCATAAACACCATCAAATTAAAGTTTTTTCCTTTTTCATTAAAAGATAAAGCTAAAACATGGCTATAAAATTTAAAACCAGGATCCATTCGTGCATGGGATGAAATGCAACAACAGTTTTTAAAGAAGTTTTTCCCATCTCACAGAACAAACTCTTTCAAAAGAGAAATCACCACTTTCACTCAAAAACTAGGAGAAACATTTTACCAATGTTGGGATAGGTAGCGAGACTCAATTTCACTCAAAAACTAGGAGAAACATTTTACCAATATTGGGATAGGTATCAAGACATGCTTAGTACTTGCCCTCATCATGGTTTTGAAACATGGAGATTGGTTTCACATTTTCATGAAGGGTTAACACCTAGAGAAAGACAAATGGTTGAATTGATGTGCAATAGAACTTTTAAAGATAAAGACCCTGATGAAGCAATGAAGTACTTAGACTTGTTAGTTGAAAATGCTCAAAATTGAGACACTGCAAGTACTTATGAGGCATCGAGTAAAACTCAACCTCATACATCTAGTGGAGGTATGGACAACCTTAGGGAAGATCATGACCTCCAAGCCAAGTTTGCATCTTTAGCTAGAAAAGTCGAGGCATTAGAATTGAAAAATAATGGTCAATTAAAATCTGTTGAAAACATTGTGTCAAATATGTGAAACAAATAAACGCTCAACCAATAATTGTCCAACCTTGCCTTCTTTTAAAGAATGTCTCCATAAAGAAGCTCATGCTTTAAATAGTTTTCAAAAGGCCAACCACAACCCATACTCCCAAACATACAACGCTGGTTGGAGAAATCAACCAAATTTCTGTTGGAAGAGTGAGAACAACAATGCATAAATTTCACAACCACCGTTTCAAGCACACCATAATTTCTAAAATTCTCATGGATATACACCTCCTTATGCTCCACCTCCTATAAGAAATCTTGAGGAAACATTGCATACATTCATTGAAAAGCAAAAGACAATCAATACTCAACTTGCTCAAAATATGACAAATTTTAAAGATACTCTTGCAAAATTAACATCTGCTCTCAATTTCCAAGAGAAAGGTAAGTTTTCATCTCAACCACAACAAAATTCCAAGGGCCAATACAATGCAAATGCAAGTAGTTTAGGAAGCTAACACATATATCAAGTTAAATCAGTCACTACTCTTCGCAATGTTAAGGTTATTGAAAAATCATCTTTTGAACCTTATGAGAAAGATGATGAGTCAATCTCTAAGGGTAAGGAAGGGGTTGAATCTAAAAATTGCAAAGAAAAGACTGATTCTTCGCCAACACTTCCATTTCCTCATGCCAAGACTAAACAAAAAAAAGTTAATCACAACTCTGAAATGTTTGAAACTTTCAAACAGGTAAGAATCAATATCCCTTTACTAGATGTTATTAAACAAGTTCCTTCTTATGCTAAATTTTTGAAAGATCTATACACTGTGAAGAGGAAACTGAATGTGAAAAAAAAGTCTTTCTAGCTGAATAAGTAAGTGTTATTCTTTAGAACAAGAATGCTTTGAAATATAAAAACCCTAGTTGTCCTGCAATTTCTTGCTTTATTGGAGAACATAAAATTGAAAGAGTCTTACTTGATCTCGGTGCTAGTGTGAATTTACTTCCATATTCAGTTTTTTAGGGTCTCAATCTAGGTGAGTTAAAACCAACTTCTATAACTCTTTTACTTGTCAATAGATTTGTAAAAGTGCCTAGAGGAATAGTCAAAGATATGTTAGTACAAGTTGATAAATTCATTTATCCTATGGATTTTGTTATCTTGGACACAAAACTTGTTAAAGCATGTAATTCATTTCCTGTTATTTTAGGAAGTCCATTTCTTGCAACTTCTAATGTAGTGATTAATTGTAGAAATGGACTGATGAAGCTATCATTTGGAAACATGACAAAGGAGATGAATATTCTCAACATTTGCAAGTAACTTAGAGATGATAATGATTTATAAAAAGTAGATCATATTGATGAATTAGTTTATTATCAACTTGAATCTACTTTAAGTAAAAATGAGTTGGATGAATCTGAAGATTTACAAATAATTTATTCTGAGAAAGAAATCACGAATGAAAAAAGCACTGAAAATATTGATGCGAATCTTTTATCAATAGTGACAACAAATTCAACATCTAATATTACACCAATCGATGATTACTTTCCTCACGAATCCTTACTTTCTCTTAGTCCAATGCCTTGGTATGATAAAAATATCAATTTTCTTGCTTTAGGAGATTTGCCAGCTGATTGGAGTAACCAAGATAAAGAAAAGTTTTTGAACGAAGTGAAGAACTTTTATTGTGATGACCCTAAGTTATTCAAATACCGCCCTAATCAAACATTTCAAAGATTCATTCCCGACAATAAGATAAGTAATGTCATTAAACTTTGTCATTCTGAAGTATGTGGAAGTTATTTCTCATAAAAAAAAGACAACTGTAAAAATCTTTCAAAACAAATTTTATTGGCCCACCATGTTCAAGGACACGCATGCATTTTGAAAATTGTCAAAAAGTTGATACTAGTCAAAAAAATTTGTTTTATAATTCTTAATTCTATGCATTTCCTAGAAAGCTAAGATCAAGATAGAGCAATTCTTATGGGACCTTTGATATTAAGAATTCAATTAATGACAATGTTTTTAAGAAAAATGGACATCGTTTGAAAGCTTACTTTGATAATTTTCCTAGTGAAAATGAATCAACTGGTTTGAATGATCTTATAGATAAAGGTTGATTGTTTTGTTTTTCTCACATTTGTTTTTGTGTTTCTTTTTTAGTGATTTTTGCTAGATTCTCTCACCCCAGTCAAATGGTGGATAACAGTACTTTGTGACTTAAGTCGGTTCTTTTAGTTTCCTATAATAATTTATATTTGTGTATATATTTGTGCAATTTTTTGAATCTCTCTTGCAATTCTCATTTGAAAATGGACATTAATCTTGAAAAATTGAAAAATTATTTCCCGTTCTGCCTTAGAACACGATTACAAAACTTTACTGTATTAGATGTGTAAGATTGAGATTGTTAATGAATCATGGAATTCTTGAAGATATTCGCTGGTTGATTGAAGCAAAGATTCAATTATCAGGTGAGTCCTCTAACTCCTTCATTTCACACGCTTGAAATAGGTAAAAGCACTTTTGCAAAGAAATGTCATGCAAAACGACTAAAAGTCTATCATCGATGTGTTAGATGGACTTATAATGCACAATGTTGTTCTTTAGGAATGGTATCTATAAACCGTGAAGATAAAATACAATTCATTAAGGATAGCCTCAGTAAGGAGTCTTTAGATAATCTTCTATTGACTTTTGAGACACATTCTAGTGGAGATGTGCATCATGTAATTCGTGATTTATGGCCACTATTTCATAAAGAACATGATCGACTTAGTCTTGGGAATCTGACTAAAAAAAACTCTGTTTGCTAGTTTTGAAGAAAACTGGATGGGAAGCCTATCCCCGACCTATAGAGGGCGTTTAAGCTGTTCTTAGACATAAAACCAAGGGAAGATGTGAGCCACAATCACAACTACCTATACATACACATGCTTTTTCAAAAGTAAATAAATAAATAAATAGAGAGAGAGAGAGAGAGTGAGGCTCCACTTAGCCTACATATAGGTGGTATGATTGTTTTTGTAATTTCTCATCTATAAAATTCTCTCATCCTTCCTTTCATTTCTACTTAACCCATACATTTAACAAATACAGAAGTGTGTAGAAATGACAAGTTCCTCAAGTCATCATATAAGAAATATTTGTGTTTTTGGTGGATTTAGTCTTGGGAAAGAAAAGGAGTTTTTAGAATCAGCAAATCATCTTAGTCAGGTGATAGCTGAGAAAAAGATTCATTTAGTGTATAGGGGAGACAATCTTGGGTTAATAGGAGGTGTGTTAATAGCTATATTTTTAGAAGGTAATCAAGTTTTGGGGGTTATCCTCGAAGCTTTGGCACAAGGGGACATCATTGAAAAAACAATTAGAGAGGAACTACAGGTCTCCACAATGTCTACTCGAATGAATGTAATGTTTAACCATGCTGATGCCTTCATTGCTTTACCAGGTGGTCTAGGCACATTGGAAGAGATATTTCATATTTCCTCTTGGGCCCAACTGCACATTCACCATAAACCCATAGGTTTGTTAAATGTTAATGGTTATTATGATAAGTTGTTGTCTTTACTTGATCATATTGTGGAACAGGAATTTCTAAGATCTTCTACACGACAAATCATAATCTCTGCTGCTACTACTGAACAATCGATTGACCAACTACAATCTTTCATTCTTGTAATTGATCCTTCAATGAGTCACATAAATTGGTCAACTAAGAAAAGCCGTAAAAAGCTTAGATTGGATTTGAGCCTTCATTTGTGAATCTTTGAGTCTTTTGGTTTTATTGTTGTGTGTTGTTGTTTCTTATATTTATTTCAGTGTGTTTCAGGTTTGTCAATATTCATTATTTCAGGTGATATTTTCTATATTCTATCTTTCTACCTTTAAACATTGAGAACAATGTCTTTTTTTATTTGGGGAAAGAGGGTAGTATCTAAAAAAAAAACTAATTGTGTTTTCTATTTCATAAAGTATGTGCAAAATTGTTGTTACTATGATGACAAAGTAAGGAGAATATTTTATGACTCTTGAGACGCATCTTAGTAATCATTCGTAACAAGGTCTATCATAATACTTCTTGAAATATTCAGCTTTACAAACTCTTACATTATTATCACTTAATTCTGCTCATATACTTATTTAACATGTATTCTTAAACCTTAATTTACACACACACACTTTAAACATATGATTGTGGGTTGCATATTGGATTATTATATTATTTATGTTCTTTTGTTAAAGATAACAACTAAGGGAAAGAGATAGTATATAATTAAAAAGAAAAAGGAAAAAAATGATAATAATAAAAATATAAATAAGTTTGGTTTCGTAACCTCGTTAACCTAAGCAATTAAGCCCGAAGGGGTGTTTTAACACCTAATACCCTAAAGTCAACTGACTTGGGAGCTATTGACCCAATGCTTGTTACATGAATTGAGGAGAAAAGTTTAAGGAAATCAAATATTGCGTTATCTACATATCAGTATCTGCGACCCGAGTTATTAAGCTTGTAGGGGTGTCTTAACACCTAATGCCCTAAGACCAACTAGTCTGGAAATCATTAGCTGAAAGCTTATTACATGGGTTAAAGATTCATAGTGTTTTAAATTATAAGTATATATATTAAAAAAAACGACAAATAATAATCCCAACCAAAGGAAGTTAACCTTAAACATTAGAACAAAAAAAATTTTTTCTTTCAACAAAAGCCTCATAATTATATATTCATACATTTAGCACAAAAGAAAGGTTTATGAATATCTTGTTAAGAGGTATTGAGCAAGTATATAATGAGAGTTTGTTTATCTGGATAGATTAATGGAAGTTAAATAATGACTAGCTTGCTTTGTGGAATTTGCAACATATTTTTCTATTTTAACAATTTGATTACTAGGGACTAGTAATAAGCTGGCCGGGGGGTGTGATTAATACTTAAAAGTGTATTTTTATCAAGGTTTTATATCATCATTCTGCACTTGAAGTATCAATAACTTCTTAACTAAAGCATCTTTTATAATAACATATCTAATAATATAAGATACCTTTAATTCCTGGTAAATATTCATTTTAAATGCAAGCCTATCACATAAATGAAAGGATTGATTGATGAATTTAAGAACTAAAATTGAAAGGACAAAGAGATGGCCAAACTTAGAAAAAAAATGTCGGTGCAAACCAAACCGGAACACTGTTCGGTAATTGGATCATATCTGGAGCTGTAGATCTCAAATTTAGGTTTATTTTATATGGATGGAAAGGTAAGAAATAGGCTTACAACTTTCATAGCCCAAGATCTAAAAAGGCCATTTTCAAGTCTAAATTGTAGCAACCACAAAGAAGTCTGAATCTATCTTCTAACCCGAGCACTATTCAGTGTTTGGCCCATATCTAGAGTTCTAGAACTCCAAATGACCTTAATTTTTTACACAAGAAAAGGATACAATTTCCTACAACTTTAATGTTTTCAAGTAGCTCTAATTTTGACGTTATCAATGATGTTTTGGGTAGACAATTAAAGATAAGGATTGTCACCAAGTTAAGAGTTGGTTACCCACTCATGAATTACTCATCAAATCAATAGTTTCCAATTTTGGCCTATAAAAGGAGGCATTTTCCATGCATTTAGGCATCTTGGTTTCTAGATCAAGATCATGCTCTTACTTCCTCTCTTTGTATTTTTAGTAATGTTTATGCTTTACTTTCATTAATATCAAGTTTATGCCTTCCATTTCCTTTCCTTTACTTTGTTAACTCTTATCTTATTTATATTCTTATTTTGTTTATTTATTTTTCTTTCTTTCATTATGTCTAGCTAAGTTTATTATGTCAAGGTGAAAAGGTTACACAAATGGTGTAAGAATAAGTATAGTGTAAACTTAATATGGACTTTAATATTTGATACTAACATGTTTTGTATTTGTTATCTTGTTCACTCTTTAATACTTTGCTTGTAAAATGACTAATCTTGATTTATGTTGTATAACACTTGGTACAACAAATGCTTGGCACTTTCATAGCTCATACTGTATGATATAATTGACACCTGAGCTATGAAAGGAACTTGATTTGTTGTTAATATAAGTTATAATCATAAATGCTTAATGAAATTTACAAGTACTAGCATTAATCATATAAGATGACTAATGTAATCATGTTAACAATTTATAATTTGATTGGAACCTCCTTGGTGTGTGGTTTCCAATTGAATAATAAGAGTTTATACTATACTTGTTTGATATATCATTAGTGGAACTTTTAACCTTAACATTTGTTATTATCATTATTTAATCCTCACATTAATATTTCATCTCAAAGTTCTCATCATTTTTTTTTTATTACTACTACTACTACTACTACTACTACTAGTATTACTATTATTATTATTATTATTATTATTATTATTATTATTATTGCTACTAATATTATTGTTGTTGTTATTGTTGCTGTTACTTTTATTGTTGTTTATAATTTGTACAATTAACCTCCATGTGGTTCAACCCCGGTCTTGTCGGGTTATTTATTACTTCGACACTCCTACATTTGGGAGAAGACATTAATCTTTTAGTCGTGTCAGAGCCTTATTTGATCTTGGAGTTAGTGTAAATTTACTTTAATATTCAGTTTTTCAAAGTCTCAAGCTCGGTGAATTAAAACTAACTTCTTTAACTCTCTTACTTGCTGATAGATTTATAAAAGTGCCGAGAGGAATAGTTGAAGATGTGTTAGTGCAAGTTGATAACTTCATTTATCCTGTGGATTTTGTTATTTTGAACACAGAACCTGTTGAAGCATGTAATTTATTTTTTGTTATTTTAGGACGTCCGTTTCTTGCAACTTCTAACGCACTGATTAATTGTAGGAATGGACTAATAAAGCTATCATTTGGAAACATGATATTAGAGATGAATATTTTCAACATTTGCAAGCAACCTCGAGATAATAATGATTTATAAGAAGTAGATCATATCGACGAATTAGCTTATAATCAACTTAAATCTAATTTAAGTAAAAATGAGTTGGATGAATCTGAAGATTTGCAAATGATTTATTTTGATGAAGAAATCACGGATGAAAAACACACTAAAAATGTTAATGCAAATCTTTTGTCAAGAGTGACAACAAATTCTATAACTGACATCACACCAATCGATGATTGCTTTCCTGACAAATTCTTACTTTCTCTTAGTCCAATACCTTGGTATAATAAAAATATCAATTTTCTTGCTTCAGGAGATTTGCCAACTGATTGGAGTACCCAAGACAAAAAAAAAATTTGAAGAAGTTTTATTATGATGACCTTAACTTATTCAAAAATTATCCTGATCAAATATTTCAAAGATATATTCCTGACAATAAGGTAAGTAGTGTTATTAAACCTTGTCATTCTAAAGCATGTGGGAGTCATTTTATGTATATATATAAAAGATAGCTACAAAAATCTTTTAAAATAGATTTTATTGGCGCACCATGTTCAAGGACACGCATGCATTATGCAAAACTTGTGAAAATTGTCAAAACGTTGATACTGGTCAAAAAGTTTTGTTATTTAATTCTCAACTCAATTTATTCCCTAGAGAGCTAAGATCAAGATGGGGCAGTTCATTTATTGAGAAACATGTGTATCCTTATAGGGCCTTTGATATTGAGAATCCAAAGAATGACAATGTTTTTAAGTAAATGGACATCATTTGAAGGCTTACTTTGATAATTTTCCTTGTGAAAATGAATCAACTAGTTTGAATGATTTTGTAGATAAAGGTTGATTATTTTTTTTCTCATCTTGTTTTTGTGTTTTGTGTTTTTTTTTGTGACTCTTGGTTTGGTGGTCTCTTTTACCCCGGTCAAATGACGGACAACGGTACTTCATGACTTAAGTTGGTTCTTTTCGTTTCCCATAATAACTAATATCTATGTATATATTTGCATAATTGTTTGAATATCTCTTCCAATTCTCATTTGATAATGGACACTAATCTTGAAAAATTGAAAAAGTATTTTCCTGCTCTGCCTTAGAATGCGATTAAAAAAATTTACTGTGCTAGATGTGCAAGATTGAGATTGTTAATGAATCATGGAATTCCTGAAGATATTCACTGGTTGATTAAAGCAAAGGTTCAATTATCAGGTGAGTACTCGAATTCCTTCATTTCACACATGCTTAGAACAAGTAAAAGCACTTTTGCAAAGACACGTCATGCAAAATAACTGGAAGTTTGTCATCAATATGCCAGATGGACTTGTAATGCATAATGTCGTTCTTTAAGAATGATATCTATAAACTGTGAAGATAAAATACAATTCATTAAGGATAGCCTGAGCAGGAGTCTTTAGATAATCTTTTATTAACTCTTGACACGCATCCTAGTGGAGATGTGTATCATGTAATTTATGATTTATAGCCACTATTTCATAAAGAACATGCTCGACTTATTCTTGGAAATTTGACTAAAAAGGACTATGTTTGCCAGTTTTTAAGAAAAATAGATAAGAAGCCTATTCTTGACCAATAAAAGGCGTTTAAGTCATTCTTGGATGTAAAACTAAGGGAAGATAGGAGCCACAATCACAACTACCTGTACATACACATGCTTTTTTAAAAGTAAATAAATAAAAAAAGAGAGAGTGTGTGTGTGAAACTCCAGCTGGCCTACATATAGGTGGTATGATTGCCTTTTTTATTTCTCATCTATAAAATTCTTTTTTCCTTCCTTTCATTTCTACTCAACCTATACATTCAACAAATATAGAAGTGTGTAAAAATGGCAAGTTCCTCAAGTCATCTCATAAGAAATATTTGTGTTTTTGGTATATCTAGTCGTGGGAAAGAAAAGGAATTTTTAGAATTAGCAAATTATCTTGGTCAAGTGCTAGCTGAGAGAAAGATTCATTTAGTGTATGGGGAAGGTAGACTTGGGTTAATGGGAGTTATGCCAATAGCTGTATTTTTAGGAGGTAGTCAAGTTTTGGAGGTCGTCCCTAAACGACAAATCATAATATCTGCTGCTGCTACTGAACAATTAATTGACCAACTATAATCTTTTATTCTTGTAATTGATCCCTTTATGAGTCGTATAAATTGGTCATCTAAGGAAAGCCTAAAAAGCTTAAAATAGATTTGAGTCTTTATTTGTAAATTTTTTTGTCTTTTTTTATTATTGTGTTTTATTATTTCTTATTTGTGTTTAAATGTGTTTCAGGTTTGCTAGTGTTTGTTATTTTAGGTGATGTCTTCTCTACTCTATCTTTCTACTTTAGGACATTGAAGATAATGCCTCATTTTGGTTGAGGGGAGGGAGTAGTAGTTGACATAAAAAAATTAACTAACTGTGTTTTCTATTTCATAAAGCATGTGAAAAATTATTGTTACTAGAATGGCAGAGTAAAAGAGCTTTTTTATTAAAGTGAATCTTGAGACACATCTTAGTAACCATTCTTAATAAGGTCTATCATAATACTTCTTGAAATATTCAGGTTTATAAACTCTTGCATTGTTATCACTTAATTCTACTCATATACTCATTTAACATGTATTCTTAAATCTTAATTTACACATACACACTTTAACATATGATTGTGGGTTGCACATTAGATTCTTATATTATTTATGTTCTTTTGTTAAAGGTAACAACTAAAGGAAAGGGATAGTATCTTATTTAAACAAAAAAAGAAAAAAACAAACATAAAAATTAAAATAAGAGGAAAAAAATAATGATAATAAAAATATAGATAAGTTTGGCTTCGTAGCTTCCCTAACTTAAGCAAGTAAGCCCAAATGAGTGTCTTAACACCTAATACCTTAAAGTCAACTGAATTGGGACCTATTGGCCTAACGCTTGTGACATGGGTTTAAGAGAAAAGCTTAAGGGAATCAAACATTGCACTATCTACATACTAGTATCTGCAATCCGAGTTACTAAACTCGTAGGGGTGTCTTAACATCTAATGCCCTAAATAAGACCAACTAGTTTGGGAGCCATTAGTTGAAAGCTCGTTACATGGGTTAAAGATGCATGGTGTTTTACATTATATGTATATATATTAAAAAAAAGAAGAAAAAGAAAAAAATAATCTCAACCCAAGAAAGTTAACCTTAAACATTAGAATAAAAATATTGTTTTCTTCTAAGAAAAGTCTTATAATTATGTGTTGATATATTGAGCATAAAAGAGAGGTTTATTAATATCTTGTTAAGAGGTATTGAGCATATATATAAATTTAATGAGAGTTTGTTTATCTGGATAGATTAATAGAAGTTGAATGATGAATACCTTGCTTTGTGGAATTTATAAATTATTTTTTATTTTAACGTTTTGACTACTAGGGACTAGTAATAAGCTAGTTGGGGGGTATGATTAGTACTTAAAAGTATATTTTTTATCAAGGTTTTATATCATCATTTTGCACTTGAAGTATGAATAACTCCTTAATTAAAACATGTTTTATAATAACATATCTAATAATATAAGATACCTTTAACTTATGGTAAATATTTATTTTAAATATAGGTCTATCATATAAATAAAAGGATTGATTGATGAATTTAAGAACTGAAATTGAAAGGATAGGGAGATGGCTAAACTTAGAAAAAAGATGTCGGTGTAGTCCAAACCAGAACACTGTTCGATAATTGGGTCATGTCTTGAGCTGTAGATCTCAGATTTAGGTCTACTTTTATGCATGGAAAGGTAAGACAGAGGCGTACAACTTTCATATAGATCCCAAGATTTAAAAAAGGTTATTTTTAAGTCTAAATTGGAGTAACAACAAAGAAGTTCAAATATATTCTCCAACTCAAGTACTATTTAGTGTTTGGCCCATATTTGAAGTTTTAGAAGTTCAAATAACCTTATTTTTTTACACAAGAAAGCTAAGAGAATTTTCTACAACTTTCATCTTTTCAAGTGGTTCCAATTTTGAAGTTATTAATGACGTTTTGGGCAAACAAGAAAGGATAAGGATTGTCATCAAGTCAAGAGTTGGTCACCTACTCATCAATTAGTCATCAAATCAATAGTTTCTAATTTTAGCCTATGAAAGGAGGCATTTAGGCATCTTGGTTTCTAGATCAAGATCATGCTCTTGCTTTCTCTCTTTGTATTTTTTTGTAATGTTTATGTTTTACTTTTATTAATACCAAGTTTATACCTTTCATTTCCTTTCATTTACTTAGTTAACTCTTATCTTATTTATGTTCTTATTTTGTTTATCTATTTTTCTTTCTTTCATTATGTCTAGCTAAGTTAATTATGTCAAGGTGAAAAGGTTACACTAATGGTGTAAGAATAAGTATGGTATAAACTTAATATGAACTTTAATGTTTGATACTAACATGTTTTATATTTGTTATCTTGTTCACTCTTTAATACATTGCTTGTTAAAGGATTAATCTTGATTTATGTTGTATAACAATGAGTACAACAAATGCTTGACACTTTCATAGCTCATAATGTATGGTATAACCAAAACCTGAGCTATGAAAGGAACTTGATTTGTTGTTAACATAAGTTATAATCATGAATGCTTGACGAGATTTACAAGTATTAGCGTTAATCGAATAAGATAACTAATGTGATCATGTTAACAATTTATAATTTAATTGGAACCTCTTTTATGTGTGGTTTCCAATTAAATAATAAGAGTTTATACTATACTTGTTTGACATACTGTTAGTGGATCCTCTAACCTTGACATTTGTTATTATCATTGTTTAATCCTTACATTAATATTTCATCTCAAAGTTCTCATCTTCTTCTCCTTCTTTTTCTTTATTATTATTATTGGTATTACTATTGGTATTACTACTAATACAATTTTCTACAACTTTCATGTTTTCAAGTGGTTTCAATTCTGATGTTATCAATGACATTTTGGATAGACAATAGAAGATAAGAATTATCAACAAGTCAAGAGTTGGCCACCTACTCATCAATTAATCATCAAATCAATAGTTCTCAATTTTGGCCTATAAAAGGAGGCATTTGCCATGTATTTAGGCATCTTGATTTCCAGATCAAAATTATACTCTTGTTTTCTCTCTTTGTATTGCTTATGTTTTGCTTTCATTAATATCAAGATTATGTATTTCATTTCCTTTCATTTACTTAATTAACTTTTATCTTATTTATTTTCTTATTTTGTTTATTTATTTTTCTTTCTTTTATTATGTTTAGTTAAGTTTATTATGTCAAGGTAAAAAAGTTACACAAATGGTGTAAGAATAAGTATTGTGTAAACTTAACATGGACCTTAATATTTGATACTAACATGTTTTGTATTTGTTACCTTATTCACTCTTTAGTAACTTGCTTGTTAAATGGTTAATCTAGATTTATGTTGTATAATACTTGGTATAACAAATATTTGGCACTTTTATAGTCCAACTATATGGTATAACCTATACATGTGCTATGAAAGGAACTTAATTTGTTGTTAACATAAGTTATAAACATGAATACCTGACAATATTTACAAGTATTAGCATTATTCAAATAAGATAACTAATATAATAATGCTAGCCATTTATAATTTGATTGGAACCTCTTTTATGTGTGGTTTCTAATTGAATAATAAGAGTTTATAATATACTTATTTGACATACCATTAGTGGATCCTTTAACCTTGACATTTGTTATTATCATTGTTTAATCCTTACGTTAATATTTCATCTCAAAGTTCTCATCAACTTCTTATTATTATTATTATTAGTACTACTACTACTACTACTATTGTTATCTATAATTTATACAATTAACCTCCTTATGATTTGACCCCGGTCTTGCTAGGTTATTTATTACTTCGACCCTCCTGCACTTGAAAGAAGACATTAATCTTTCGATCGTGTCAATAAACGACTTAGGCGTAGTGGGAGCAATTTTAACTTGAAATGATTATTAAAAAATTCACCTTGGCTAGGACTAAGATGAGGTTCTTAAATAAAAGAATTGGCATGAATGAATTTCTATCATTCATGTGTCTATTATGATTGAAGCCGAATATCAAATTATTCATTTGCCACTAATGAAAAATGAGCAAATAAAATTTCTGATTTGAAGTCAATGTTTTTAGTAATAAGACTAAGACTTATATAATGTATTTTTTTTAACAAGGAGAGCAACGTCATACATTTTTTGACTTAAGAAAATAAAAGAGTAAACTCCACTAAAGCATGTATTTTATACTACATGTCCTAGCGACCATTACAAGAATAAAGAATGGATCCTTGCTTTTTTATTATGTGAGTCCTGAAGATCATATCTAAGATCTCAAAATCTTACTCTTTGTAACTTTTGACTATATAATAAGGTGATGTATTAATGATCGCTATTTTAGGAGTATATGCTATGATCATGGAATGATTCGACTTATAAGAATACTCTTAAAAAAGCAAATTAATTCAAATTTGATTGATATAAGAAAGAAAGAAAAAGTAATTTTAGTTCTACACCTGTTACTTGTATTTATCAGCCGAGATCATACACTTAAAAAGATTTGATATAATTTAAAATACTTGTAATTATAAGGATGAATTGAGTATGGAAATTCTTAAAGGATTGAATTATATTCAATCATGTGTAACTAAAAATACGTGGGGTATAGTGGTGTACTTTAAGAAATAATTAATTATGAGGTTGATGTCTCCTATATAACCTGTATTAGATTTATATATTGGAGCTCCTTTCACCGTGTGCTTCAAGTCTCACAATTTGTTCATCAAGTATGAAATTCTTGTGTAAGTTTGAAGTATAATGTGTTAAAGAGATTTGGTCCTTTATAGGCAAGTGAGAGAGATGTTAATTATTGGGTTAAACCTGGCCCACCCATGATAGATGGGCCTGACCCAAGTTATTAGAGGAGTTTATAAAGGAAGTAACTGCCTCCTTTAATCATATATAAATGTATATAACCCGTATGAAAAAAAAAAGGATAAGTTTTCATAATTGAAAGCACATAGTTTTTTCTTTCTCTTCTCTCATCTTAACTCTCTGCATTAACTTGATAAGATTTATAAAGATATTTGTACTATGGAGTATCACTTTTATTCTAGTAATTAAAGTGGCACTGAAGTAATAGATCTAGGACTAAGAAAATATATTTTCACAAGTACGTTTTCCTTTTCGATCTACAGCTTTCTATAAGGTTTTTCATTGATTTTGAAAATGATCTATGTTATCTTTAGTTTATTTATTTTATGGATTTTTTAAAAGATATTTCATGTGTATTGTGCCCTTCAGCCATGGATCGAATGACTCTGTTACCACTTATAATAGACTTGTAAATAAAGAATAAATAAATAACCACTATGATGAGGCTAAGTCCTCCAAGTACTTGTATTGGATGAAATTCTGAATTCCTTTTCATTCATAATAACAACTTAAATAAGAGTACAATTAACCAACAAACTACTACTTACATAAATTAACAACTTATAATTAATAATTATTGTGCTTTTGACATAACAATCCAGTAATTAACTACATATCCCACATCATATTAAATGTGCGTTTGGAAACGCGGGCTACTTTGTGTTTTAAAAAATTTAATTTTTTATTTAAATATAATTTTTTATATTAATTTAATATATTTAATAATAAATTTTAAAAAATAATAACAACTACACTATTAAATAAACAATAATTACCCCAAAACAAGAGCAACAATGCAACCCCGCTTTAATAAATGGCTTTAGATCCAAGACCCCACGTCCTAACAGGCCCATGAGATTTTGTTGTACACCGCTCACAGCCCTTGCTTTTGTGTGGACTGATCTGACCAAGACTGGAAACCTGGAGATGTTACCGAAATAATCAATCAGTATTCGTCGGCTTCGCCTTCTTTTCTTTTCTTCTCTCTTCCCTTCTATTTATGCTTATTTCCATACCCTTTATCTTTATTTGTATTTCCGCAATTTAAAGCACAAACAAGTTTTAGGGTTTGAAGGAAGTAGGTATTAGTGAAGTGGAAGAGGCATGGCAAAAGAGGGACCCAACTGGGACGGATTGCTCAAATGGAGCCTTGCCCATTCTGATGGAACTGCTCCAAATCGCAATCTCAGGTAATCATTTATTGATGTTAAGAAGAATTAGTTGTTTTTTTCATAGAAAAAGATTGAAAAATGCATTGAATTTGTATAATGACAGTGAGGAGGATAGAAGATGGTTTACGGAAGCTATGCAATCACAGAGCGTTGATGTGATAAAGAGAATGAAGGAGATAACTCTTGTGATGCAAACCCCAGAACAAGTGTTGGAATCTCAAGGAGTTACTCCTGCTGATATTGAAGGTACTCTTTGTTGGGTCTTAATAATTTGGATTTGTAATTACTTATGTAATGAACTTGTTCTTTGGCAGATTTATTGGATGAGCTACAAGAACATGTTGAGTCCATTGACATGGCCAATGGTACGTTTTGTCTTAGTATATCTTGGCAACCTCAACTATCCACTTGTCTGTCACATATTCTCTTATTTCATTTCTCAGGTTGGCTTTGTTATTTATTTATTATTGTCTTATGCATATCGAAACTGCTCATCTGAGTATGTATGGTTAGCATCGGGATACTCCTGGCATTTTGATACCGTTCTCTTGTAGTTAATATTTTTATGTCCCATCTTCACCTAGCCCTGTAGTCAATATTTTTCTCTACCAACATCTTCGTAGTTGACATGGTTGGCACTTGGCAGGGAATATTTTGTATTGTGGGTAACACTGTGCAAGACAGCTCTAAACTGTTACGGCTCTTTTTTATGTTTCTGTTTATTGCAAATTGTGACAGTTTGGATCGTTCTGATTAAGTTGGAAATTTGTGGAGTATCTACTTGCATGGGTTGCGTGATGACATGTTTTATGATTTGCATGTCTTTTGACAAATTGGAATGAATATGCCTGTGGAGTTATTACAATATATGAAAATTTGACTGCATCTTTCCTTGGACATGTACTTATCAATATGCAATAAATCAGTTGATTTTGACTCTCTTACAAGTACAGATTCTGTTATGTATGCATATGTGCAGATCTTCATTCAATCGGGGGTTTAGTCCCTCTCCTTGGTTTTCTGAAGAACACCCATGCTAGTGTTCGAGCAAAGGCTGCTGAAGTTGTAACCACCATTGTCCAGAACAACCCTAGGAGTCAGCAAATGGTTATGGAAGCAAATGGTTTTGAGCTTCTGCTTTCTAATTTCACTTCAGATCCTGATGTGACTGTAAGAACCAAAGCACTAGGTGCAATATCATGTAAGTACTGTTTTCATTTGTACGTGTCAATCTTGACTATTACAGCTTTCAAGTTGCTTGTGTCCACTGCATTCCTTGGTTTAGAAGGATCTTAATGTGAGATATCTTGTTGGTGATTCTCAGCTTTAGTTCGACATAACAAACCAGGTATTGCTGCCTTTCATCTAGGAAATGGTTTTGCAGCTTTGAGAGATGCCCTGGGTTCTGAGAATGTGAGATTTCAAAGGTATTTGGAGTGCTACTTGTTATGCTGCAAATGGTCTTTTTGTTTGACCACTGATGAATTTGGCAATGCTAATTCATTATAAACAGTTAAAGAAATCAAAAATCTATTGTTCAACTGAAACAATGAGAGTTTGATTTTTCCAGTAGCTCCAAGACTGACTGAATTGATTCTTGATTTACTGCTCCATTTTTAGTTTCTTATAAAATTAATTTTTCAGGAAAGCATTGAACTTGATCCACTACCTACTGCATGAGAATAGTTCAGATTGCAGCATAGTCAGCCAGCTGGGATTCCCACGCATAATGTTGCAACTTGCCTCAAGTGAAGATGCAGAGGTACGAGAAGCTGCCCTTCGTGGCCTTCTTGAACTTGCTCGAAACAAAATAGATGGGAACACTGGTAGATTAGGTGAGGATGATGACAAATTGAAGCAACTCCTTGAAGAACGGATTAATGGTATCAGCCTGATGTCACCTGATGAGCTTGGGGCAGCTATGGAGGAAAGACAGCTTGTAGACACCCTCTGGGACACTTGCTACAATGAACCATCATCTCTACATGATAAGGGGCTTCTTGTACTCCCGGGGGGAGATTCACCTCCTCCTGATGTTGCCAGCAAGCATTTTGAACCTCCCCTCAGAGCTCAGGCTGCTAGACCTGATGCTGATAAAAATTCCAGTACTGAAAATAAACAAACCCCCTTATTATTAGGATTGGGTCCTGCACCAGAGGCTGCAAATGTCCAAGGGACCTCTAGTGGTGAAGTCAATCCTGATGAACCACAGAACACCTCTACATAATACTGAGACAGTTTCCAAGGTTTTTAAGGTGATCCATAGGTTTTGGAGTATTTGTTGTGTGTTCTTTTACTTGATTATCATTTTCCACTTATGTTACATTTATTTTCTCGCAGCAATTTTTTTTTGTGCCCTTAGTGAAGGATCATATTAGGTATTCTTTATACTATATCCTTGGGATAAATTTGAAATAAAATTCATGGATTGCTTAATTCATGTTATGCCCTGACCTAACTCCTGATGGTGTCTGTAATTCTATATCACCTCTTAGTTCCAACTTGACTTTAACCGAGCATCCTTTGATTGTGATAATGGAATATAGAGGGTGACTTTGTTGTATAAAATATGAGTATGAATTAAAGATTTATCCATGTTTTTAATTCGTGTTGAAGTGTGCATATTCCCCCTCTAATCTGTTGGAATTTTGTGGCAAACTTGTTCTTTGGATTATTGTATTTTGTGATTTTGATGTTTATCTGATTTGTTCCACTATGCTCTTGGTCAATCATCGAACTCTTTATAATATCTTCAAGCAGGACGTTGAGTAAAGAACTATCACGTGTTCATGATTTGATAGTATTCCTGTCATGTAATGCAATTAGACTTTCAATAACATGTTGTGAATGACATAATAACCTTCAAATTTGAATTATTCTACGTACATTTTTTCTTTGATAGGTCATGTAAACTTTTGTATTCTAATATGACATGCATTCATGATGATTCTGCACTCAGTGTGACATGGTTTTACATGGCATGCAGGCAGTCTAGTTCTACAACCCATTTCCTCATCTCGGTTAACAGTGATGCCTAGAACTGGAACATGAGAAAGAAAGGCAGTGAAAATCCAGTGGGTCTTCTTAGCAACTGAAAAGATGCAAGTTGGCAAGTTGGTATCGATCATGGTGTATTGGTAACGGCTTCTCGGAGGATTGAATGGTAATAGATCGTAATCTATCTTGAGGATCTGTTTTGGTTAGTCCTCGTTGCTACTCTGAAATCTTCACAAAGGCAAATGATATGTGATTGCTATGCTGGGGATGTACTGTAACAAGCTCAATATCTTTCTGGTGAAAATTTTGGATTTAGTGTCGTGTTTCAGTGTTGTCACTAGTGAAATGGATTTATAGTTTTCGTTTCTTTTCTTAAATATGCCCCCTAGAAATTGGTCCACACCTCATCCCTTGAACACACCAATTGACCAGTGAGCATCAGCATCTTCGTTCTGTAAGAGTAAGGCTGCCTTCGTTGACTAATTGAGACTGTTCGTTGAAACTGGAAGCAATCGCTAGAGTTCATCTGAATGTGAAGGTGGTGGATGTGTATGTCGTGTAAAGATTACAGCTGCCTCTTCCAGAGCTCCCATTTCGCTCACCGCTACTACTACGGCTTTCGCTTTCTTTTGCCAGGTTGTTTCTTGCCTGCCCATGGATTCGGCAGCAGATTGGAAGGTTCACTTATTCGGGACAATCTTCTAAAAATTAAGGAATCCGGTGGTCTACATTCCTAAACGCAGTATCAAGAAGATCAAGTATAGGCCTTTGGGCATAGCCTTAAATAGATGGGCAAAAAAGGTAAGCTTGCAAGTCCTTGAGTTAGCAATACTCGGCCGATTGCATGGCACTTTTACAACCCCCTATTTTGCCGACTGCTCTTTACTTCCAGTGCAGCTGGGCCATTGAAAGTTGAAACTGTCAAATTAATGCCACCCACTAACAGAGTGTTTGTTTTACATCTGTTTTTACACTTGCGGTATAATAAACGCATTAATGTGTTTAGTAATAAATCAAAATATGTTTTATACGAGTGGATGTATTAAAAAATTAAGTTTGAAATACAGTGTTTTTAAAACAGTTTTTACATATTGTTTCAATTAAGTTTTGTAAAACATTGTTTATTTTTGTGTTTCAAAAGTATTTTTAAAAAAATTTAAATTTTTTTTTATTTTAAATTAATATTTNAATTAAGTTTTGTAAAACATTGTTTATTTTTGTGTTTCAAAAGTATTTTTAAAAAAATTTAAATTTTTTTTATTTTAAATTAATATTTTTTTTGATATTTTCAGATATTTTGATGTGTTGATATTAAAAATAATTTTTTTAAAATAAATAAAATTATTATTTTAATATATTTTCTAGTGAAAAACTCTTTAAATAATAATCATAATTATATTTTCAAAAAATATTTTAGCATGTGTTTTACTACACGTAAACTTTAATCATAATTTTTACTAAATAAGTATTTAACCACAACTAATTATGTTTTTTAAAATTTATTTTATAAAAATATTATAACTACAAAAACTATCTTAAAAACAAACAAACACTCTATTTTATGTTAATATTATCACCATCTTTATTAACTCCATATAATTTGTTTATTACATTCAAAATTATTGTAGAAAATATCATACTTTTTTCATTTTTTTCTATAATTTTGATAGCTATTAATTGTTTTTGTTATTTATAAAATTAATCCAAGATAAATGAATTATATGGTCACTGTTTAAAGATATTTACGAGTGAATGATATAAATTACTAATATATGAATCTTTGTTATTCAAAAATAAAAAACAATAGCTTATTTAATTTTAGTTATGAGTGTTTTCCTTGAAGGGAGGATAAAAATCAAGCCGGATTAATATAATTCTATATAGGTCTATTAAATATAATTTTAGGCTCATTTTAAAAATAATTAAAAGAGATATGCCAACATTAAATATATCATTTCAGTTTAATATTTGTAATCTAAAAGTAAAGATTAGATTTTTTTGCATATATGTGGTGTCATGATAATTATACTTTTATATACTTTTATATCAAGGTTGTGGAAAATGATGTGGGTACAAAAGATAAGAAATCTTTATCTTTTATTAATAAAAAAATAAAATAAAAGTTATGACCTAGTATTTTAGTCATAAAAACTTCTAATAGAGTCTAGGTAAAAGGATTTATTACGTAAAAAGAATGCATTAACACCCATAATACACTTTACCTAAAGTAAACTAAATTGTTTATTTGTTTGATATAAACTAAGATAATGTTATGTTTTTTAACTATTGGTCTATCTAGAGTTTAAGAAAAGTCTTTTTTAATAAGAAGATTTTTATTTTATCAAGTTAAAACTTAATCATTCTAATGTTAACATAAAAATAAAATAAATAAGTTTTTTAATTTAATATCAGGAATATATTTTACATGTAAGTTCACAATTCCACATATTAAAATAAATAAAATAATTTTCTATGATATTTTTGAAATGTTGGCCAAAATCTTTTAGAATTTTACAAAATTGTTGTAAAATCTACACAATATTTTTTAAAAAACATGTAAAGGATTTTAGATTTTTTTAAAATACTTAAATAATTTTAGGAGTTTTAGCAACATGCAAGAAAAGAATATATCTTTTATTTTTATTTTTTAGGCATTTAGTTTTCAAGGTTTTCTTGAATACAAATACCAAGTAATCTCTTAAACTTCACAAGCAATTTCAATTTTAGAGATTTGATGAATATATCAATGACTTCATCTTCACTTTTGCAATATATTATCTCAATTGTTTCATTCTTTGTGAGATTTTTTAAGTGAAACTTCATATCAATATGATTTATTTTACCATATAGAATTGGATTTTTTTGGTAGTTTAATTATGGAATTATTGTCACAAAAAATTATCATAGGCCTTTATCTCTTGGAATTAAGTTCTTCAAGAATTTTCTTCAACTATATTGTTTGATATACATATGAAGTCACAACTATAAATTAAAGTAGTTAATAAAGTAACGATTGATTGCTTCTTTAAAGACCATGAAATAATGCTTGAATTAATCTTAAAAATAAACACATAAGTTCTTTTATCATCTTGATCTCGTGTTAAATTTGACTCTCTTTTTTTCATAGAACAATCTATACTCCACGATACCTTTCAAGTAAAAAAGTATCTTTTTAACAGTTAAAAGATAAAATTATATTGGATTCTTTATATATCTAGTAACAATACTTACTAAATACATTTCATTTGACCTTGTAGTTGTCAAATACATTAAACTCCTTATAATTTATGATGCAATTCTAGTTATGATATCAAATGATCAATTAGAAGTGTCCATTGAATCCATTATAAGCCTAAAATAAAGTGAATTCAAGACAAGTTCAATTAGCTAAGTCAAAATGTTTAGGAAAAAATGGTTCAAATTTGTCAATTTGAACCTTTGTCTATTTTTAAGGTCATATCTAAAGCTACAAGTTTTGATGTGATTCAAATGGGTTGGAAAATAGACATTTGTACCATTCCAAAGATATTTGGCAGGCTTGATAATTAATCTGAACAAGAAAGAATGACATGTTTAAAATTGGATCTAGAATTTGTTAGCAAAGTATGAAAAAACAAATTGTTTCCTTAAGAGTTATGGATTCTATTTACTATAAAGAGTCTTTAATGCTACTGAGAACTTATATGACAACCTTTAGTTTATTAATTTTATAAGGATTCCATATCAAATAAGAAAAATTAACTAGTTAAGAATTATTTTTTATTTTATAAGGCATCAAACTTGTATTCAATAAGAATTCTTCAATAATTATTTATCTTAATATTTTTCACTATCATATATGGAAAAAGGGTGAAAAATAATTTAGACTATTGTTTTTTTATTTTTAAACCTTAATTTAATTAGTTTGGGCTTTTAATTTAAATTAAATGCATATCTGATTCATTAGTATTAAAGGGTTTTTTTTTCCCAACAATATAAATACTTTTTGTAAGCACAAAATATAAAGACTTGATAATACGATTATTGTTGAATTTATTCTACTTTTGTGAGAGATTTTCATATTTTTTGGTTTTTTAACGGAGTAAATTGACTTATCAAAAATTAATTAGCTTTGTAGTGTCTTTCTTGTATTTTTTATTTGTGAATTAGTATTTGTATGGTGAGGATTTTTATTCCAATAATATTGGTGTCTTGTGACAAGTTTTGATTGTGTCATACTCTTATCAAACGTGTTTTCAACTTTTCAAGAGTCATTGTTAATGTTGTTGTGAGTTTCATGACCACATGATCATGAGTTTCACATCAATTTGCTTGTAAAGATGTAGTCAACCTTTTTTTTCCTCCATGATCCTTATTTAGCTTCAAACTAAATTTAGTTGGTGTGCTTATCAAATTACAGTTCTTCATTCTAAACTTCTTTTAAATTTCTCAAACATCTCTCTTTTGAGAAATAAATATTCTGGTATTTTATTAAATCACTTTAAAATCATGAAAGTAATGTAACTTTTCAAGATTGACATATCAAATTTAGTTATCATGGACCTTTTAAATTCTCCAAACATAACATCTTTCCTCCATCTTTAATTATAAAAAATATATTGTACAACTTTTAGATCATTCATTTAATAAATAAGTATTTATATGACTATATCAAGCTTTTAGAAATTTAACCCAAAAAAAACATTTTACAAATTATATATCTCATGCTCTTTATCAAATTTCACATAATCTAAAGGTTGATCAATAAATATCTATTCTTAAAGATTTTCATGTAGAAAAACTGATTTTATATCCAAGTGAAAGATAAATCATGAATTTTGAGTTGTTAAATCAATAATCAATCTTATTACATCATTTCTAACAACTAGAGCAAAAACGTTTTTATACTTTTTTATAACTAACACTGTATTTTTGCTTGTAACTTTTAGTTATCAAACATGTTTTATAATTGTTAATTTTAATACTCTCTTTAATTTTTTTATACTCATTTTACACCAATGATTTGTTGTCCTTTTAAAAACTCCAACTCCCAAGTGTTTTTTTCCCTTTCCCTCCTCTATGACACCAATTCTATTATCCATAGTTTTTTTTTAATCGCTCTCGTTAGCATCATCTTTAAAATTCATGGAAACGAATGTTGTTTACGTGGGCAGCATTTAGCAGGAGGAAGATAAATTGCTCACGGGACATTCCAAATCCTCAAAGGTTGATGTGGCACAATATGGTTTGCAGATGCTGCTTTCCTCTGCTTATGCGAGTGAAATTGTCTCCCTCAATATTTTTAACAATACTCAACAAACATCGGACTCAGGAGAGATGCCCTCCAACGTGCCTAATCTTGCTAGCAAAAACAAGGTTTCTTCTCCATTTCAGAAGTTTTTAGGTTATCAAATTTCTGACGAATGGGCGAGTTCTGATGTCTCTTTAATGAAGAGGAATGTGAAAACAATGACACCCTCAAGGGCAAGAAAAGGAAAAAAGACGAAAAAAACAAATTAATCCGGATAAAGAGTGAAACAATCAATAAACACTCCGGGATGTTCAAATACTAGCGTGTTTAGTTTCCAACAATGGGGACATGGAAGTTGCATGATCATCTGCAGCTAAGAGTGCGACCTAAAGCCAGTATAACGCTAAAGAATCACTTTGTTTTGCTATCAAACTAACTTTGTTTGGGAGGATTCTGAAGCCATTTCCCTGGAGCTAAAGTTATGAAAATAAAGCATCGATCATCTGCTAACTTAACTGCTTCAAATACATAACTTTGATTGTTCATTGGATCCCATCCAAGACCTGCCTTCTCAGGAGATTTTTCTTGATCAGATACAGATCCTGTCCAAACCAGTTTATAATGCTCACAAAACAACCCTGACCAAACACTAAGTCACTTGTTCAGTTTGAGATGATAAAAGTCCATGGTGCGCGTTTCACAGCAGCATGAAAAGGTATTCTTTACTATTACAGATAGAGCACTATAGATTTCAGACATGTGGTTCAAGAAACTCAGCTCAATTCAACAAATTCTCAGGTGCTAATCCTTGATTCAGTTGCACCAGTTCTACTTCACTGTAACTCATAAGATGAAAAACTGAAACCTGATCTTCCCTCATTGGTGGATTTCAGTTCAAGCTTCTGAAAGGGGCTGCAAGATAAATGAAGAATGATTCATTACCATATTTCATTCATAAGTTTGTTTTGCAGTACAGAAAAGTAAACAGTGACTATACGGTGGGAACATGCTTGATCTAGTTTAACGAATATGATATTTCTAAAAATAGATAGAAATTACCATCATAACATTTAATATCCAGAGAAAACAACAAGTAACGTTATGTAGAATCTAAAGCCCAAGGAAAATGGGAGAAGTACCTGCTGCTGGGATCATAGTAGAAGCCATTGATGGAACCATCAGTACAAGAGAAGCAAACATAGTAAAAACCAGCTATGGTCAACCCACAGTCTGTTCCAACGTTGACAAAGTATTGCTCTTTCCATCTCTAGACACAGACCACACAAAATCTCAAGTTACTAATTCTGATATGTATTACCATATGCTCAAATGTTTGATCATGTATTACCATAAATATGTACGGATAGTTAATCAAGTCCAAAGACTTGCCACCATCAACCTTCACTTGTTCCTGTGAACAAAAAAATCAATCAGAGAGCACTTATCCAGCGTATATGCAAAAGAAGTTCTGGATCTTACCAGAAATGGTTGGAAAGACGGAAACTGAGTCCAGTGCCTTGTATCATCTTCTGACCTGTAAATTTTTTTGAAATAATTAAAAAGGAAAGTACTGTCCACAATCATTCATATCTAACATGATCCATGCATTAAAGATGGAGTTAAGGCACATACGAAGCTTCCCATTTGCCAGTGAAGAAAGTGTAATTCTTGCCATCAACGATTTCTCCTTCCCAAAAGGTTACTACCTGACACATCATAGCTAAACAAAGTAAACATAACTGCAAGTATATTCTGCATATTCACCAGACCACCGTGAACCTGCAAGAATAATAAAAAAAAAAGTAGCATTTTACAGAATCCATGCATCCCTTTGATTAGGTCCAACTGCATTCAAGTCCCGTCCTAAGGATACTCTAGCAGAAATCCATTCCAAATTGGATCCATAAGAATGAAGTGCGAGAAATGAAATAGCAAGACACCAATATGTTACAATAACATGAAACACCCTACAGAGTTAATCCCACAGGAAGATCCAACGCACGTGTTGTTAGCTCAGACTGCAGGTGATCAAAGAAGCATGGAAACATAGCCGCACATTAACAAATGAGTTAAATCCTAGTTGAACCTTTTATTAGCCAAAAATGGAAGGAATTTTTTTTTAAAAAAAAATACTTATTTTGCAGGTCTAAAGTAGGAAGATGGAAGGAAACGGTAACGTACGGGTGTGTCAGCCATAGGAACATTAAGGGCTTCCATAGTACCACATAGGTAACCATGATCAAGGTCACATCCTTGAATGCGAACATTAACTCTCCAAGCTTCATCCTTGTGAAGACTAGAAACATTCTGGGTTCCAGAAAAGGCCTGTTTCAATCCAACAACAAAAAAATTAAACAACGCCTATGAATTCACAAAAATGAACAGCGGGAAATGGGGGGTATTGTCACATTCACAGTCTTCATTATCATTAAAAAAAATTAGAGAGAGAGAACAAAAGGATTACCTGTCCAACTGTCAAAAGAGTACAAACTGGAGGTGAAGTGTGTCCTGATGAATTTTCACCTTCACAGTGTTAATTAATCATCATCAATGATTATTATATTATAATTAGATACTAAACCTAATCAAATCGAATAATAGAATTAAAGGTGGTGGTACGAACGAAGGAAGCAACGAATACCTGAAAGTTGAGAAGGTGCGGAGGAGGAGGAGGAGGTGGAGGAGGAGGAGGAGGTTTCTTCGACTCTCACCGGCATTATCTTTCTGTTTTATGTATTTTCTTTCTCGATCACTTGCTGTTGTTGTTTTTGCTATTTCCTTTTCAACATACAAATGCAATTTCACCCTCTCTCTCTCTCTCTCAAATGTCTTTCCTTCTTCCACTCAAAAAGAGAGAAAAATAGATGCAACGCCGGACCAACTGCTATTGTATGACCTGTATTCTACTATAAGTTAGCGTCGTTTCCGAGCCCTATATATTTATTACATTGTTATTGATTAACTTAGAGAGAGAGAGAGAGAGAAAAAAAGGAAGAAGAAGAGGGGATTTCACTTTATATCTACTTATAAAATATTATTTATTTTAATAGTTTTTTTCAAATCTATTTTGTAATTTAAATTTTTAATTAATTATTGATTTTTATAATTTATTTTTTATAAAATTATTTTAAACTCGTTTATTTAGACTACTGATTTAATAAGTTAACTCAATAGAGTTGTTTTATTTTTTTCAATTATATTTTTTAATATTAGATTTATTGATATTAGACTTTATAATTTATTTTGGTTTTCTTTTTATGAGGTTTTTTCTTATCATGATTTAGATTATAAATTTAATAGGTTAACTCGGGTTAACTCAAGTTCTTTTTTAATTATTATTTTTTCAATTTCATCTTTTAACAATATATTAATTGAAAATTAGATTTTATAATTTTCTTCAATTTGCTTCCTACTAGCTTATCATGGTTTTATGACCCGATTTGCAGGTTTGATAGGTTAACTTATATTGGCACGAGTTATTTTTTTTAATTGAATATTTTTTATTTTCATCCTTTTAACATTGTGTTTATTATAAATTAGATTTTATAATTTTATTTTGATTTGGTTAATAAGGGTTATAATGGTTTCATGACATAACATGCAAATTGTTAAGTTAAACCATGTTAATATAAATCAATACAATATGTTATTGTTTTAATATTTATAATAAAAATCTCATTTTAAATATTTATTTTAAATCAAATTATGTTTTTTCAAATTCTCAAGGTGGCCTTTAAGCCTACCAAGATGATTAGTTCACAATGGATCAATACCATGATTTATTTTTTTATTATAAAAAAATATTAGCAATACCTAGATATTTTTTTTACTTAAAAAAATTCATCCGGTACATAATATATAATAAACCAATGATCTCGTATAAACTAAAAATCATTGGCAAATATTATAGATACAAGCTCAATTGTGGATTGCCATGCATAATGCAATTTTTTTCATCCTATTATTTATTTTATTTCTCTTTTACAGGACTAAATTAAATCCTTTTTTTTAATTTTTTTAATTAAATATTTTTATTTCTAATTTTATCATTTAATATTGACTTGAATGAAAATTCAGAATCTTATTTTTTTTATTTAACTTTTATGGAGTTATTATTATCTCATCACCTGAGATATAAATTTAGTTGATTATATCTATTTTACATAGGTAGATATAATATGTCATCATTGTTAGTTTTTTTAAAACATATATATGTAGTAGAAATAATAAATTTAAAATTTGTTTGGAGTCTTAAAGATCCTATTAGATAGATCTTGAATTGTTTAGGATTTATACAAAGATTATCTAAAAATTATATGTTTTTTTTAACTTTAAATATTTTCTTCGATGGTAGTGAGAAATCAATGAATTTTTTTTTAAATCATTTCAAATATTCAACTTTTAATAGTTATCTACAAATAAAAACTCTTATAAATCCTTTTAAGAGAGAAAATGTTATATCTTATAGTGATTAACTCTTTTCTTTTATGTTTTAGGTTTTTCTATATTGTACACTTCTTACCTCAACAAATAAGAGACATAACATTTTATTTAAATAAAAATCTAAAAACCTTTTAAATAGTAAAATTACATATATTATTTTAGAATATTTTCAGAAATTTATTTAATCAAATCCCTATTTGACTTTTTCTAAGTTTAGAATTGTAATAATTTATATTAATTACATTCTAATCCTTAATCTCTTAAATTTATTTAAAACCAAGTTACACTTTATTAATCATCCCATTTTAATTTTGAATCATTGGTTCTTATATGTATAACTCATATAAGTTAGCCCAAATATAAATTATACTCCTAAATATAATATTAAATAAATTAAATAATTTAATTTACTATTAATTCAAAAATTAAATGCCTTATATTTGAAGATAAAAAACAATGTCTAGTCATTTATTAAGATCTCTCAAATATTAAGAAAATTATAAGTAATTTAACTTAACTTTTTAGTAATCAATTTCTTAATGTAATTATTATATCTTTATCATGAATATTTTGATTTAGATATTATAGCATATAATGTGTTTATTTTGTTAAATTATATTAGTTCTAAACACTATAGTAATTGATTTTTTGAATATTTAAAATTCTTTTTAAATCTTATTCCACCTTAACTAATTACTTAAATACCTTATATATAGTTTATGCTATCCTTAATATTTTTTTATTTGTTACCTTTGATTATTACAACATATAGTTAGGATCAAAATATAATATTCTCTATATAATATAATTTAATGATTTCAAGTTTAAAAATTACTCACACAACTATCACATAAGCCTTTCTATAAACATATATGCTCTTTTCATATGAAATTTTCTTGCAAAATAGTTTAGTATATATGTCATTTGATATGCACTTGTATATGAGTTCCAAGTATCTCTTGCACAATAATTTATTAGAGCAACTACTTCTCTTCATAAATAAAAAAAATAATATACAATGGTCTCTATAACTCTAATTAATGTCAAATGCTTTGAAACAATATGAATCTCATAATTATAACAACTTTATAATTTTCTATGTAAAGCATTTTTGTTCTATAGATTTTATTTTTACTTTAGATTTATTAATAAAATATAAATATATTTTACATGAATAAAATCAATGCTAGTGTAACCAACCAATTAGTTACATGTCTTATTCACTAACAAATATCTCAATATTCTTATTTAAAAAAATCCCATATATGTCATATTTTGAATTCATGATCAATTTTTGTTCTCTTAGAAAATACATTAATGATACCCGAATATTTTTTTTCGTGTGAAAGAAAAACATTAATCTAGCATGTTTTCTTTTCATGTTTTTTTTAAATGATTATCCATTGTAATAAAAAAATTGATTTTAAAAAATAAAGTTATTCAACACAACGGGATCTATTATCTATGTTATAAGATTATATATTTTGATACACTTATCTATTACATTTTTAATTTAGTCTTTAGTTATTCAACACAACGGGATCTATTATCTATGTTATAAGTTATTCATCACTACTTTTATTTGCATTTATCATCACGGCTAATTTCTAATTTATTTAATTAAGCATTTTGAATTTGTGATTATAGTTTTATCTTTATGCAAAAAAACATGTTGTAAACTCTTACACATTCATATTTTGAGCTGAAAAATAAATTTATCTACAAAGAGAAAATAAGTGGTGGTTTCAAAATTTGCAAGAAAAATTCACTTGGATCCTTTAATGTTTTTAATAATAAATTTTCAATCCTTTAAAATTTTAAAAATTCAATTTTGATATACAATTTTATTTTTAATATATTTCAAGAAAGAAAAGAAAAAATTGCTGAATTATAGTTATAAAAAGAGTTTTAGTTAGCACCAATTTCAACCATAAAAAAATTAATTTTATTGTTAATGATTTTTATTTAATAATTGGAACTCTATCTAGGTGTTTAGTATACTTCTCATCATCTAAGATAATAAATTTAAATTCAAGAAGTTTTTTATTTCAAATTAATTTTTGAATTTTTTGGTTATTTAAAACTATAGATGACTTTACTAAAATATACAAGATATTTTCTTGATCTTTTAATCAAAATAAATTAAAAATTAATATTTTTAATATAAAAAATTCATGTCAAACTTTCAAGCAAAGTGCCTGAAATTGGGTCCGCTAACAACACACTACATGAAAAATGTTTTCACAAACATAAAAAAAGATAGAAGAAAAATGATGAATTGGGCATCTTTAATATAAAAAAATTAAAAAGGCCTGGTCTACATGCCTTTTTTTTTTGATGCGCTAAGAGAACAGTTCTGCATGTGCTAGGTTTCTATATATATATATATATTACACTTTATTCCATTGATTAAAAATAATTTGAAATGTTTTTCATAAGGTGACATTGAAACTCTAATTTTTGTTTTCCATGAAATCATATCCTTTTTTATATTAGTTAGAGTTATTTTTTTGACAACCCTTTATAAATTAGTTTTAGTTTTTATTGAATCGCTATATTTTTTTTATGTTACTTAATTAAATATCATTTATTTATTTTTGATTAAATTTTATGAAATTGCTTTCTTAACATTAGCCAGTATCCCTTTGCCATAGTTTTGGCTCACGATAAAAAAATATTTTACTCGCATTAAAAAAGTGGATGCCTGCAAAAATTACATTGCTAATAGCTAGACATGCGAGCCAAATACTTTTTATTAAGGATTTCTGGCCGGAAGCTTCACATTTGAATGTTTCATCCTAATTCCTATACATAATTAATAAATTATTTGGAAATAATTAATAAATGCAAGCTCTTAGAGGGGGACATCATCACTTCGTCTTTACTGGAGAAGCTACTGCTTTCTTTCTATTTTGTTCACACACTGCAACATCATTCTCTGTTTTGTTAGATTAAGTATGATTTAATTTGATTATATATATTAACTCACATTCATGTGACTGTAATTTTCTGAATTTCAGGTGCAGCGATTTACTGTTCAGAATTCATTCCCCCTCGACTACCTCTTGCAGAAACCAAATTGAAATTGAAACTTTAAGCATGTATTTTCTGTATTTGATGAGTGTATCGGTTGAAGGGGAACCGCGTCAAAAGGGATGCTGTGTTATGCATCCTATTATTTTTCTGCAGGTGATCATGATCTTTTTCATATGCATCCCCAGAGGACAGTTTACTAAGTGAAAAATCCAGAGGATAATATCTTACATATTGGCCTTTTCAGGAACTCCTCGGATTCCCCAGATAGATTGTACGTGAATTCTTGAGAACTCCTCGGATTCTCCAGATAGATTGTACGTGAATTCTTGACAAGGTCTTGAAAGAAAAAAAAGAACTAACGCCCCTCTGAAAGGAGGGAATCTGCAATTGAGGACGAATGTGAGAATGCCTTGTCTATGGAAGATGGACGAGACATGGCAAAATCGTCTAAATCTTCACGGTGTGAAAATGTTAGGCCCCCAGAATAAAGACAAAGTGGATAAATGTCTGGCAGAGGAACACCCCCTCTCCAGGAACTGCATTACTTGGCGCATGCTTGGCCTAGCAGCTGGGTCAGAATGAGAGCACATCAAACAAAGTTTCAACACCAATTCCATTTCTTCTGCAATATATTCTGTACCCGAGTTTGGATCCCTGGCCTCTAGAAATCCACCTCTAAGCCATTGAGTGAAAACCCAATCAACCAGGATCACATCCTCTGTCAGTTGTATTGGTCTTCTGCCAGAAGCGACCTCAAGCAAGAAGGCCCCAGAAGAAAACACATTAGTGCTTGTCGTCGCCTTTCCATTTCGAGCATGCTCAGGTGCAAGATATATCCAAGAGTTCCAACCAACAACATGGGTTGTTTGAGGATCTGTTCCGTGATCATACAATCTTGCAAGGCTGAAATCTCCTAATTTCCTTTCAGTTCACCATCTAGTAAGACATTACTAGCCTTGACATCTCAATGAACCACAACTTCCCATTCTTCATGTTAATAAAACAGCCCTGAAGCTACACCTTTGATGACCCTAAATCATTGGCTCCAATTGCGGGTGACCGTTGGTTGGTCATAGAGGTATTTGTCTGAACTTCCTTAGGCAGGTAGTCATGTACGAAAAGTAGCTATCCTTTACGCCGGCAGTAGCCTAAGAGTGGGACTAAGTTCCGGTGACGAAGGTGGCCAATGTTGACAATTTCCGCCAAAAATCCCTCATCCCCTGTCTAGATTCATGAGACATCCTTTTCACTGCAATCTCAATCTTAGAGGTTGGCAGGACACCTTTGTAGACTCTGCCGAAGCCACCACTACCCAATCTTCCAGCACTTCTGCGAACTTCCTTTGTCCTTCTTACGGCATAAACTATAATGAGAGGAGATGATGTGATCTGGTTACGACATCTAAGGATTTATTAGGAGTGTCTATTGGATCTATTTTAAACCCTATGGATCTTTACTTACTTTTCAGATCATATTTGATGAGGAGCTTGGATGTGATTTCAATAAAATTGGAAACATGTACCTTTTATATATATCAAATACTAATTCCATTCATTATAAGATTTCTTAAAGTTACAGATAAATTACAAGATTTCTTAATGTAACTCAGAAGTTATGTTAACACTCTTTCGCTTACAAGATTTCTTAATGTTATTTAGAAGTTATGTTACACTCTTTCACTTACTTATTTAACAAGGATTAGATATAAATTAGAAGAATTAATTAGTTAAAAATTAATTATTATTTTACAAGGTTGTTATCACACTTTTGTTTAATAAGGATTCTTAACCAATTATTTTTTTTAGATATTGTTCACTATATTATATGTGATAAAGAATGAAAAATAATATCAGATTGTTATTTTATTTATTTTTATTATTTTGAATTTTATTTAAAATAGATGAATATCTAACCCATTAATTTTAGGATTTACATATAAATACTTTTATATGAGAATTTTTATAGAGTCAATAAATTTTTATCTATAGTAGTATATTGTGTGCTTATTTGTTTTTTATATGATATATTGAGTGATTTTAATAATAAATTCTTAATTAAACTTGTAAATTCTTTTAATAATTAGTTAATTATATTGTGATTTATATTTTTTATTTGTGTCTTATAGTCTTATATATTATATGTGTAGAATAAAAGTGATGAGTTGTATATCATTTTGATTCTTCGTGCCAAGATTCTTATTATTATATTAACCTGCAATTTTTTCTTTCAAACCTGAAATTAGGAATTTATGAGACAACTCCGCATTAGTACCGTTCAAGATTGGTAACAGATCAAGAGGCAAAAACAGAAGTGGCTTACCGTGTTTAATAACATTAGTCGGAGCTACAGTAACACTAAATTGCTTCTTCAAGCCATCATGTTCCACCCGAACCTGCATTGGATGAACGCTAATTAGTGTTAAGTTTGCAAACTTACCATCAGGATTGGAAAAATAACCTGCTGAAGCAGATTGTACAGATCTTAAACCCTTAATATCAATCCCAACATGGTTGCTATTTATATCATTGAACTTGTGTATATCATGTTGATTGGTATATAAAAATATATTTTTATTAAAATTTTATATTATCATTTTATATTTAAAATATCAATAACTCAATTAAAACATATTTATGATAACATATATAATAATATAAAATATCTTTAATTCGTGGTAAATATTCATTTTAAATGCAGGCCTATGAGTTTAAGTATTAAAATTGAAAAGATAAAGAAATGACCAAACTTAAAAAAAAAGATACTGGTACAGTCCAATTGAAACACTGTTTGGCAATTGGATCATAACTTGAGCTGTAGATCTCGGATTTAGGTCTCCTTTATAAAGATAGAAAGGTAAGACATAGGCTTACAACTTTTATGTGGAGGTCTAGTTTTAATAAGGCCATTTTCAGTTTTTGGTCTGTATCTAGAGTTTTAAAAATCCAAATGACTTTTTTTTTTCCTGAAAAGCTGAAATAATTTTCTAGAACTTTCATGAGTACAAGTGGTTCCAATTCTAACATTATCAATGATGTTTTATTTAGACAACAAGATAAAAATTATTACTAAGTGAAGATGTGGCCACCCACTCATTAATTATTTATCAAATCAATAGTTTTAAATTTTGGCAAATAAAAAGAGGCATATGTATTTAGGCTTTTTGGTTTCCAGATCAAGATCATGCTCTTACTTTTTCTCTTTGTATTTTTGTAATGTTTAAGTTTTACTTTCATCAATATCTTGTTTATGCCTTTCAATTTCTTTTATTTACTTAGGTAACTTTATCTTATTTATGTTCTTATCTTGTTTGTTTATGTTTCTCTCTTTCATTATATTTAGTTAAGTTTATTATGTTAAAGTGAAAAAGTTACATTAATGGTATAAAAATAAGTATAGTGTAAACTCAACATGAACCTTAATGTTTGATATTAACATGTTTTATTTGTTATTTTATTCATTTTTAATACTTTATTTATTAAATGATTAATCTAGATTTATATTATATAATACTTGGTACAACAAATACTTGGCATTTTCATGGCCCAACTGTATGGTATAACTTACGTCTGTACTATGAAACGAACTTGATTTATTGTTAACATAAGTTATAATCATGAGTGCCTAATAATATTTACAAGTATTAGCATTATTCAAATAACATAACTAATATATTCATGTTAATAATTTATAATTTGATTGAAATCTCATGCTTGACCGCTTTTTATGATCGGCTTGTTTTAACTAGCAAGTGCACGATTATGCGATGTAGCAATTAACTCTGTAAGATCGAGGTCATATCCATATAGAGCTAGATCTGGAAATTAAGTTAGGTAACAAAAAAAATTTAAGAAAAATTAAATTAACAATAACTTGGTTGAAAATAATTGATAAATTTGTTTCAAATATGAAAACATGTAAATAGATTTTGATGACAAGAAAAAGTGAGTCTTGGTCTAAATCAATTTTAATGGTGATGTATTAGTGATTTCTTCAAGATATATAAGATAACTTGATATGACTAAAAGATTAATGTCTTTTTTCAAGTGTAGGAGTGTCAAAGAAATAAATAACCTGGCAAGACCGGGTTCGAACCACAAGGAAGTTAATTGTATACATTATAGATGACAAGAACAACAACAACAACAACAACAACAACAACAACAACAACAACAATATAAACAATAATAATAACAATAATAACAATAATACTAATACTACTACTAATACTAATACTAATACTAATACTAATACTAATACTAATAATAATAATAATAAAGAAAAATAAGGAGAAGAAGAAGAAAAAGATAAGAACTTTGAGATGAAATATTAATATAAGGATTAAACAATAATAATAACAAATGTCAAGATTAGAGGTTCCACTAATGGTATGTCAAACAAATATAGTATAAACTCTTATTATTCAATTGCAAACCACATACAAAAGAGGTTCCAATTGGATTATAGATTGTTAATATGATTACATTAGTCATCTTATTCAATTAATGCTAATACTTGTAAATTTCATCAAGCATTTATGATTATAACTTATGCTAACAACAAATCAAGTTCCTTTCATAGCTCAGGTATGGGTTATACTATACAGTATGAACTACGAAAGTGCCAAGCATTTATTGTATTAAGTATTATATAACATAAATCAAGATTAATCATTTAACAAATAAAGTATTAAAGAGTGAACAAGATAACAAATATAAAACATATTAGTATCAAACATTAAAGTCTATATTAAATTTATACTATACTTATTCTTACACCATTAATGTAACCTTTTCACCTTGATATAATAAACTTAGCTAGACATAATGAAAGAAAGAAATAAACACAATAAAAACATAAATAAGATAAAAGTTAACTAAGTATATGAAAGGAAATGAAAGGCATAAACTTGATATTAATGAAAGCAAATTTTAAGCATTATAAAAATAAAAAGAAAGAAAGCAAGAGTATAATCTTGATTTGGACACCAAGATACCCAAATACATGGCAAATATCTCTTTTTATAGGCCAAAATTGGAAAATATTGATTTGATAACTAAGTAATGAGTAGGTGACCAACTCTTGACTTGGTGACAATCCTTATCTTCTCTTGTCTACCCAAAAAGTCATTGATAATGCCAAAATTGGAACCACTTGAAAACATGAAAGTTGTAGGAAATTGTCTCAGCTTTCTTGTATAAAACATATAGATCATTTCGACTTCTAGAACTCTAGATATGGGCCAAACACTGAACAGTACTCGGGCTGGAGGACAGATTCAGACTTCTTTGTTGTTGCTCCAATTTGAACTTGAAAATGACCTTTTTGAACTTGGGCTTTTTATAAAATTGTAGGCCTATGTCTTACCTTTCCATTCATATAAAGTAAACCTAAATCTGAGATCTACAACTCGAAATATAACCCAATTATCAAACAGTGTTCCGATTTGGATTACACATGTATCTTTTTTCTAAGTTTGGTCATCTTTTTGCCCTTTCAATTTGAGTTTTTAAATTCATCAATCAATCCTTTCATTTATGTGATAGGCCTGTATTTAAAATAAATATTTATCATAAATTAAATGTATCTTATATTATTAGATATATTATTATAAATCATGCTTTAGTTTAAGAGTTATTGATACTTTAAGTGCAGAATGATGATATAAAACCTTGATAAAAATGTATTTTTAAGTATTAATTATAACTCAACCTAATATCAATAATGGTGATATTAGAATGGAAGATATTACAATGAAATTTAAAAAGATGAAGATTAATTATTGCTTAAGAATGAACAAGTACTTTTATATTAAGTAAGACATTGAATTAAGCAATCTCTTTACCAAAACTAAAATTTATGCATAAAAATTCAAGATTATAACATTACCTAAATGATTTTTAAAATTTCTATGCAATAATAAAACATTCATGAAGAAAATGAGAAGATAAACATTAAGATTCATTCATATCTTAAAGAACTCAACTCAACCATTATAATCCTTAATTTGAATCCAAGAACGAGATTAGCTAATCATGATTATATATAAGAACACTTTAATAAAAATGAAATAATTTGAATCAAATTGAAATAATAAGTTCTATAAACTAAAAAATTAAAATTTACAAAGAGGAACACAACATAATTTTAGTAAAAATTCAAACACAAATATGATGCTAATTTTAAACAGTAATTTCGATCCTCTTAGAAGCCTTTTCTAGAGATGGCTATAGAGACATTTATATGAAGTTTTATCATCTTTCCAAATCATTAAAAAACAATTCATTTGGACACCTGAATCGAAAGTTATGGACAAAACACCAAAAGGTGTTCTAAAAAAATCAAATCAGGCTAACTTGGAAACACTTTGGTACACATTTTTCTTCCATTTTTTTGAGCTGTTGCTTTCTTATTTTTTACCCAAATTAATGTAACAATGTTCCTTTTAGCTTTTCATCCATGTGTTTGCCCTCTTGAATTAATAGATTACCTAAAATAAATCAATTGTTATTTATTGTGTGGACATATAAGATCATGGATTGTGCTTGTGCTGATTTGAAGGCCGATTTGGGGTTGAGTTTAAGCATTATAAAAGGATATAAATATATATATTATTTGTGCTATAATTAACATTGAAACCTTGAGTGTTAACTAAATTTCTTTTCAATTCTTTATTCTGAATTTCAACGTTAAATTTTTTGATATAATCGGTTTAACCTCCAAAAACCTATCAAAACATTAAAAGAAACTTCATTAATAAAAAACACATCAATTATTATAAAAAACCCAAATAAAAACAATAAATACATATGTAAAATAAGAGACTTAATGATACTTTTAATGCACAATCACACCCCCAACTTAGATTTCTTAATCCTTAAGCAAAATAAAACATAAAACCTTTAAAACAAAAAGAAAAATAATAACCATAATTAGGCTCGCCTCATCACACTTGAAGGACCTATCATTCAAACATTGATATTTTTAACTTAGTATATACACAATAGAAAATAAAGAAAAATAAACATACTCACATTCTCTATATCAAATATCCATACAAAATTTCAAATTCAATCATATTTATCATGCAACCAACATAATTAATTCATGCAAAAACTCAACTTGTATTTTTTCTTTCTCACTACTACAAACAAGGTAGCAAACTAGAGAAATATCTATATATATATATATATAAAGATATTATTTATTCTTTGTCTTTAAGTGGTCACTTTTTTTGACATGAATACAAATATTTGTGATGAATGTACCTAGTTACTCACAAAGTTACAAACTTAAAGTTCTTTTGTATACTTATATTTCAAGTTGCCATTCGTCGTAAAGATAAACATTTGTGCTGAATACTCCTAGTTACTAAGCAACTCAAAACATTAGAGTAGATAGAACTTTGTACATATTTATTTAGTTAATTGTCTAATAATTATTACTCTATTTACTTAAACTTTGTTTAGGACTAGATACAAAGGGATGATCACAAGTAAAGCATCACACTCATCTTTTATGCATAATTACACAACTCATATAACTTGTACAAGGAAAGATGTACTTTAATAATCTTAAAGAAAAAAAAAGTATGCTATATCTTGCTTTATAAGATATTATATATCCAAATTAAAGCATGCAATGTTCAACATAATAATGAATCCAAAAATATAATGTTGATCCTAAACAAGTCTCACTCATCTATGAATGCAATTTTTTTTTCCAAACAAGCATGACCATCTCAAGCATTCAACATAATTAAAAATCTAAAATTAAGTTTTACATTATCCTTAATGTATAAAAAAAGAGAAGAAAAGAATAAAGATTAGAAAACTATTACTCTTTTTTTTTCAAAGATGAATATTTGATTAAATTGGACATGAGCCACCTTCTTGCTTAATTGTTTTTTTTTAACCTGCATATCACAATTAAAAGAAAACATCAAACCAATATTTTTTTTAAATAAAAAACCTCACACCCCCCAACTTAAAATAATGCATTATCCCTAATGCATGAACAAATAAATATAGGAGTTGGAAGAATAAGAGAAAGAAAAAACTCATTACTTTTGATATTATAATGGTATTGGATCTTCAAGATCCAATGTCTCAACTTTAACCATAAAGTTTTCAAGATAAGGTTTCAATCAATGACTATTTACTTTGACAACATTTTCATTTTTAGGATTTTCTACCTTAAAGGCACTATGCTTAGAAATGGATTTAATCACAAATGGACCAATCCATTTTGTCTTTAACTTTCTAGGAAAAAAGATGTAATCTTGAATTATACAAGAGAACCTTTTGATCAACATGAAAAAATTTTCTAAGAATATTTTTGATTTCATCTTATGTTTTGAATTTTTTGCATTTTCAAATGCATCATTTCTTAGCTCCTTGAATTCATCCAATTAAAACTTTTTATTTTTGTAAACCTTGTTTTTATTGTTATTGAATTGTCAGATGACCCAATATGCATGGTGCTCACTCTTAATAGGGAGACATTCCTAAAAAAGTCTTATAAGCAGTACGATATGCTCACAAATCATCAACTAGTCATAATGACCAATGTTTATGGTTTGGATTGACTGTTTTCTCTAAAATGTTCTTGATCTCCCTATTTGCTAACTTAACTTGGCCACTAGTTTATGGGTGATAGGAGATACTGACCTTGTAAATTACCCTATATTTTCTCATTAACATCCCAACGGGCTTGTTATAAAAATGCTTTCCCCCATCACCAACCATAGCTCGGAGCATGTCAAAATGAGAGAAAATATTTGCTTTCAAGAATTTAACCACAACTCAATGGTCATTGGTTTGAGATGCAATGGCCTTCACCTACAAGGATGAATTGGTAGCCACGTGAACTCAAAAGGTATGAACATCATTAAACATGGTGGACCAATAAAAACCATATTGCAAGATCTTGACAATGGTTTTCTTAGAAGAGAAATGCCCACCACAGGCTAATGCATGCTAAAAATTAATGACATTTGGAATTTCATAAGCAGGGATGCATCGCCTAACAATTTGGTCAAGATAGTATTTAAATAGGTAGGGGTCATCCCAAAAAAAGGTACACTTATTGTGTAAGAATTTTTATTTGTCAAGTTTAGACTAATAAGAAGGAATCTGACTTGTAGCTAGGTAATTTCCTATGTAAGCATACCATAGAGAACCAATGTAGGAGACAGTACCTGCAAAAAATAAATTTTCATCAGCAAAAAGTTTATTTATTAGAGATTCATTAATTATGGTCTTATCACTTGGTAGACAAGACAAATGATTAGCCACTACATTCTCTACTCCCTTTTTATCTCAAATTTCAAGGTTAAACTCTTGGAGTAGAAGGATCCATTGAATCAAACTTGGTTTGGCATCTTATTTTGTAAGAAAGTATTTCAATACTATATGATCAGTGAAAACAATAACAAGAGATCCAACCAAATAAGACCTAAACTTGTCTAATATAAAGACCACAGCTAAGAGTTCCTTTTCAGTTGTAGTATAATTCAATTGAGCATTATTTATAGTCTTGCTAGCATAATAAATGACATAAGGCTTCTTATCTTTTCTTTGCCTTAAAACATCCCTACCGCAAAATCATTTGCATCACACATCAGTTCAAATAGTAAAGACCAATCACGAGCTTGCATGATTGGTGTAATGGTTAACAACCCTTTAAACTTTACAAAAGCTTCTTGACATTTTGATGTCCAATCAAATTGGACATCTTGTGATAATAAGTTACACAATGGTTTGGTAATGGTACTAAAAGAATGAACGAATCTTTAGTAAAAACTAGTATGTTATAAAAAAGATCTCACATCTTTCACAGTCCTAGGGGTAGGTAATTTTTAAATGATTTCAACTTTTGAATTATCTACCTCTATCCCTTTTGAAAAGATAACATGACCTAAGATAATGTCATGTGTCACCATAAAATGACACTTCTCCCAATTGAGTACAAGATTGCTCTTTTCACACCTTTTAAGAACTTTTTCTAAATACATTAGACATAACTTATAAGAATCCCCATAAACTGAAAAATCATTCATGAAAACTTCCAAAAAACATTTCTACCATATCACTAAACATACTCATCATACACCTTTAAAAAGTGGTTGGTGTATTATATAAGCCAAAGAGCATTATTATATAAGCATAAGTACCAAAAGGATAATGAAAATGGTTTTTTCTTGGTCTTTTAAGGAAATTTTAATTTGATTGTAACCCGAGTATCCATTAAAAAATAATAGAAAGCTCTTCTGACTACTATTTCAAGCACCTGGTGTAAAAATGGAAGCGGAAAATGGTCTATACTAGTCAATATGTTCAACTTACGATAATCAATATACATATGCCATCTAGTTTGGATTCTTGTTAGCACTAGCTCATTATTTTTATTCTTCATTATCATGACTCCAGATTTTTTAGGGACAACTTGGGTTGGACTAACCCATTTTAAGTTTGCAATGCGATAAATGATACCTTCATCAAGTAGTTTAAGCACTTCACCCCTCATTATTTCCTTCATGTTTGGCTTCAATCATCTTTGCATTTGCCTCACAGATTTAGCCTCTTCTTTAAGATAGATTTTATGTGTACATAAAAGAGAGCTAATTCCTTTCAAGTCAGTAATTGTCCACCCAATTGCTTTCTTGTGTTTTCTCACGACTCTCAAAAGTTTTTGTTCCTACTTTATGCTAAGTTTTGATGAGATCATAATAAAATATAATTCATCTTTTCCTAGAAATGCTTACTTAAGATCACTCGGTAAAGGCTTCCTTTTGGGTTTGTAAGGTTGGACAAGAGATGTCTCAACTTTCACTTGGGCTGAAATCAAAAGCTTAAATGATGGGGTCCATTGACTTGTTTATATAATAGGCATTGAATTTAGATAAGTCTTGAGCTCTCTTACTTCCTCATTATCACATTCCAAAGAATAAAATCTCTCATCATGAATTAAAGTTCTCTCTAATGAATCCTTTATCCACTCTCTCTCAAAATATTCTTGACAAACTGTTTGGATCAAATCTACCTCTCTAATGTCCTCATTTTCACCAATTTGTTTAGAAACATTTAATATATTCATCTCTATAGTCATGTTCTCAAAAGACAATTTCATTACCCTATCCCTATAATTAATTAAAGCATTGGATGTAGCTAGGAAAGGTCCACCTAAGATGACTAGGATCGAAGCAATAGATCTTTGAATAGGTGTAGTGTCTAACATTATAAAATTAGCATAAAAGTAGAATTTATCTACTTAGACTAACACATCCTCAATAATACCCCTAGAAATCTAGATTGACCTATCAACTAATTGAAGGGTGATTCGAGTAAGTTTAATTTTTCCTAAACCTAATTATTTGTAAATAATGTAGCGTGTTAAATTCACACTTACTTCTAAATCCAATAAAGCCTGATCTATCTTATGACTTCTAATAATACATGAAATGGTAGGACAACCAGGATCTTTGTATTTGGAAGGAGTTTTAAACTAGATGATAGCACTAACATGTTCAGTTAGAAAGATTCTTTCTTTCACATTCAATCTCCTTTTGACTGTGCATAAATCCTTAAGAAACTTTTCATAAGACAAGACTTGTTTAATTGCATCAAGGAGTGGAATATTGACTTTCACTTGTTTGAACAATTTATAAATTTCTAAGTTCATAAGATTATGTTTAGGTTTCCCTAACCTTTGTGGAAATGGTGCTTTAGGAACAAATTCTAAATCACTCACTTTGACTTTAATTTTTCTTTAATAATCTCTTTTCCCGCTCTTTTCTCTTTTATTTATCTCACCTTTCTTTTCACTCAAACTCTTATTTGTCATTTATGTTTTGATTTTCTCTTCACTTCTCCTAGATTTCTTCTCCACAATACCTTTAGGACTCCCAAAACCTATAGCTTTGTCAACAATCTTTCCACTTCTAAGGGTGGTGATGGTTTGAACTTGTTCATGGTTTAAAGGTTCACTAAGTGAGGATTCACTAATGTGCACCTGACTTCTAGGATTTGGCATTGGTTAAGTTGGGATTTTTCTTTTTTCTTGAATGTTTAATGATTGATTCAACTTAGTTAGTTAACTTTCAATGTCATCTAAGGTCCTATTACTCTAGTCTTGAAATTTATAAGCTTGGTTGTTGATTCCTCCTTACATTTGCATGAATTATTGAAGAGTATCCCTTAGGGATCTCTTATGAGGTGGTTATGTGTTATATATAGGAGCATGAAATGGTTGGGATGGAGGTTAAAATGTTCAAGGTAATGAAGAGCTCTCTGACATGACTAAAAGATTGATGTCTTCTTCCAAGTATAGGAGTGTTAAAGTAATAAATAACTCGGTAAGACCAGGGTCGAACCACAAGGAGGTTAATTATATAAATTATAGATGACAACAATAACAACAATAACAACAATAACAATAATAGTAACTATACTACTACTACTACTACTACTACTACTACTACTACTACTACTACTAGTAGTAGTAGTAGTAGTAGTAGTAATCATAATAACAATAATAAAGAAAAAGAAAAAGAAAAAGAAGAAAAAGAAAAGTTGATGAGAACTTTGAGATGAAAAATTAACGTAAGTATTAAACAATGATAACAAACAATATCAAGGTTAGAGGATCCACTAATGGTATGTCAAACAAGTATAGTATAAACTCATATTTTCAATTGAAAACTACACACAAAGGAGGTTCCAATCAGATTATAGATTGTTAACATGATTACATTAGTCATCTTATTCAATTAATGCTAATACTTGTAAATTTCATCAAGCATTCATGATTATAACTTATGTTAACAACAAATCAAATCATGATTATAATTTTTTCTGCCCAAAACATCATTGATAACGTTAAAATTAGAGCCATTTGAAACATGAAAGTTGTAGGAAATTGTCTCAGGTTTCTTGTGTAAAAAATTCAGCTCATTTGGACTTCTATAACTCCAGATATGGGCTAAATATTGAACAGTGGTGGGGCTGGAAGACAAATTCATACTTCTTTGTTGTTGCTCCAATTTGAACCAATTACTAAACAGTGTTCCAGTTTGGACTGCACCGACATCTCTTTTTTGAGTTTGGCCATCACTTTGTCCTTTCAATTTCAGTTTTTAAATTCATGAATTAATCCTTTTATTTATGTGATAGGCCTGCATTTAAAATGAATATTTACCATAAATTAAAGGTATCTTATATTATTATAAAACATGCTTTAGTTAAGGAGTTATTGATACTTCAAGTGCAAAATGATGATATAAAACCTTGATAAAAATACACTTTTAAGTATTAATCACACCCTTCAACTAGCTTATTACTAGTTTCTAGTAATCAAATCATTAAAATAGAAAAATACTTTGCAAATTCCACAAAGCAAGGTAGTCATCATTTAACTTCCATTAATCTATCCAGATAAACAAAAACTCATTAAAATTATATACCTGCTCAATACCTCTTAACAAGATATTCAAAACCTTTTTTTATGCTTAATGTATCAACACATAATTATGGAGCTTTTTTGAAAGAAAATAATTTTTTTTATTCTAATGTTTAAGGTTAACTTTCTTGGGTTAGGATTATTATTTTTGTCTTTTTTTTTAATATATATACATATAATTTAAAACACCATGCATCTTTAACCCATGTAATGAGCTTTCAGCTAATGACTCCCAGACCAGTTGGTCTTAGGGCATTAGGTGTTCAGACACCCCTACAAGCTTAGTAACTTGGGTCGCAGATACTGATATGTAGATAGTGCAATGTTTGATTTCCTTAAGCTTTTCTCCTCAACCCATGTAATAAGCGTTGGGCCAATAGCTCCCAAGTCAGTTGACTTTAGGATATTAGGTGTTAAAACACCCCTTCAGGCTTAATTGCTTGGGTTAAGGAGGCTACAAAACCAAACTTATCTATTTTTTTATTATTTTCTTTTATCTTTTTTTGTATTTTTCTTTTTTTTAATTATATACTATCCCTTTTCCCTTAGTTGTTACCTTTAACAAAAGAACATAAATAATGTAATAATCCAATATGCAACCCACAATCATATGTTTAAAGTGTGTGTGTGTAAATTAAGGTTTAAGAATACATGTTTAATAAGTATATGAGCAGAATTAAGTGATAACAATGGGAGAGTTTGAAATTTGAATATTTCAAGAAGTATTATGATAGACCTTGTTACAAATTATTACTAAGATGTGTCTCATGAGTCATAAAAAGTTCTCCATACTCTACCATCGTAGTAACAATAATTTTTCACATGCTTTATGAAATAGAAAATATTTTTTTTTAGCTACTACCCTCTCCCCCCAACTAAAATGAAACATTGTCCTCAATGTTTAAAGGTAGAAAGATAAAGTATAGAAGATATCACCTGAAATAATGAACACTGACAAACCTAAAACACATTGAAACAAATATAAAAAACAACAAAACACAATAATAAAACCAAAAGATATAAAATTCACAAATGAAGGCTCAAATCCAATCTAAGCTTTTACTGCTTTCTTTAGTTGATCAATTTATGTGACTCATGGAAGGATCAATTACAAGAATGAAGATTGTAGTTGGTCAATCAATTGTTCAGTAATAGCAACAGAGATTATGTTTGTCATGCAGAAGATGTTAGAAATTCCTGTTTCACAGCATGATCAAGAAAAAACAACTTATCATAATAAACATTAACATTTAACAAACCTATGAGTTTATGGTAAATGTGCAGTTGGGCCCAAGAGGAAATATGACCTAAGAGGAAATATGAAAGATCTCTTCCAATGTGCCTAGACCACTTAGTAAAGCAATGAAGGCATTAACATGGTTAAACATTACATTCATTCGAGCCGACATTGTGGAGAGTTGAAGTTCCTCTCTAATTGTTTTTTCAATAATGTCCCCTTATGCTAAAGTGATTAGTACTCAAAAGTGTATTTTTATCATGGTTTTATATCATCATTTTGCACTTAAAGTATCAATAACTCCTTAACTAAAGTACGTTTTATAATAATTTATCTAATAATATAAGATACCTTTAATTTATGGTAAATGTCCATTTTAAATGCAGGCCTATCACATAAATGAAAGGATTGATTGATGACTTTAAGAATTTCAATTGCAAAGGCAAAGAGATGATCAACCTAGAAAAGAGATGTCGGTGCAATCCAAACCGGCACACTGTTCGGTAATTGGGTCATATC
>SRLM01001461.1:0-13908 GCA_015708895.1 Populus ilicifolia | reverse complement strand
TTTAAAATGGACATTTACAACAAATTAAAGGTATCTTATATTAGTAGATAGATTATTATAAAACGTACTTTAGTTAAGGAGTTATTGATACTTTAAGTGTAAAATGATGATATAAAACCATGATAAAAATGCACTTTTGAGTACTAATCACCACCATCACCAATATCACCAACGGCCTCCTCAAAATCCTCACAATCAGCCCACCTTGGCCTGTTGGCCCTACTGCTATTGTTTGCTTTTGGTTCTACCCCAAGCTTCATATTTTGGGTGCTCGTACCAGCCTCATTACCACATTTCTTCACCCTATCAAGTCTGTCACACACATTTCTCATTACAAAATTCATCCTCTCCATCATTTGTGTCATGGCTTGCATTTGAAATGTAAGTTCTCCTTCGGGATGGGGCGGTGTATTGTTTTGATCTGACATGATAGTACTTGTAAAAGGTGGTTAGTGGTAAAAGAAAATTTATCCTCGCGTCACTCGTGTTTCGCTCAAACACTCTTAATATCCTCACACCCGTGAACCTCTCGTCTCACCTTCTTGCTGTTCTTGCAAAACTGAAATTACCAAATAGAACCAACTTGGCAGCACAATCCAAATATATATATGACTCAAGAGGCAATAAAAAAAAACTAGAAAACAAGCAAAACAAAATGGTGATGATAGTCTCATGAGTAGCAAGCGAGTCTATGCAGGACGAGTACAGCTGATCTATCAGGTCTGTATCCAAATCCAAATAAAAGTGACATCTTCTTAAGCGGTGTGTTAAATGCTAAGAGGGAAGAGATTATTCATGTTCTTGGGTTTGCAGAAGGGGAGCTCCCTATGAAATATTTAGGAGTGCCTCTTATCTCGTCCAGACTAAAGGCTGTTTATTGTAAGGGTCTCGTGGATCGAATCACCTCTAAAGTTCAACATTGGACTTGTAGAACACTATCGTATGCAAGACGAGTACAACTGATTAATTCAGTTTTATTTTCCATCCAGGTCTATTGGGCATCTCTCTTCATCTTACCTGGGCAAGTCATAAAAAGTGTGGAGCAAATTATGAGATCCTTTCTTTGGTCAGGTTTAGATATGAGAACTATTGGGGCTAAAGTGGCTTGGGATCAGGTATGTCTTCCAAAAAAAGAGGGGGGGCTAGGAATAAAAAGGATAACAGAATGGAACAAGATTGCTTTGTTGAAACACATTTGGAACCTATGCAATGACTGAGATGACTCAATCTGGTCTACTTGGATCAGATATAATCTGTTGCGAGGTAGCAATTTCTAGACAATCAGGACGCCATAGAATTGCTCTTGGGCATAGAGAAAGATTATAAAGCTCAGATCCTTAGCATGGCCGAAGATGAAGTACATTATAGGGGATGACAGGACAACTTCTCTATGGTTTGACAATTGGCATCCTAACAGCCCGCTCGCAGATTCTTACGGTGATAGATTCATCTATGATTCAGGTATGGAAAAGAACGTGAAGGTCAATATGGTGATTCATACGATAGTCGAATGGCATGACATTGTGTGGTTCAAGAATGCTGTTCCAAGACATTCGTTTCTTCTATGGATGGCTGTCCAACAGAAACTCACAACCCAAGATAGACTTCATCGATTCGGTATACATGGTCCCAATAGATGCTCACTTTGTCTTCGCTACAACGAAGATCACAACCATTTGTTCTTTGAATGCTCCTATACTAAAGCGATCTGGTGGGATGTTTGTGACAGATGCAACATTCCAAGAATGATAAAAGGATGGGATGAATGGATTCGATGGGCCACTATCACTTGGCATGGCAAAAGTTTCGTCAATTTTTCTCGTAAACTAAGTTTTGCAGCTACAGTGTATCATATCTGGCAAGAAAGGAATGTAAGGACCTTTGCTGGAATATCTAGAACTCAGAATTTGGTCTTTCATCAAATCGAATGTATCATCCATGATAAGCTTGATTTGATGAGGAATGTTCTACCAACAGATGAAAATAAAAGGATCCAATGAGCTTGGAGGGTTGATAACATAGATTCTTCATTTGATATTTAGCTGGTTGTATTGGTTTTCCTAACGAATCAAGTTAGGTCTTAAGTTTTCAGTTCAGTGGCTAGCATGTAGCCATATGTTGTTTTATGTTTCTGCTCTCATTGTAAATCTGGGGTATGCCCCTTATAATCTTTGTATTGTTTTCCTTTAATATATACATCAACTTACCAAAAAAAAGTAGCAAGCGAGTCTATCCGAAATATGAACGAAACAAAAGCCTTGAATAAAAAAAACAAAAAAAATCAACAACACCCAAATATGATGGATATTATGGAAATAAACTGCAAGAAACTAAATCAACAGAAAGCAAGTAAATTTCAAACGTTGATGCAAGACAGACTCGTTTACGACAAGTTAAGTCGGAATGTGGAACTTGAAGTAAATGATGTCCAATTGAGTTAAAATTTCAGATATAGTGCGATATCAACCCAAATAGACAGAACATAAGTTTTGAACAATTTATGATGAAGTTTGATATACTGACGTAAAAATGTTATGAATCAGACCTGGTTAGACTCGAATTTGAAACCCAAAACAAATGATATCCAATTGACCCTGAATTTAATATGTAATGCGACTAGGACCCCAGTTATTAGAATATCAAATTTGAGCTAATTCCCAGTTGATTTGATTCAATTGTCTCTTGTTTAGTTTTCTGCGGCTGAATCAAATAAACGTCTTTCTGAACAAGTTTTCTTTTCTTTGCTCTTTTCTTTTGTTTTTTTTACTATTGATATATTTTGAACAATAAAAGAATGAAATAACAATGTTTTTTCTTTTTATATGCCGCAAATTCAAGGAGAAGAAGAAATTGGATACTAAGGAATTTTTGCGGAATTAACAAGAAATGAAAATTTCAGAAAGATATAACCTGATTAATGGAGCCAAGCTCTGATACCAAATGATGTAAGCCTCCTGATCACATGGTCACGCAACCCACACGCAAAGACGCCAATTCCTGAAAAGCCATGTAAATCAGGTTTGATAGAAGTATGACACAAAGATAACTTTGCTAATTCCCAGTTGATTTGATTCAATTGTCTCTTGTTTAGTTTTCTGCGGCTGAATCAAATAAACGTCTTTCTGAACAAGTTTTCTTTTCTTTGCTCTTTTCTTTTGTTTTTTTTTATGCTATTGATATATTTTGAACAATAAAAGAATGAAATAACAATGTTTTTTCTTTGTATATGCCGCAAATTCAAGGAGAAGAAGAAATTGGATACTAAGGAATTTTTGCGGAATTAACAAGAAACGAAAATTTCAGAAAGATATAACCTGATTAATGGAGCCAAGCTCTGATATCAAATGATGTAAGCCTCCTGATCACATGGTCACGCAACCCACACGCAAAGACACCAATTCCTGAAAAGCCATGTAAATCAGGTTTGATAGAAGTGTGACACAAAGATAACTTGTATCTAGGTACCAGCACTATTGAAAATAGAAAACCCCCACCCAACAAATATTGGTTTGCGAATGAGAAGTATAAGGATGACGCCACGAAGACAGTTGTTCTTCGATAAGTCTTTTTCAGTTCTTTAGGGAACCAAGGAAGGGAGATTATCCCACCAACACACAATAAGTGCAGCAAAGAAGTTTTATTGATCCGAAAATTGCGTAACCTTTACATGTTTGGTTATGCCTCTATTTATACTGAATTTGAACTTAAAGAAACCCTAATGGACCTCTCTTAGGTGGACTTATATCAAGCCCACTTACAATTAACCCAAATAAGTAATAATAACCCAAAAACTAAGAAGAAAATTCTAAAAATACTAAAAATCCAAAAATACCATCCTAGATAAGCTAGAATCAGATTTGTCACCCTTGAGAAGTGCCAAACAAAATTAGAAAAATCTGATTTGGAAAATTTGTGTTACTGATTTAATTACTTTCCTTCCTAAGTGACGAAAAACATTAAATAGTCCTCCCCTCTTTAGGAATAAGATATGGCCAACTTCCTAGAATAAATTGCTGATTCTTTATCCTTTTAGTATTAGAAAAAGACAAGCCTAACAAGGCTGGTATTGGGCCGGACACATCAACCCCTTGTTCAACATGAATTGGGCTCTTTTTGGACCTGAATTAAATGAATTAAAGGTTGTCCTTCATGCTCCTTAAATATCTGAAGCCCCTCTAGGTCCATTTTGTTCCATATGTTCTGAATAAGCCCATTCAATGCTTCTTTAAGCTTATTAGCCCTAGCTCTTGTCATTGGCTCAATTGGCACCTCCAATGGGTTGTTGGCATGATTATGCTTGGTGTTAGGCTGATCCGCATCAAGAAGTCCAAATGACTTCAATGGTTTTTTTATTGGAAAGCTAAGATAATTTCCTAGAACTTTCATGTTTAACTCTATTTATATTCTAATGTTAACAATGACATTTTGTGCAAATTAGAAGATAAGGATTGTCACAAAGTCAAAATATGGCCACCCATTTAACAATTAGTCAACAAATCAATAGTTCTCAATTTTGGCCTATAAAAGGAGATATTTTCCATGTATTTAGGCATCTTGATTTTTAAATCAAGATCATGTTATTGCTCTCTTTTTATTGTGATGCTTAAGTTTTGCTTATATTAATATCTTGTTTATGCATCTCATTTCTTTTTCTTTACTTAGTTAACTTTTATCTTATTTATATTCTTATCTTGTTTTTTATGTTTCACTCTTTTATTATGTTTAATTAAGTTTATTATGTCAAGGTGAAAAGGTGACGTACATTAAGCGGTAGACTTTATAGGGTATCCTCATTATTTTCAGAAAATATGGTCAAAGAAGATAACTAGTCGCTTTATAATGAATATAATCGTGCCAAAACATTTAGATGCCACATGAATCCGACACGAACAAGCGCACCATCATGCATAGTTTCCCCTTTGATGCATTGATTAGTACTTAAAACTGTATTTTTATTAAGGTTTTATATCATCATTTTGCACTTGAAGTATCAATAACTCCTTAAATAAAGCATGTTTTATAATAACATATCTAATAATATAAGATACCTGATACGATCCAAGCAAGGTCAAATTTGGATTTTGATGTAAAATGTGCAACTATCCAGTTTTACGGCAAGGGTTATAATTCTCAATCAGACCGTTGGATCGAGCTAAAATTTCATATGGAGTCTCCTGACATATTGTATTACCTTGAGTTAAACTTTCAGATCAATCAAAGCTTGGAAAGGCATCTCAATATGGGTCAACAGAGGCTGTACGAATTTTATTATTTACTTGCTTTTGACTTGTGGACTTCCTATTTAGCTAGGATTCTTTTCCTAAAAGGATGTGCCAGCTTATTTTGAAAATTTTCTAAATCCACTGGGATTTTCAATGAGCTGCAATAAAATCTCCAAGTGTGGCAAGGATTCATTAATGTTTCAGAATCCTTTTCTTACAAGGATTCCTTATTCATCTGAGCTACAAAAGGAAAGAAGACTTTAGAATGCATTCTACCTTCTGATCCGATTTCCTAGTTTATTTGGGACTTTTTAATGGTGACAAATCTGATTCTAGCATACTTAGGATAGTGATTTTTGGATTTTTATATTTTTATTATTTTCTTCTTAGTTTGGGTTATTATTACTTGGTTGAGTCAATTGTAAGTGGGCTACATATAAGTCCATCTAAGGGGGGTCCATTAGGATTTCTTAAGTCCAGACTCACTATAAATAGAGGCATAACCAAACATGTAAAAAAAAGACTATTCAGATTAATAAAACTTTTTGTTTGCTGCACTTTGTGTGTGTATGTGTTGGTGAGATAATCTCCCTTCCATAGTTCTCTAATGAACTGAAGAACGACTTATCGAAGAACAACTATCTTTGTGGTATCATCCTTATACTTCTCATTCGCGAATCAATATTCGTTGGGTGGAGGTTTTTCGTTTTCAATAATGCTGGTGCCTAGGTACAAGTTATCTTTGTGTCACACTCTTATCAAACTTGATTTACTTGGCTTTCCGGGAATTGACATCTTTGCGTGTTGGTTGCGTGACCATGTGATCACGAGGTTCGCATCAATACCTTTAATTTGTGGTAAATCTTCATCTTAAATCTAGGCCTATCACATAAATAAAGGGATTGATTAATGATTTTAAGAACTGAGATTGAGAGGATAAAGAGATGGCTAAACTCAAGAAAGAGATGTTAGTACAGTTCAAACTAGAACAATATTTGGTAATCAGATCATATTTGGAGCCATAGATCTCGAATTGAGGTCTACCTTATATGGATGAAAAGGGAAGACATAGTCCTACAACTTTCATGAGAGCCAAAGATTTTAAAAAGTCATTTTTATCTCTAAATTGTAGCAACAACGAAGAAGTCTAAATGACCTCCATTTCTTTTTTCTAGAAAGCTGAGACAACTTCCATGTTTTCATGTGGTTCCAATTCAAATGTTATCAATGATGTTTTTGGTAGACAAGAGAAGATAAGGATTGTCACCAAGTCAAGAGTTGGCCACCTAGTCATCAATTAGTTATCAAATCAATGGTTTAATTTTGGCTTATAAAAAGAGGCATTTGCCATGCATTTATGTATCTTAGTTTCTAAATCAAGATTATGTTCTTGTTTTCTCTCTTTGTATTGCTTAAGTTTTGCTTTAATTAATATCAAGTTTATATCTTTCATTTCCTATCCATTACTTGTTAACTTTTATCTTATTGTTCTTATTTTGTTTATTTATGTTTCTTTTTTTCATTATATTTAGCTAAGTTTATTATGTCAAGGTGAAAAGTAACAGTGTAAGAATTAGTCTAAACTTAACTTGGATTCTAATATTTGATACTAACAACATGTTTTGTATTTATTATCTTGTTCACTCTTTAATACTTTGCTTGTTAAATGACTAATCTAAATTTATGTTGTATAACTGACACGACCAAAAGATTGATATCTTCTCCCAAGTACAGGAATGTCGAAGTAATAAATAACCCGACAAAACCAGAATCGAACAATAGGGAGGTTAATTGTATAAATTATAAATAACAATAATAGTAATAATACTACTAATAATAGTAATAGTAATAATACTAGTAATATCAGTAGTAGTAGTAGTAGCAGTAGTAGTAGTAGTAGTAGTAGTAGTAGCAGCAGTAGTAATAAAGAAAAAGAAGAAGAAGAAGAAGTTGATGAGAACTTTGAGAAGAAACATCACTGTAAGGATTAAATAATGATAACAACAAATGTTAAGGTTAGAGGATCCACTAATGGTATGTTAAACAAGTATAGTGTAAACTTTTATTATTTAATTAGAAACCATACACAAAGGAGGTTCCAATTAGATTACAAATTGTTAACATGATTACATTAGTTGTCTTATTCAATTAATGCTAATACTTGTAAATGTTGTTAGGCATTCATAATTAACAACAAATCAAGTTCCTTTCATAACTTAGGTGGTGGTTATACCATACAATATGGGCTATAAAAGTATCAAGCATTTGTTGTGTCAAGTGTTTACAACATAAATCTAGATTAGTCATTTAACAAGTGATTGATACTTAAAAGTGTATTTTTATCTAGGTTTTATATCATCATTTTGCATTTGAAGTATCAATAACTCCTTAACTAAAGCATGTTTTATAATAATATATCTAATAATATAAGATACCTTTAATTTATGGTAAATGTTCATTTTAAATGCAGGCTTATCACATAAATGAAAGGATTGATTAATGAATTTAAGAATTGAAATTAAAAGGATAAAGAGATGGTCAAACTTAGAAAAGAGATGTCGGTGCAATCCAAACCGGAACACTATTCGGTAATTATCTGGAGTTATAGATCTTAGATTTAAGTCTACTTTATATGGATGGAAAGGTGAGACATAGGTCTACAACTTTCATATGGAGCCCAAGATCTTAAAAGATCATTTTCAAGTCCAAATTGTTGCAACAACAAAGAAGCCCGAATCTGTCCTCTAGCCTAAGCATTGTTCAGTATTTTGGCCATATCTAAAGTTCTAGAAGTCGAAATGACCTGAATGTTTTACACAAGAAAGTTGAGACAATTTCCTACAACTTTCATGTTTTTAAATAGCTCTAATTTTGATGTTATTAATGAAGTTTTGGGCAGACAAGAGAAGATAAGGATTGTCACCAACTCAAGAGTTGGTCACCCACTCATTAATTAGTCATCAAATCAATAGTTCTCAATTTTGGCCTATAAAAGGAGGGATTTGCCATGCATTTACGCATCTTGGTATCTAGACCAAGATCATGCTCTTGTTTTCTTCCTTTGTATTTTTTGTATTGCTTACGCTTTGCTTTCATTAATATCAAGTAAGCCTTTCATGATGCGAACCTCGTGATCACATGGTCACGCAACCCACACGCAAAGACGCCAATTCCCAAAATGCCAAGTAAATCAGGTTTGATAGAACTTTGACATAAAGATAACTTGTACCTAGGCACTAGCACTGTTGGAAACGAAAATCCCTACCCAACGAATATTGATTAGCGAATGAGAAGTATAAGGATGATGCCACGAAGATAGTTGTTCTTCGATAAGTTGTTTTCCAATTCATTAGAGAACCATGGAAGGGAGATTATCTCACCAACACACACACACAAAGTGCGGGAAACAATAAGTTTTATTAATTTAAAGAGTCTTTCTTAAATGTGTGGTTATGCCTCTATTTATAGTGACTCTAGACTTAAAGAAACCCTAATGGACCCCCCTTCGGTGGACTTATATTCGACCCACTTACAATTGACCCTAATAAGTAATAGTAACCTAAAACTAAGAAAATACTAAAAATCCAAAAATTACCATCCTAAATAAGCTAGAATCAGATTTGTCACCATTAAGAAGTCCCAAATAGAGTAGAAAATCTGATGTGAAAGTAGAATTTATTCTGAAGTCTTCTTTTCTTTTGTAGCTAGGGTGAGTAAGGAATCCTTGTAAGAAAAAGGATTCTGAAACATTAATGAATCCTTGCCACACTTGGAGATTTTATTGCAGCTCATTGAAGATCCTTATGGAATTAGAAAATTCCCAAAATAAGTTGGCACATCCTTTTAGGAAAAGAATCCTAGCCAAATAGGAAGTCTACAAGTCGAAAGGAAGTAAATAACAAAATTCATATAGCCTTTATTAATCTGTTGCGAGGTAGCAATTTCTGGACAATCAGGACGCCATAGAATTGCTCTTGGGCATGGAGAAAGATTCTAAAGCTCAGATCCTTAGCATGGCCGAAGATGAAGTACATCATAGGGGATGGCAGGACAACTTCTCTATGGTTTGACAATTGGCATCCTAACAGCCCACTCGCAGATTCTTACGGCGATAGATTCATCTATGATTCAGATATGGAAAAGAACGCGAAGGTCAATATGGTGATTCATAACTCAGAATGGAAAATTCCTACCACGCACGCTATTGGCTGGCACCCCATTGCAGAAGCTATTCCTTCCAATTCTAATCCTATGATAGGGCAAAATGATGAGATTGTTTGGCTAGATTCACCAAATCACAGATTCTCGATCAAAATAGTTTGGGAACAACTAAGATTTCATCATACGATAGTCGAATGGCATGACATTGTGTGGTTCAAGAATGCTGTTCCAAGACATTCGTTTCTTCTATGAATGGCTGTCCAACAGAAACTCACAACCCAAGATAGACTTCATCGATTTGGTATACATGGTCCCGATAAATGCTCACTCTGTCTCCGGAACAACGAAGATCACAACCACTTGTACTTTGAATGCTCCTATACTAAAGCGATCTGGTGGGATGTTTGTGACAGATGCAACATTCCAAGAATGACAAAAGGATGGGATGAATGGATTCGATGGGCCACTGTCACTTGGCATGGCAAAAGTTTCGTCAATTTTTCTCGTAAGCTCAGTTTCGCAGCTATAGTGTATTATATCTGGCAAGAAAGGAATGCAAGGACCTTTGCTGGAATATCTAGAACTCAGAATTTTATCTTTCATCAAATCGAATGTATCATCCGTGATAAGCTTGATTTGATGAGGAACGTTCTACCAACAGATGAAAATAAAAGGATCCAACGAGCTTGGAGGGTTAATAACATAGATTCTTCATTTGATATTTAGCTGGTTGTATTGGTTTTCCTAACGAATCAAGTTAGGTCTTGAGTTTTCAGTTCGGTGGCTAGCATGTAGCCATCTGTTGTTTTATGTTTCTGCTCTCATTGTAAATCTGGGGTATGCCCCTTATAATCTTTGTATTGTTTTCCTTTAATATATACATCAACTTACCAAAAAAAAGAAGAAAATTTCAGGAGCATATAACCTGATTATTGGAGCCAAGCTCTGATACCAAATAATGCGAACCTCATGATCACATGGTCACGCAACCCACACGTAAAGATGTCAATTCCCGGAAAGCCAAGTAAATCAGGTTTGATAGAAGTGTGACACAAAGATAACTTGTACCTAGGCACCAGCACTATTGAAAACAAAAACCGTCACTCAACGAATATTGATTCACGAACGAGAAGTATAAGGATGACGCCACAAAGACAGTTGATAAGTCGTTTTCCAGTTCATTAGAGAACCTTGGAAGGGAGATTATCTCACCAACACACACACCAAGTAACAAACACTTACAAACCTAAAACACACTTAAACAAATTTAAAAAACAACAAAACACAATAATAAAATCAAAGGACAAAAAGATTCATAACTGAAGGCTCAAATCCAATCTAAGCTTTTTACAGCTTTTCTTAGATGACCAATTTATACGACTCATGGATTGATCAATTACAGGAATAAAGATTGTAGTTGGTCAATCAATTAATCAACAGTAGCAATAGAGATTATGATTTGTCGTGCCAAAGATGTTAGAAATTCATGTTCCACAACATGATCTAGAAACGATAATAACTTATTATAATAACCATTAACATTTATCAGACCCATGGGTTTATGGTGAATGTGTAGTTGGGCCCAATAAGACATATGAAAAATCTCTTCCAATGTGCTCAGACCACCTGGTAAGTCAATGAAGGCATCAACATGGTTAAACATTACATTCATTTGAGCAGACATTGTAGAGACCTATAGTTCCTTTCTAATTATTTTTCCAATGATGTCCTTTTGTGTTAAAGCTTTAGGGATGACCCCTAAAACTTGACTACCTCCTAAAAATACAACTATTGACATACCTCCTATTAACCTAAAACTGCCTCTCCCATACACTAAATGAATCTTTCTCTCAGCTAGCACTTGACCAAGATGATTTGCTGATTTTAAAAAATCATTTTCTTTCCCAAGACTAGATCTAACGAAAACACAAATATTTTTTATGTGATAACTTGAGAACCTTGCCATTTATATACACTTCTATATTTATTGAGTGTATGGTTTGAGTAGAAATAAAGGAAAGGAAGAGAGGATATTACAGATGAGAAATTAAAAAGGCAATCATACCACCTATATATAGGCTAGCTACAGTCTCACGCACACTCTTTCTCTCTTTATTTCTTTATTTTTGAAAAAGCATGTGTATGTATAGATAGTTATGATTATGGCTCAGATCTTCCCTTGGTCTTGAGTCCAAAAATGGTTTAAATGCCCTTTTATGGGTCAGGGATAGGCTTCCCATCCAATTTTCTTAAAAACTAGCAAACAAAGACTTTTTAGTTAGATTCCTACGACTATGCCAAGCATTTCTTTTATGAAAATGGGTTCATAAGTCATGAATTGCATGATGTTCATCTCCACTATGATGAGACTTAAGAGTCAATAAAAGATTATTTAAAGACTCTATGTGTTTTGAAATAAATCCCACCTTTTGATAATTTTCACAGGTTTTACAGAATGCATATGAATCCTTGAACATGGTGGGCCAATAAATCCACTTTGTAAAATTTTGTAGTTGTTTTCTTTGATAAGAAATGACTCTCACATGCCTTAAGGTGATAAAATTTAATGACACTACATACCTCATTTTCAGGAATGCAACTTTAAAATATTTGATAAGGACAATATTTGAATAAGGGTCATCCTAATAAAAATTTTGCATGTCGCTCAAAAACTTTCTTTTATCTTAGTTATCTAAATGAGCTGGCAAAAATCTTGAAGCAAGAAAATTGATAATTTTAGCAAACCAAGGCATTGAACTAATAAAAAGCAAAGATTCAACAAGAAAATAATCATCAATTAGTGTGATGTTGGATGTTGAATCTATTGCTAATTTTGAAAAATGATCCATGACAACATTTCCAATGCCCTTTTCATCTTGATTTCTTCCTGTTTGAAAGTTTTAAAGATTTCACAATCATGATTAACTTTTTTTTGTTTGGTCATGGTATAAGAAAATAAAAGTACTAGTGGGGAATCAGTTTTTTTCTTACAATATTCAAATTCAACAATTTCCTTACCCTTAAGATTAACTCATAATCTTTCTCACAAGGTTTAAAACTGAGTTTTTCAATAAACTTACCATTGTGAAAAGTGATGATTGATTTGACTTGATCCATGTGTTGGCTTTCAAAACTACTTGTATTTGCATTGTATTAGCCCTTAGAATTTTGTTGTGGCTAAGATTGGAACTTACCTTTCTCTTGGAAACTAAGAGTAAATGTCAATTTTGCAAGAGTATCTTTAAAATCTATCATACTTTAAGCAAGTTGAGTTTTGTGTTTAGTACTTAAAATTGTATTTTTATCAAGGTTTTATATCATCATTCTACACTTGAAGTATCAATAACTCCTTAACTAAAGCATGTTTTATAATAATATATCTAATAATATAAGATACCTTTAATTTATGGTAAATGTTTATTTTAAATGCAGGCCTATCATATAAATAAGAAAATTAATTGATGAATTTAAGAACTGAAATTGAAAGGATAAAGAGATGGCCAAACTTAGAAAAGAGATGTTGGTGCAATCTAAACTAGAACACTGTTTGGTAATTGGGTCATATCTGGACCTGTAGATCTCAGATTTAGATTTACTTTATATGGATAGAAAGATAAGATACAGTCCTATAACTTTCATATAAGCCCAAGATCTAAAAAGGTCATTTTCAAGTTCACATTAGAGCAGCAACAAAGAAGTCATTTTTCTCATAAACTCAGTTTCGCAGCTACAGTGTATCATATCTGGCAAGAACGGAATGCAAGGACCTTTGCAGGAATCTCTAGAACTCATAATTTGGTTTTTGATCAAATCGAATGTATCATCCGTGATAAGCTTGATTTGATGAGGAACGTTCTACCAATAGATGAAAACAAAAGGATCCAAAGGGCTTGGAGGGTCAATAACATAGATTCTTCATTTGATATTTAGTTGGTCGTATTAGTTTCCCTAACAAATTTAGTTAGGTCTGAGTTTTTGTTCAGTGGCTGGCCTGTAGCAATCTGTTGTTTTACATTTCTGTTCTCATTGTAAATCTGGGGTATGCCCCTTATACTCTCTGTACTCTTTTCTTTTAATACATATGTCAAATTACCAAAAAAAAAAACAACAACAAAGAAGTCTAAATCTGTCCTCCAACCCAAGCACTATTCAGTATTTGGGCCATGTTTGGAGTTTTAGAAATCAAAATGATATGAAGTTTTTACACAAAAAAGCTGAGATAATTTCCTACAACTTTCATGGTTTCAAGTGGTACCAATTTTAACGTTATCAATGATATTTTTGGCAAACAAAACAAGATAAGGATTGTCACCAGGTCAAGAGTTGGTCACCCACTCATCAATTAGTCACCAAATCAATAGTTTTTCCTCCCGATGCATCTCATTTTAATTTTAAACCAAGCATTATTTAACTTTTACCTTCTTTTCATGGCTTAGAATTGGAAAATCCATAATTGCATTTAAGGGAATTTGAGGAGGTCTACAACACATATAATAATTTAAATTGTAGCATGAACACTGATTGT
>SRLM01001457.1:0-14644 GCA_015708895.1 Populus ilicifolia | reverse complement strand
AAAAATCAGAACTGATCCTTGAAACGAAACTCCAGTTTATATTCTAAATTTTTATCTTTTCTTAACTTTGGTTAATTAACGGATCCGCCGTATAACTAGCCCTAACCAACAAATAATCACAGTGTCTGCACTAATGATTTAATCTAATGGCAGCCTTAAGATCTATAAAAAGTCATTAATCTTAACAACCAAGTTGTCTGCTTGTGTTGCTTTGATCGAATGTTTTACCTAAGTTTAATAACGTAGTTCCGCCACAATTATCAAGCTTAGTTGCTTCACAAGTTTATATACCCTAACTCCGGTTTTGATATCAAACTTTGCAATAGATTGTTCATAATAATAACTTAGAGTCCGCTCTAGCAATTATCAACAACAATCATAGAAAATATGCATAGGAAAACATTCATACTCATTCATAATACAAGCTGAAAATAAATGGAAGAATAAATCTCACAGTTCTTGAAATCTGAAAGTTTCTGCGTCCTTGCAACCAAGAAAAGAGCTTAGCCTTGCATATCTATTGAACAACTACTCCTAAAGATAAAAGAAAGCATTATTTCTAGTATGTAGAGAGGAGAGTTTGTGTTTCTTCACTTCTAGTTGCTACCACCTTTCTTTGGTTCTATTGCACTCCCTCCTCTCCTTTCTTGGCTCTCTTGGTGTCTATATATAGGCTTCAATGGCAGCTTTTCTTGCTTCTTTATCAATAATGGTGGCTACCAAACTTGCCAAACTTGCCAAACTTTGACATTAGTAGTCACCACAAACAATCCACCATTGCAGCCTCCTTCTTTGACAATGACAGTATTCCACCTTGCAGCTGGTTTGTGGTTGGTGGCTACTTTTCTTGACCTTCTAGATTGGTTTACTAGAGGGGCTAAATTGCTGAAATTATAACTTGGATGATAGTTTAGAAGCTTCGAAACATAATTTGGATTCATTTCTTCATGAAACCTGATTGCTGGCAGAATTCAGTTGTCATCTTTGGAAAATCATATCGCCCTCATCTGACATCATTTTTGGCTGAATCTTGGAGCGTTTCTAGAACTTTGAATCAGGAATCCAACAAAATTGAGTTTGCATCAATTGGACTTCTATAGCTCCATATATGGAATTTTGAATGGACAAAGGTCAACAGTGGCAGAATACGAGATTTGACTTTGAAGGATGTGTTTTCCATGATCTTCCTCTTCTTATTTTTCTTGCATTACATTTCCAGAAAGGTATGGATGTTAGCTTTTTAAAGCCACTAGAATCACTTCATTTTGATCTCTAGAACTTACGCTCTGCACAAAACATCGACTGAACGTCAAATCTACCAATTATCTCCAATTTACTCCTTTTTGCTTTTTTCATCCAAATGTGCCTTCAAAACATAAAACAAAGAATATCAAGGCATTTTACATATAAAACATGGACAAAACATTAGGTAAATGTGGGTGAAACTATCGAATAATATGGTTACATCAACTACTAATATTATTAGTATTATTATTGCTATTATTATTGTTGTTGTTTATAATTATTGTTTATAATTTGTACAACTAACCTCCCTATGGTTTGAGCCCGGTCTTGCCAGGTTATTTATTACTTCGACACTCCTGACTTGGAAGAAGACAATCTTTTGGTCGTGTCAAGTTTTTTGGCACCGTTGCTAGGGAGGTAAGTTTTGTATCAATTATAATAGTTATTTTATTTCTCTTTTCACTTTTCTTGTATATAACTTTGTTTCTTTTCTCTTGTTTCTTCTTCTTTTGTTTTCTTTTTTCTTTTATTCTATTCCTTACGTGCATGAGAGTGTGATCACGTACATCAAGTGGTAGACTTTATAGGGTATCCTCATCATTTTCAGAAAATATGGCCGAAGAAGATAATTAATCACTTCATAATAAGAATAATGAAAATAACCGTGCTAGAATACTTAAAGACCATATGAATCCTACAGGAACAAGTGCACCATCATGTATAGTTTTTCCTCCTGATGCATCTCATTTTAATTTTAAGCCAGATATTATTCAACTTTTACCTTCTTTTCATGGCTTAGAATTGGAAAATCCATACTTGCATTTAAGGGAATTTGAGGAGGTCTGCAACACATATAATAATCTAAATTGTAGCATGAACACCATCAAATTAAAGCTTTTTCCTTTTTCATTAAAAGATAAAGCTAAAACATGGCTACAAAATTTGGAACCATGATCCATTCGTGCCTAGGATGAAATGCAACAATAGTTTTTAAAGTAGTTTATCCCATCTTAGAGAACAAACTCTTTCAAAAGACAAATCACCACTTTCACTCAAAAACCAAGAGAAATATTTTACCAATGTTGGGATAGGTATCGAGGCTTGCTTAGTACTTTCCCTCATCATGGTTTTGAAACATGGAGATTGGTTTCACATTTCTATGAAGGGTTAACACCTAAAGATAGGCAAATGGTTGAATCGATGTGCAATGAAACTTTTGAAGATAAAGACCCTGATGAAGCAATGGAGTACTTAGATTTGTTAGCTAAAAAGGCTCAAAATTGGGATATCGCGGGTACTTATAAGGTACTGAGTAAAACTTAACTTCATACATCTAGTGGAGGTATGTACAACCTTAGGGAAGATCATGACCTTCAAGCAAAGTTTGCATCTTTAGCTACAAAAGTTGAGGCACTAGAATTGAAAAGGAGTGGTCAATTAAAATCTGTTGAAAACATTGCGTGTCAAATATGTGAAACAAATGAACACTTAACCAATAACTGTCCAACCTTGCCTTTTTTTAAGGAATGTCTCCATGAACAAGCCCATGCTTTAAATAGTTTCCAAAGGGCCAACCACAACCCATATTCATAAATGTACAACCCTGATAGGAGAAATCACCCAAATTTTAGTTGGAAGAGTGAGAACAATAATGCACAAACTTTATAACCACCATTTCAAGCACACCACAATTTACAAAATTCTCATGGATATGCACCTTCTTATGCTCCACCTGCTAGAAGAAATCTTGAGGAAACATTGCATGTATTCATTGAAAAGCAAGAGACAATCAATACTCAACTTGCTCAAAACATGATAGATTTTAATGATACTCTTGCAAAATTAACATTTGCTCTCAGTTTTTAAGAAAAAGGTAAGTTTCCATCTCAACCACAACAAAATCCCAAGGGGCAATACAATGCAAATGCAAGTAGTTCCGGAAGCCAACACATGGATCAAGTCAAATTAGTCACTAATCTTCGCAGTGGTAAGGTTATTGAAAAACCCTCTCTTGAACCTTATGAGAAAGATGATGAGTCAATCTTTAAGGATAAGGAAGGGGTTGAATCTGAAAATTGCAAAGAAAAGATTGATTCTTCGCTAGCAATTCCATTTCTTCAAGACATGACCAAACAAAGAAAAGTCAATCACAACTCTGAAATCTTTAAAATTTTCAAACAGGTGAGGATCAATATACCTTTGCTGGATGCTATTAAACAAGTTTCTTCCTATGCTAAATCTTTGAAAGATCTATGCACTTTAAAGAGGAAACTGAATGTGAAAAAGAAAGCCTTTTTAGCCGAACAAGTAAGTGCTATTCTTCAGAACAATAATGGTTTGAAATAAAAGACCTTGGTTGTCCTACAATTTCTTGCTTTATTGGAGAGTATAAAATTAAAAGAGCCTTACTTGATCTCGGTGCTAGTGTGAATTTACTTCCATATTCAGTTTTTCAGAGTCTCAATCTTGGTGAGTTAAAACCAACTTTTATAACTCTTTTACTTGCTGATAGATCTGTAAAAGTGCCTAGAGGAATAATTGAAGATGTATTAGTACAAGTTGATAAATTCATTTATCCTATGGATTTTATTGTCTTAGACACACAACCTGTTGAAGTATGTAATTCATTTCCTGTTATTTTAGGACGTCCATTTCTTGTAACTTCTAACGCATTGATTAATTGTAGGAATTGATTGATGAAGCTATCATTTGAAAACATGACATTGAAGATGAATATTTTCAACAATTGTAAGCAACCTAGAGATGATAATGATTTACAAGAAGTGGACTTTACTAAAAAATTCATTCATGATCAATTTCCAACCACTTCCACTGAAATTGAGATTGATGAATCTGATGATTTGCAAATGATTTATTTTCAGGAAGAATCAAAGACAAGTAATTAGAGGCCACAAATTGAGGAATTGCCACCACGATCATTTAAGTCTATACCTTCAAGTATTCAACCACCCAAAACTGATTTGAAGTCATTGCCATCCAATCTTAAATACTTATTTTTGGGAGAAAATAAAACTTTTCCGGTAACAATCTCTTCCAAGCTTAATGCACATCAAGAAGGTAAGTTATTACAAACTCTGAAAATGCATAAAAATGCATTAGGATGGACCATAGTTGACATAAAAGGAATTAGTCGTTTGATTTCCACGCACAGAATTTATTTAGAGGAAAATGCTAAATCCTCTAGAGAAATGCAATGAAGGCTCAATCCTAATATGAAAGAAGTTGTGAAAAATAAAGTCATTAAAAATCTAGATAATGAAATCATTTATTCTATTTCTGACAGCAAATAGGTAAGTCCTACCCAAGTTGTACCCAAGAAGTTTGGAGTCACTGTGATAACAAATGAGAACAATGAGTTAATTCCCACTAGAACTGTTACTGGTTGGCGCATATGCATTGGCTATAGGAAACTTAATTCAATGACTAGAAAAGATCATTTTCCTTTACCTTTCATAGAATCAAATCTTAGAAAGAGTTGCAGGTCATGAATTTTATTGTTTCCTAGATGGCTATTCGGGTTACAATCAAATTAAAGTTGCATTGAAAGATCAAGAAAAGACTACTTTCACATGTTCATTTGGTACTTTTGCATATCGAAGGAGCCTTTTTGGATTATGTAATGCACCAACCACATTTCAAAGATGTGTTCATATATTGAGCACAAAAGGAAGGTTTATTAATATCTTATTTAAGAGGTATTGAGTAGATATATAAATTTAATTAGAGTTTATTTATCCAAATAAATTAATGAGAGTTACTGATGCGCTTTGTTTACTAGGGACTAGTAATAAGCTGGTTGGGGGGGTGTGATTAATACTTAAAAGTGCATTTTATCAAGGTTTTATATCATTATTTTGCACTTGAAGTATCAGTAACTCGGTAACTAAAGCATATTTATAATAACATATCTAATAATATAAGATACCTTTAATTTATGGTAAATGTTCATTTTAAATGCAGGCCTATCACATAAATGAAATGATTGATTGATAAGTTTAAGAACTGAAATTGAAAGGACAAAGAGATGCCCAAACTTATAAAAGAAATGTCGATGTAGTCCAAACCAGAACACTGTTTGGTAATTTGGTCATGTCTAAAGCTCTAGATTTCAGATTTAGGTCTACTTTATATTGATAGAAAGGTAAGACATAGGCCTACAACTTTCATAAAGAGTCCTAGATTTAATAAGGCCATTTTCAAGTCCAAATTATAGCAACAATAAAGAAGTTTGAATTTGTCCTCTAGCCCAAACATTGTTTAGTATTTGGCCTATATCTGACCTTCAAGAAGTCCAAATGGCCCCAATGTTTTTGTTTCTGGAAAGATGAGATAATTTTCTATAAGTGGTTTCAATTCTGATGTTATTAATGATGCTTTAGACAGACAAGAGAAGATAAAAATTGTCACCAAGTTAAGAGTTGACCACCCACTCATTAATTAGTTATCAAATCAATAGTTTTCAATTTTAGCCTATAAAAGGAGGCATTTGCCATGCATTTAGGTATCTTGGTTTCTAGATCAAGATCATGTTTTTTTTTCTCTCTTTGTATTTTTGTAATGCTTAAGTTTTATTTTTATTAAGATCTTGTTTATGCTTTTCATTTCCTTTCATTTACTTAGTTAGCTTTTATCTTATTTATATTCTTATTTTATTTATTTATTTTTCTTTCTTTCATTATGTTTTGTTAAGTTTATTATGTTAAGGTGAAAAAGTTGTACTAATAGTGTAAGAATAAGTATAGTGTAAACTTAACATGGACTTTAAAGTTTGATACTAACATGTTTTATATTTATCATCTTGTTTACTCTTTAATACTTTGCTTGTTAAATGACTAATCTATTTTATGTTGTATAACACTTGGTACAACAAATGTTTGGCGCTTTCATAGCCCATACTATATGGTATAACTAACACTTTAGCTATTAAAAGAACTTGACTTGTTGTTAACATAAGTTATAATCATGAATGCTTGATAAGATTTACAAGTATTAGCATTAATCAAATAAGATAACTAATGTAATCATGTCAACAATTTATAATCTGATTGAAACTTTCTTTGTATGTGGTTTCTAATTGAATAATAAGAGTTTATACTATACTTTTTTTGACATACCATTAGTAGATCCTCTAACCTTGACATTTGTTGTTATCATTGTTTAATCATAACATTAATCTTCCATCTCAAAGTTCTTAACAACTTTTTCTTCTTCTTTATTAATACTATTAGTACTGATTAGTACTTAAAAGTGCATTTTTATCATGGTTTTATATCATCATTTTGCACTTGAAGTATCAATAACTCCTTAACTAAAGTACGTTTTATAATAATCTATCTAATAATATAAGATACCTTTAATTTGTGGTAAATGTTCATTTTAAATGCAGGCCTATAACATAAATAAAAGGATTGATTGATGACTTTAAGAACTTCAATTGCAAAGGCAAAGAGATGATCAAACTTAGAAAAGAGATGTCGGTGCAATCTAAACCAGAACACTGTTTGGTAATTGGGTCATATCTAGAGCTATAGATCTTAGATTTAGGTCTACTTTATATGGATGGAAAGGTAAGACATAGGCCTACAACTTTCATATGGAGCCCAAGATCTAAAAACACCATTTTAAAGTCCAAATTATTGCAACAACAAAGAAGCCCGAGTCTATCCACCAGCTCGAGCACTGTTCAGTATTTTGGTCATATCTAGAGTTATAGAAGTCAAAATGAGCTGAATTTTTTACACAAGAAAGCTAAGATAATTTCCTATAACTTTAATGTGTTCAAGTGTCTTTAATTTTGACATCATCAATGATGTTTTGGGCAGATAAGAGAAGATAAGGATTGTCACCAAGTCAAGGGTTGACCATCTACTCCTCAATTAGTCATCAAATCAATAGTTTCCAATTTTGGCCTATAAAAGGAGGCATTTGACATGCATTTAGGCATCTTGGTTTCCAGATCAAGATCATGCTCTTGTTTTCTCTCTTGTATTTTTTTGTATTGCTTATGCTTTGCTTTCATTAATATCAGGTTTATGCTTTTCATTTCCTTTCCTTTACTTAGTTAGCTTTTATCTTATTTTGTTTATCAATTTGTTCTTTCTTTCATTATATCTAGCTAAGTTAATTATGTCAAGGTGAAAAGGTTACACTAATGGTGTAAGAATAAGTATTGTATAAACTTAATATGGACTTTAATGTTTAATACTAACATGTTTTATATTTGTTATCTTGTTCACTCTTTAATACTTTGCTTGTTAAATGACTAATGTTGATTTATGTTGTATAACACTTGGTACAACAAATGCTTGACACTTTCATAACCCATAATGTATGGTATAACCGACACCTGAGCTATAAAAGAAACTTGATTTGTTGTTAAAATAAGTTTTAATCATGAATGCTTGACGAAATTTACAAGTATTAGCATTAATTGAATAAGATGACTAATGTAATCATGTTAACAATTTATAATCTGATTGGAACCTCCTTTATGTGTGCTTTCCAATTGAATAATAAGAGTTTATACTATACTTGTTTGACATACCATTAGTGCAACCTCTAACCTTGACATTTGTTATTATCATTGTTAATCCTTACTTTAATATTTCATCTCAAAGTTCTCATCTTCTTCTTCTTCTTTATTGTTGTTGTTGTTATTATTATTATTATTGCTATTATTGTTGTTATTGTTGTTATTGTTATTATTGTTGTTGTTGTATTATTGTTATTTATAATTTGTACAATAACCTCCATGTGATTTGACCCCGGTCTTGCTAGGTTATTTATTACTTCAACACTCCTGCACTTAAGAGAAGACATCAATCTTTTCGTCGTGTCAACTACTATTACTACTACCATTACTATTATTGTTGTTGTTATATTATTGTTATTGTTATATTATTGTTATCTATGATTTATACAACTAAACTCCATGTGATTCAACTCTGGTCTTGCTAGGTTATTTATTACTTCAACACTCCTGCACTTGGGAGAAGACATTAATATTTTGGTCATGTCAATGTCCATAAAGTGTCAAAGAGAACTGATGCATATCTCGAAATCTAAATTCAATTTGAACTAAATTTATAACCTATAAATTAAAAGATAGCTAAGATAGAAATCTAAGGAAATTCAATGTGTTTAGAAGCTCATTTTTCTCATAGTATTTCAAGTGTTCATGACTCATAAATTGCAAAGAAGAGATAATTTTTTTCAGAAATCTAAGGAAATTTAGAGTGCTTTGAAAGTCTATTTTTACCTTAATGTTTCATACTTTCACGACTGGTAAACCATGGAGTCAAAAATTAAAATGTTCTCAATTATAATTAAGGTTTCTTTCAAGGATGTGTGATTAAATAAATAATCATGACTTATTATTTCTTGAAAGATTTTTGGACATTAACTATTTTGAGGTTTCTTTATCCAAATATTAACAGTGAATAATAACAAATTTTTTCCAATAATATTTTGGATATTAACCCGTTTGGAATTTTTTTATATAAATATTAATTGTGAAAAAAGAGATTTCTTTATCCACATATTAATGGTGAATAAAGATGAATTCCTCAAAAAAATGTTTTTTATATTTTTGGTATAATAACTAACACCCTTTAGAATTTACAAATCTGATGTAAAATCCAAAATGCAAGAAAGTAATTTTTTGTGTTTAAGAAATCCATGCTAAAACATATTTTTTTTTAAATTTTAAATATTTATTTTTTTAAGAAAAAGAAATGTTCAAAATATGTTAGGGTATTGACCGTATGCAACATATAAGAAAATATTTTTTTTTTGTTTTCTATATATATATGTATGTGTGTGTGCGCGCTTGCTTGCGCGGGCGCGTCTAGCATTTCATAGAAAAACCAAGTATTTAAATATTAAACTTGTATAAAAATACCAACCAAAAAATAAATACACAAAAAAACCAACAATCTTACTTGTTTTTTTATAGGGCTAGGTCCATCTCAGCTTATGTGGCTAGGCTCAACCTAGCGAGCCTAGGCGAGTCACTGGTCTAAACTAGTGACATGATTGGGCATTGTTGCAGGTTTCATGCGTGAATTACTCATGCATGCACTGCACAATGTGAAGGTAATTAAAGTTACCTTAACACAATGCGAAATGCTAAAAATGCAAATGCAAAACTAGGAGAGAAGAGAAACAACTTACCTGGTCTGCTAACGAGTGTTTTTTTCCCTTCAATGTTTGTGTTCATCCATTCTTCTTTTATATCTTCATTCTGCTTGTTCATCTCTTTTCTATCCCATTTTCAGTGTTTTCTTTCTCTCCCTCTTTGGTATTTAAGATGGACAAAGACAATAGTGCTGAAGCTTTTACGTACAGCTAATGGTTGCTGTTTTTTAGGACAATGGAAATGATGGCCATGTTGGTTTTGGTCTCTTTTCTTTTTCTCTCCTTTTTTTGATGCTCCCTCTGAAGATGATGACGATGAAGGCGTGTTGTGTTGGTTGAGTTTATGCCCTTGCCTTTTGTTTTCTTTCTTTTGATTATGTTGTTATTGGCTCTCTCTCTCATTACTCTTCCTCCCTTTCTTCTTTTTGTGTCCCACTTTCTAGGTCAGTAGATAAGGCTTATGTATAGCCTATACGCAACTCCATTTAGGAAACAAAATACACTAATCTAGGATACCATTCCGGGTTACTTATAATCAGCTCAAACAAATTAGAAAAAGATATTATACTGATTGATTCTATGATCTTAGTAATTACTTTCCACATTAACATATCACCTCAATCATTTATGTTAGGGATAAAATCCTAGTCATTAGATGATGGTGAGGTTCCTCTCTTCATGTCATTTTGCAGTTGTCATAGAAAAGGCATAAAATGGTTTCCTTTGTTGGTGTTTTCTCGTAACTTCAATTCTGGCATGACAAAAGGAGGGGGCTATCTTGCACATGTCAATTAACAAAGGAGAAATTCAAAAGAAAAACAACAGCGAGAATGGTTGTGTAGAGAAAAAGGAAAGAGTTATAGACGGGGAGGGGGTTGTTCTTAAAATGACAATGAACAGTATCACGTAAATTAAATCTTATGGGGTTGTTTTATGCTCCCAAGTTCTAAACAATTGCCTTTTTTTAAGTGAGATATATAAAGGTAAAGAAACAATGCCACTGGTTTTGTGAAAAGAAAGAAAAATAAAATCCAACGTGGTAGTTAAGTACTAGACATTATTGTGATGTTTTCTAATCTAGTCCCTATTCTTTTTAATTCCTCCAATGAAACTGATTTACTTTTCAAAGTTATGAATTTATCTTTAATTAATTTGATAAATCCTTAAAACATTAAATTGGGTCACTTGAATCAAACCTGCAAACTCGGGTCAGAATCTTTCTCTTGGTAGGATTTTCTGCTTTACACTAGACATTCAAATGAGAATATCATGAGCTTATCATAACAAAATCATACAATTAAAAAACCAAATTCATCTACACGTATAGGACTATAACTTTCATAAAGGATTCAAAGTTAGATAAAATCATTTTGAAAAGAAGAATCTTGTTGCAATCTGCTTGGTCAAAAGGATCTCTTGATCTAATTCAGAAACTGACAATGTTAAGCATCCCAATTTGACTAAGAGTCTATATAAGCATAGTAGGCCCTATGACCCAATAAAGGTGTAGATTAATTTTTTAACATGTTATGAATGATAGAATATGGTTGGAATGGTTAGATATTATATGAAACCAGGTCAGAATTAAAGCCTAAGTTGAAATAAAATTGGTATTACAATAAAATTGTGATAGCAACATAATCATTTTTTAGTGTAAATTTTAAGGGATTTATCCACACTTAAAGACCACATAAAGAAGGGATGAGTTTAGCATCACAAAGACTCCTAATTAGTCCAAAAATCTTGTCGATTTTGGCAACGAATGGGAAGAATAAAGAGAGTAGAAAACAACTAAAACAGGGTTTGAAAAACATATTTTTTCTTTACTTTTGTCAATCTTTTAGCAACCATAAGCTAAACTCCTGCATTCAATTCAAAAGAGATACACATCATCTCCAGCATGTGGGGCCTAAAAATGAGTAATAACAAATAGGCTCCTCCTAAGCTTTGAAAGCAAATTACATGGACAAGTTCATCTACAAAAGGTGGTAGATACTCCCCTTTTGTATTTCCTTGTAATCTTATTTATTATCATTTTATATCCTGTAAAAATGTCCATATTTTTGTATCCAAACCACAAAACTTATATCTCTTGTATTGCTTTTTATACAGATTTATCTAAGATTCCTTTATATCTTATTCTCTCTCTCTCTCTCTCTCACACACACACACACACACTATACATACATACATACATATATATATATATATATATAATTCTTCTTGTTATTTAATGTTTATAGGTTTGCAAAATTAAGTATGTTATGTGTTTGATAAAGGATCCTGTCATTTCTAGACTTATCTCTTTATTCATATCAGAAATTTATTTATAGTTTTGTATTTTATTTTAAAAATCAAGTATATCATCTGGAAATTTATGATCAGATTTTAAGATCATTCTTAAGTGTGTGTGTATATATAGTATCTAACATGTATGCCAAAGGTATGCATTAATTGATATAAATGGAATGTTTCACTTAATTGAGTGGATTGGTTTTCATAATTGACTAAACTCTTAAAGATCGTTTAGGTTAGTTAGTGGTTGTGTTTATTTTCATTGTTGGATATAACTTTCAATAGGACAAAATGCAAGCATTAAAGCATTATTTTCATGTTTATGCTATTGCTTTTTTATTTTTGAAAATAGGCCCTACCACTGAACACAAACACAATAACTAACTCAAACCCACTCTTAATCTATAATTCAATATTGTTGATTATAACTAAAACATTATATTTGCATCAATTAACATGTATACTCTTAGAAAAAATGTTAGAAAAAGCGTAAATATATAGTACAAAAACAATTAAAGTGAAAAAAACATAGCTAATCCTTTAAAAACACACACACACAAAAGAAATGCTCTTAGGAAATTTAGAATTGTTGTTTTTAACATGTTACATAAAATGATAAGAGTGTTAGTATGAGTAGTTGCTAGTTGGAGTTCATTAACTCATTTAAAGAATTAAACCCTTGCATAACAAATGAATTAAAGTATAGATTCAAAATTTTTCTCAACATTTGACCGTTCAATTTCATTTTACCACCACCACTGATTAGTATTTAAAAATAAATTTTATTGAGGTTTTATATCAATATTTTGCACTTGAAGTATCAATAACTTCTTAAATAAAGCATGTTTTATAATAACAAGTCCGATAATATAAGATATCTTTAATTTATAGTAAATATTCCTCTTAAATGCAGGCCTATCACATAAATCAAAGAATTGATTGATGAGTTCAACTATATAAATTGAGAAGACAAAGAGAGGGTGAAGTTTAAAAAAGTGATGTTGGTTCGGTTTAAACTGTAACATTGTACAATCACTAGGTCATATCTAGAGCTTAAATCAAGGATTTCAATTTGGTTTATATGGCTAGAAAACTAAGACATATGCCTAAAACATTCATGAGAATGCAAAACTCAATTCTGCTGTACTAAAGTCAAAATCTTAGTAACAACGAAGAAGTCTGAATCTATCCTACAGCCTAGACACTGTTCAATTCTCAACCCATATCTCGAGTTCTAAAAGTCTAAATAACCTCAATTTTTTTAGGAAAGCTGAGACAGTTTCCTAGAACTTTCATGGATTAAGTCTGTACAAATTCTTATGTTAACAATGATATTTTGTTCAGATAAGAAGATAAGGATTGTCACTAAGTCAAGATGTGACCAGCCACTCAACAATTAGTCAACAAATCAATAGTTTCTAATTTTAGCCTATAAAAGGAGGCATTTTCCATGCATATAGATATCTTAGTTTTCAAATGAAGATCATATTCTTACTTTTTTTTCTTTATATTTTTGTAATGCTTAAGTTTTGCTTTCTTCAATCTCTTATTTATGCTTTTCATTTCATTTCTTTTACTTAGTTAACTTATATCTTATTTATGTTCATATCTTGTTTATTTGTATTTCTCCCTTTCATTATGTTTAGTTAAGTTTATTATGTTAAGGTGAAAAAGGTTACACTAATGGTGTAAGAACAAGGATAGTATGAACTCAACATGGACTTTAATGTTTGATATTGACATGTTTTGTATTTATTATCTTTCTTTGATAACTAACTTTTTTTCTTTTATTTTTCTTTTTTTATTAATATACATATAACTTAAAAACATAATTGATTAGTACTCAAAAGTGCATTTTTATCATGGTTTTATATCATCATTTTGCACTTGAAGTATCAATAACTTCTTAACTAAAGTATGTTTTATAATAATCTATCTAATAATATAAGATAGCTTTAATTTGTGGTAAATGTCCATTTTAAATGCAGGCCTATCACATAAATGAAAGGATTGATTGATGACTTTAAGAACTTCAATTGCAAAGGCAAAGAGATGATTAAACTTAGAAAAGAGATGTCGGTGCAATCCAAACCGGAACATTGTTCGGTAATTGGGTCATATCTGGAGCTATAGATCTCAGATTTTGGTCTACTTTATATGGATGGAAAGGTAAGACATAGTCCTACAACTTTCATATGGAGCCCAAGATCTAAAAAGGCCATTTTCAAGTCCAAATTATTGTAACAACAAAGAAGCCCGAAACTGTCCTCCAGCCCGAGCACTATTCAGTATTTTGGCCATAGCTGGAGTTCTAGAAGTCAAAATGATCTGAAGTTTTTACACAAGAAAGCTGAGACAATTGCCTAGAACTTTGATGTTTTCAAGTGGCTCTAATTTTGACATCATCAATGATGTTTTGGGCAGACAAGAGAAGATAAGGATTGTCACCAAGTCAAGGGTTGGCCATCTACTCATCAATTAGTCATCAAATCAATAGTTCTCAATTTTGGCCTATAAAAGGAGGCATTTGCCATGCATTTAGGCATCTTGGTGTCCAGATGAAGATCATGCTCTTGTTTTCTCTCTTTGTATTCTTTATGCTTTGTTTTCCTTAATATCAAGTTTATGCCTTTCATTTCCTTTCCTTTCCTTAGTTAACTTTTATGTTCTTATTTTGTTTATCTATTTTTCATTCTTTCATTATGTCTAACTAAGTTAATTATGTCAAGGTGAAAAGGTTACACTAATGGTGTAAGAATAAGTATGGTATAAACTTAATATGGACTTTAATGTTTAATACTAACATGTTTTATATTGGTTATCTTGTTCACTCTTTAATACTTTGCTTATTAAATGATTAATCTTGATTTATGTTGTATAACAATTGGTACAACTGACACGACGAAAAGATTGATGTCTTCTCCCTAGTGCAGGAGTGTCGAAGTAA
>SRLM01001454.1:31127-60489 GCA_015708895.1 Populus ilicifolia | reverse complement strand
TTTCTTTTTAATAATATGATAATAAAAATAAATATTTATAAAATTAAACACTAACTAAATATTAAAATGTTTATTTCAAACTGTAATAATTTAATTAAAAAATTAAAATAAATTATTAAGATCAATTCAAAATTAATATAATATTAAAGAATAAAATTAAATTGAAAAAACTAAAAAAAATAATAAAAAGATAGAAATAAAAAAAAATCTCCTTCACTATTGATATTTACATGAAGAATATTTATATTTACATAAAGAAAGTTCTTTTAGTAATGTAGAGTGATAGTGAACGCATTAATTCAAATAATTAAAATTACACATTAAATTAAGCATAAACAGTAAAAAAATTGTTTCGGGGTCAAAAAAATTTTAATCACAAGAAATTTCATTATTGAAAGGAGGGAGAAATCATTTGGGAAGCAGGTGCTCAGCCCATGGCATCACACAAATAAGCACCCGAGACATGTAAGCATTCAAGCTAAAGCTAAATAAAAGAGCAGGAAAACTGAAACCCTATTATTCATTGGGCTACAACATCCTTTCTGTTTTTGCGTTTCTCAATTGCTGCTTTAAGTAATGCCTCTCCATGGCATTGATTTCTATAGTTCTCCTTCAATGTTTTATAATTGCCATTTACAAAGAAAAACACCCATATAAGAAATCAAGTCCTGGGGCATTGACTTCTATAGTTCTCCTTCACTGTTTTATACTTGCCATTTACAAAGAAAAACACCCATATAAGAAATTAAGTCCTGGCCAATCAGATAACAAGAAATAGAAATTATACTAAATGGTTTTTAATGGGTTTTGCCTAATCAATCACTCTATTCAGAGAAAAGGAAACCATGGCTCTTTGAGTACTTTCATCAAACAGGTTATGGGTTTGTTAAACAGCGAAAAGAGAAAAACATAACCGAAAAACAATTAAAAGAGAGTAAGAAATAAGTAATGGGTATTGAAACCTGCAAGTTTTGTGATAGAAGCACACAAAGAAGAGGGCCAGGAATGCATGACACAGCCAGCAACTTCTCCATTTAATTCAGTATTTAGAAGCCCTGAATTCTTCTTTCTAAGCTCTTCATCAACTGATCTAGCAAGTGATTCATGTTTCGGGAAGATCTTTCTTTCTATCTTCACAATCTCTCCCACAACGTTGGCGTTGGTTTAGTTTCTTTGGAGCTTCACTATGACCTCACTCCCCATGCTTCAGGTGATATTTTGCTCTTGGGTTCCGCTGGGACAAATTGTTGTCTCGGTTTTAACTTAAAATACTCGTTTAATTTAACACTAGCACAAATCAGATCTCTGATCAATAGGCCACTAGATTAACATGCTCGATATTGCCAAATTTAATAACAATGCTTTAAATAAAAATGTGGATATGATAGCAGGAAATATGCATTGGATATGTGGCTTGCTATGTGACATGACATGGACTTGGTTAAGTTTTTTCAAACATAAAAACAAAATAAAGCTAAAGCAATGATAATATTTAAAAAAACGAAGAGAAATTTAGGATTGAATGGATTCAATAAACTTGATTGATTTAATAATATAATTATAAAAAAAGTTGATGATAATAAAAAAAACAACAACACAATGACTAACAAAAAAAATTAACGCTTGACAATATAATAAAAAAAATACTCTTTAAATATTCTTAAAAAGTTTTAATAATCTTATTCGATAACGAAATAAAAATTAAATGAGAATAAAATAATTTTATAAAAAATAAAAAATAAAACTCAATTACTAGCAAATCAAATGCTGAAGAACAAATTGAAAAAGAAATAATTTTAAAAAGGATAAAAATCCTGACTCTAGTTAGCATCACAAACTCATTGCCTGCTTGTGAGGTCGAAATAACCACATATAAATTTTTTTTGAATAAAACAAGTTAACTCTCAAGTAAACTAAACAATGAAAGACGAAACTGAACATAAATCTAGAAAAAATGTCAAGAAAAACCCAACTAACCTGAATTAACTCGACTAACCTCTGACTCGAGATATGAGATTTTGATAACCTATAGAAACAAAGTGACAAAAATCATGAAGCTAAATGCCCAATAACCTAATGTCGAATGATGAAACAGAGATATGAGATTTTGATAACTTACAGAAAAAAAGTGACAAAAATCATGAAACTAAAGGCCCAATAACTTAATGTCGAATGATGAAACTGAAAAAAAAAATATTTTTTTAAAGAACCTAAAAAAACATCGAAGTCAAATTGAGCTAATTTTTTAAACCCGTGACCCGGGTCACGAGACCAGGTTACCTTAATAATACAAACCTAAAAAAATCATGAAGAAAAATTTCCAATCATCCAAAATTAAAAAACAAAAACTAATAGAAATAAAAAAAATAAGGATGAAATCTGATATAAACATTAAATGAAATAAAATAATGATTTTGAGCGCATTAATTTCTTTGTTGGAAGCAATAAGAACAACTTATTTTGAGTGCATTAGTTTCTTCGTATTCAATGGATATACTGCATCTTGTTGTCGATTGTTAGACCTTTTATTGTGTTTGGCGTACTATTGAACAAGCTCTCCTTATCTAATTCTTGCATTGTGCAACTTCTTGGTCCTTTTAAGATCTTCGGTAAAATGATGCTTCAATTGCTATATATATGTATAAGGAAAAATCATTATTTGATGAGTTAGCCATTATAGTCGACCAATCTCTCTTAAAGATTTCAATTTATATGTGTTTCGTGGTCTTCATGGTGAGTTTAAAGATTTGGTAACCAGCCTTACAACCAAGACAAAACCTCTTTCGTATGCAGATCTCTATAGCTATCTCCTTACTCCTGAATTCCTTCACAAGACCTCCATTCAATCCATGGTTGTCAATCCTCCTTTGCTGCCCATGCCACCTTTAGCGAATGTTGCCCAACATCAATCCTCTACCACCTATAACAACAACCCAATTTCAGCCGTAATGGAGGATGTTTTCATGGCAATTAGGGTTCCAATAGCAACCACAATAATTTTCGCACGTGTGCGGCATCATGGCGATCATCCTCCACACTTATATGTATTGTATCTAGCAAATATGAGAGACAAGGAATTCTTGTCTTTTATCAGTGAAAATAGAATGGGAGTTGCCACCTAGTATTTTAGCCACTAGGAATCCTAACTAGTTTTAAAGATCAGACACAAAGATTGGTTGTATAAACAGAAGGTATTAGAACCCCAAATATACCCTACCTAAGATAAGCTGCATTATTTTATTATTTGATATAGGCTACAATTGTATTATATTTCTAATTGTTGGTATGTTTATGGTTTAAGAAAAGTTCTTCTCGGTAAGGAAATCCTTTTCTTATCAAGTAAAATATAATCATCCTAATGTCAACAAAAGAACTACCTTTTTAATATCGAGAATATGTTTTACATATAAATTTGTAATCCCTGATATTAAAGGAAAAAAATAATTTTTTAGATTTTTTTGAAATATTGGCCACGTTCTCGTGACTTTAATAAACTAGTTATTAAAGTTTATGCCTTTTATTTTCTTTTCTCAGTTAACTTTTATCTTATTTATGTTCTTATTTTGTTTATTTATGTTTCTTTCATTCATTATGTTTAGTTAAGTTTATTATCTCAAGGTGAAAAGGTTACACGAATGGTGTAAGAATAAGTATAGTGTAAACTTAATATGGACTTTAATGTTTGATACTAACATGTTTTGTATTTGTTATCTTGTTCACTCTTTAATACTGTGCTTTTTAAATGACTAATTTAGATTTATGTTGTATAACACTTGGTACAACAAATGCTTGACACTTTCATAATTCATACTGCATGTTATAACCGATACCTCAGCTATGAAAGAAACTTGATTTGTTGTTAACATAAGTTATAATCATGAATGTTTGACAACATTTACAAGTATTAGTATTAATCAAATAAGATAACTAATGTAATCATGTTAACAATTTATAATATGATTGGAACCTCCTTTGTGTGTGGTTTCCAATTGAATAATAGGAGTTTATACCATATTTATTTGACATACCATTAGTGGATCTTCTAATCTTATCATTTGTTATTATCATTGTTTAATCCTTACATTAATCTTTCATCTCAAAATCTCATCAACTTCTTCTTCTTGTATTACTACTACTACTACTACTACAACAACAACAACAACAACAACTACTACTACAATTACTATTATTCTTATTATTGTTACTATTATAGTTGTTATTGTTATTGTTGTATTATTATTATCTATAATTTATATAATTAACCTTATTGTGGTTTGACCCCAGTCTTGCTGGATTGTTTATTACTTCGACACTCCTGCACTTGGGAGAAGACATCAATTTTTTAGTCGTGTCAGAGGTTGAGTGCATGCTAGGAGAGAGGAGTTAAAAATCTTCAATCAAATCAGAATTGAAATCCAAATTTCCTCGATGTAAGGAGCCGTTAACCAATTATGAAATTCAGTTAAAAATTGTGCACCAATTTTCAAGTTTGAAAATTAGGGTTATAAAGTGAAATTTAAGGGTATTGTAGAAATGATTGAAATTAAGTTAATTAAAGTGTTATAAGTTGCCTTAAACATGAAACCATGTAAAAATACTAAAGAAAAATCAATGGTAAAAAAGACAAGAGTGGCCAACCATTGAGGGTTGAATGGGCCAAAGGAAAAGAAATTTTGAATTTTGCTTGATAAAAATCTTATGATATGTTGCTATAATATGAACAATGATTAAATGAGATAAATAGGTGCATGAAAAGAGGGTGTCGCACGTGTGCGGCGTCACGATGATCGTCCACCCTCAAGTGTATGTAAGTCTATTTGGAAAATATGGGAAAATAAGAAATTCTCGTCTTTTATCAGTAAAAAATTAGAATAGAAGTCGCCACTTAGTATTCTGGTCACTAGAAACCCTAAGTGATCTTAAATTGGGTACAGAGACTGGTTGTGTAAAGGGAAGATATTAGCACCCTAACGACGCCCTATCTAAGGTAAGTTGTATTGCTTTGCTGCTAATAAAATGTAGAGTCTTGTTTATGGTTTCTAATTGTCAGTCTATCTATAGTTTAAGAAAAGTTTTTCTTTGTAAGGAGATCCTTATTTTATCGGGTAAAAACCTAATTGTTCTATGTCGTCAAAAGAAATACCTTTTTAATATAAAAAATACATCGTATGTATAAATTCATAATCTCTAATGCTAGAACAAAATAAAATATTTTTTTTGAAATTTTTGAAATATTGGTCAAGTTCTCACAACTTCAATAAACTGGTTATTAAAGCCGTAATGCATGCTAAAACATATTTTTAAAGTTTCCTTTGTTATATGAAAATACAATATGATTTTTTTGCTTTGAGAGATTTGGTCGTATACATGAAACAAATTTTTTTTTTTTTATGTTTTGATGAAAAATAGGTATTTTAATGTCGGGTTTGTATCTATATGGTTTAAAAATACAAACCAATATTAAGAAAAATTTAGTAGAAAAGAAACATGAAAAAATTACAATTTTTAAAAAGAATTTTTTTTTGAATTGGCCTAGACCCAGCTATTTGGGCTGGGCCCAGCCATGAATAGTGGCTCTCCACTGTTCACATGCTATGTGAATAGTGGAGGCTGGAGGTGAGATGAAGCTGGAGAAGAAAAGGAAGGAGAGAAGGGCTGACTTGTGCTGGCTGTTAATGCAACCATATTATTCAATAGCTTCACCCACATTTAACTAGTATTTTGCCTATATTTTCATATATATATAAAATACCTTGATATTCTTTGTTGTATATTTTAAGGCACTTTTGGATGAAAGATGCAAAAAAGAGTAAATTTGAGGTAATTGGCAGATTTGACCTTCAGTTGATATTTTCTACAAAGCGTGAGCTCTAGACAGCAAAATAAAGTGATTCCAATGACATTAAAAAGATAACATCCACACCTTTTTGAAAATATAAGGTAGGAAAATAAAATAAGGAAGAGCATGGAAATTGCAGCTTTCAAAGTCAAATCTCGTAATTTGCTAGTGTTGACCTTTGGTCATTCCAACTTGAATATCTGGAGCTACAGAAGTCCAATTGATGCAAACTTAATTTTTTTGGATTCCTGACTCAAAGGTGTATAATCTCAATTTTCAGCCAAAATGATGTTATATAAGGGAGATATGATTTTTTAAGGATGACAATTGAATTTTACCAGCAAACAGGTTTTGTGAAGAAACGAGTCCAAATTACGTTTTGAAGCATCTAAACCAATATCCAAATTTTTATTTTAGCAATTTAGCTCCTCTAAGTCAAAGCTTGAAGATTTCATGCAAGGCTATTTCTTTTTTTTTTTTAGGAAAATAGTTATTAAAGTACTTACATATAAACTATCTACTTAAGGGAGGACTATTTTATAAAATAGAGACTAAGGTTTCCTAGGATATAAAGAGAATGAGAGAAGAGAAGGGGGGTAACTACCCAAGGAGAGAAAAACACACCCCTCCTCTAAAAAACTCAAAATTATGCATTATTCCTTTTTTTGATGAGTTGTTCAACAAATATGCGAGGCTAAATACTTTCTTGGTTGTAAGGACAAGGAAACCTTTAGATTTCAAGAACTGTGAGATTTATTTTACCTTTTCTTTTCAGTTTTTATAATGAATATGTTTGTTCTCTTATGCTTATTTTTTATAAGCTTATTTATTTTAATTGTTAGAGTGGACTCTATGTTATTATTATAAACAATCTTGCTAAGTTTGATATCAAAACTGGAGTTGTTATATATGAACTTTTGAAGCAATTGAGTTTAATAATTGTACCGAATCTATGTTATTTATTTAAGAGAGAACATTCAATCAAATCAAATATAGATTACGGATAATTATGTTTTCTTGATTAATCAATTTATCTATTTCTTAAAGCTACCATTAAATTAAATTACTAATGTGGACATTGAGGTTGTTTGATGGTTAGGGTTAGTTATATAGTGGATCCGTTAACTAACCAATGTTAAAAAGAGATAAATATTCAGAATATAAATTAATGTTTTGTTTTCGTGATCAGTTCTGATTTTTATAGGTGAATGTGTGCTTGTGACCTAGGTTTGTGCTCTCGATAATTTTCTGATTTTATTTAATTTTGCTTGATATTTTTATAATTTCTTTTGTTTTAGCCTAGATAACATCCAAAACTCCCAAAGTTGCATATCATCTAGCATAAAAATTTGACTTGAACCTTTCTCGTGGGATCGACCCCTTGCTTGCGTTATATTATCTTGTGTGTTATGTTTTAAGCTAGAATAATTAATGCAACCACGACATCACAACAACAGTTGTCATTAGTAGAGCTATTGGAGACGATAGGCAGCGACACTGGTGGTGGCGCTAGTGGTTCGTAGTTGTTCTTCTCCCTTTTCCTTTTTTTTTTAATGTGTAAACCTCCCATGTTTTTCTTTTTAGTCCCTTTAACCTCTCCCTCTTTAGTCTTCAGAGCCTCTCCTCTCTATTTGTTTTCCCTTTTTTTGTTTTGCTCTCTTCCCTTGTATTTATAGAAAAAACAAGGGAGAGAGAGGTAAGGGTGACCATTATGCAGCCACCCAAAAACCACCAGAGAAGCACATCCCCTTTGTTTTTTTTCCACACTATGGTAGACCACAGGTCACAGCTTAGGCAAGTGGGGGCTTTGGGTCGGCTTCTTTTTGAGTTTTAGGAGAGAGGGAGAGGGGAACGCTGTTGTTTCTTCTTCCCCTACCTCGCACTTCTAAGGGAAGAAGAAGACCTATAATGCCATTCAAAACGACATCGCTTCAAGCTTTTTTTTAATGAACAATGGATGATACGGTGTCATTTTAGACAAAATACATCGTTTCATTTAAAAGGAAATGGCTACAAAGTTGTGTCAAAGTCCAAATCAGTCTTCAATTTACAATTTGTTCAATCAAGTCCTAAATTGTAATTTTAATTTAAAAAATCAATTCAATTGTATACCTACCAAATTGACAAGACTAAAAGATTGATGTCTTCTCCCAAGTGCAGGAGTGTCGAAGTAATAATAACCCGGCAAGACCGGGGTCAAACCATAGGGAGGTTAATTATATAAATTATAAACAGCAACAATAATAATAGCAATAATAATACTAATAATACTACTACTAGTAGTAATAGTAGTAGTAGTAATAATACAAATAATAATAATAACAACAACAACAACAACAACAACAATAATAAAGAAGAAGAAGAAAAATTGATGAGAACTTTGAGATGAAAAATTAAAGTAACGATTAAACAACAATAACAAACAATGTCAAGGTTGGAGGATCCAGTAATGGTATATCAAACTAGTATAAACTCTTATTATTCAATTGGAAACCACACACAAAGGAGGTTCCAATCATATTATAAATTGTTAACATGATTACATTAGTCATCTTATTCAATTAATGCTAATACTTGTAAATGTCGTCAAGCATTCATGATTATAACTTATGTTAACAATAAATCAAGTTCCTTTCATAGCTCAGGTGTTGGTTATACCATACAGTATGGGCTATGAAAGTGCCAAGCATTTGTTGTACCAAGTGTTATACAACATAAATCAAGATTAGTCATTTAATATGCAAAGTATTAAAGAGTGAATAAGATAACAAATATAAAACATGTTAGTATGAAACATTAAAGTCTATATTAAGTTTATACTATACTTATTCTTACACCATTAATGTAACCTTTTCACCTTCACATAATAAACTTAGCTAGACATAATGAAAGAAAGAAAAATAGATAAACAAAATAAGAACATAAATAAGATAAGAGTTAACAAAGAAAAGGAAAGGAAATAAAAGGCATAAACTTGATATTAATAAAAGCAACGCATAAGCAATTCAAAAAATACAAAGAGAGAAAACAAGAGTATGATCTTGATCTGGACACCAAGATGCCTAAATGCATGACAAATGCCTCCTTTTATAGGCCAAAATTGGGAGCTATTAATTTGATGACTAATTGATGAGTAGGTGGCCAACTCTTAACTTGGTGACAATTCTTATCTTCTCTTATCTACCCAAAAACGTAATTGATAACATCAAAATTGGGACCACTTGAAACATGAAAGTTGTAGAAAATTGTCTCAGCTTTCTTGTGTAAAAACTTCAGCTCATTTCGACTTCTAGAACTCCAAATATGGCTAAAATACTGAACAATTTGGACTTGACAATGGCCTTTTTAGATCTTGGTCTTATATAAAAGTTGTAGGCCTATGTCTTACCTTTCCATCCATGTAAAGTAGACCTAAATCTGAGATCTATAGCTCCAGATATGACCTAATTACAGAATAGTGTTCCAGTTTGGATTATACCGACATCTCTTTTCTTAGTTTGGCCATCTCTTCATCCTTTCAGTTTCAGTTCTTAAATTCATCAATCAATCATTTTATTTATGTGATAGGCCTGCATTTAAAATGAACATTTATCATAAATTAAAGGCATCTTATATTATTAGATATATTATTATAAAACATGCTTTAGCTAAGGAATTATTGATATTTCAAGTACAAAATGATGATATAAAATCTTGATAAAAATACACTTTTAAGTATCAATCACAAATTCAATAGTTACCACTCTAGGTAAAGATATAAAGAAAAAATGAAAATAGAGGAAGGAGGAGCATTGCCAGCCACCACTCTAGGTAAGCCCTCTGCCCTACATTTTTCTTTCATTTCTTCCTCCACCATGCAACGTGCATAGTGTGCATTAACAGGTGAGGAGATTTTGGAAGCAGTAATGGAAGGGTTTTCATGATAAAATCCTTCTTCCATAGTTAAAATATTTTGAAAAGTAGTTTTGAAAATATATTTGGATTTGGTTTTTGGAAAATTGGTTACTGTACTTATGCACAATAACCTGCTAATATGGGCTGGCGGAGCCCAGCCCATGCAGTTGGGCCAAGTTCTGCCTAACCCATGTAGTTGGGCCTGACTCGACCCTTTTTAAATTTTTCTTTTCAAATGCTTGTTTTAGAATGTTTTCAATTTTTTTGTATAATTTTTTATGTAATTTTGATTAATGTCAGGTAGTATTTTTATGTATAAAAATACAAATCCGATATTAAAATAACTGATTTTCATCAAAACTTTCAAAAAAGACAAGAAAATTGAAAAAAAATAAAAACTATTTTTATGCATACGGTCAAATGTCTCAAAGGTAAAAAAAATCATATTGTATTTTTTCATACACCAAAAACAATATTTTAGTAAGTATTTTGGCTTTAATAACTAGTTTATTAAAGTCAAGAGAACATTGGCCAAAATTTTAAAAACAACAAAAATTTTATTTTGTTTGTCGCTTAGTATCCGGGGTATGACATTACACATAATGTGTATTTTGGATATTTAATTCATTTTCTGGATAATAAAATGGTTAGGTTTAACTGTATTAAAGAGGGTTTGTCTTGAACCCTAGACATACCAATAATTAAAAACCACAAAACAAGACGTTAGATTTAAGCAGACAAAACAATGCAGGTTACCTTAGTTATGACATATTTGGGGTGCTAATATCTTCTCTTTACATAACCATTTTCTGTACCTGATCTCTAAGACCAGTTAGGGTTCTTAGTAACTAAAATACTATATGGCAACTCCCATTCAAATTTTTCATTGATAAGAGACACAAGAATTCCTTGTCTTTCCATATTTGTCAGAGATATACATCCATTTCTATCTTTTTTGGGATAATGGATGATCGCCACAACGCCGCACACGTGCGACATAGTTAATGACATTAATTGTTTAACTTGTATCGGCGTTTACAATGAACTTTAATAGTTGGTCCTGGTAAGGGCGACTAATGACATTAATGAGATTCATTAGTGTCAGCATTACCTTCCAAGTTTTGGGAAGAAATGTTATGATTGTATTATCAATGAAGAATGATTGGAGGTGTTAATGAAATGGGGATCAACATTTTGAATGAATTAGTTCTTCGACTTTAAAAATATGGATGTTGATTAAAATTTATGGAATGAAAAAAAGAAAGAGGGAAATGTTTAGTGATTCTTGGACGAATAAATTTAGAAGTGTTAGATGGAAATATAGAATTACCGGATTGATTGGCTAACAAAAGGGTTAGTCAGATGCTGGGTAATTCATATTAAATTACTGAATTGATTTTGGCAACCAAAATGGATTAGCTAAATTTCTTGGGTAATTAAGAGAAATATCAAGTTTGTTGGTTAACAAAGACGTTAACTGAATATGGAGTAATTCGTATGGAATTACCAGATTGATTGGCTAATTAAAAAAAAAGACGGGTTAGCCAAATACTAGGCAATTTGGATGGAATTACCATATTTATTGGTAATGAGGAAGGAAAATCAAATTTGTGAGTAATTATATGAAAGTGTTAGAATTATTTGTAATCGAAATGAGTTAACTAGATATTTAAGTTTTAAAAAGATTATGTAAATTAATTGATTGAAGTTAGAAGTATGTTGTTTCTATTATTTAAGTATTTATCTTGTCTGATGATGTTGATCTCTTTTTACCTTTTAGTTTATGTCAATGATATCTTACTTATAGGCAACAACTTTGTTCTACTTTAAAAACTGATATAATTACTGAGTTTAAAGTTTAAGCTTCAAGATTTATGAGCCATTCATTATTTCTTGGGAATTAAGGTTCAATCTACTAGTATGAGTCTATGCTATGATAAGATAAGTATATTATTGACATACTTACTTGAGCTAGTATGACATCATTCAAACTTGTTGATACTCTTATTTCTACCTTCAAAGTTATAGTGATGCTCAATTGCTTATTTTTTGATCCTACATGGTTTTGTCAAATCATTAGTGCTCTTCAATAACTCACTTTTACGAGACTAAACATTTATTTTACTGTTAACAAAGTCTATCAGTTTATAGATGCTCTTATAAATTCCCATTGGGTTGTCGTTAAACACATTATGTGTTATCTTCAGGGTATGGTTTTTCATGACTTACATATTACTTATAGTTACTCCATGCTTTACATGATTTTATGGATGCAAACTAGGTTGGTAGTATTGATGATTGCAAGTTTATAGGTGGTTACCTTGTCATATACTGATTTCATAGAAATCAAGTATGTAGCGCATGATTGCTTGTTATTCTACCGAGGCTGAGTATAAAGGCTTAACAAATAGCATTGTTGAGGTTATATGGCTTTAGTATTTATTGTCAGATCTATAGATTAGTCCTAGTTCTACTCCTACACTTTGATGTGATAATCTTGGTATCACTTATTTGCTTACGAATCCTATCTTTCATGCTCGTATTAAATATGTTGCGGTTGATTATCATTTTGAACATGATAGGATTGCCAAGAAGGAAATTCATGTTCATTTTATCTCTTCTCATGATACTAAATCACTTTCTACTACTTCTTTAATTGCTTTTTAGTTCAATCTTCAGTCAACTCTTTATCCTCATCTTTGAGAGGGGGCATATTATAGGATATTATAGGATGTATATATCAAGGAAATATTAATAGGGTTACTCAGTATTGTATAAGGTTGGCTAATTAATAAGTTAATACATCCATTCAAAATATGAACGTGATATTTGTATTACAATTTGACTATTTGTTTTTCATTTCTTTTTAATATAAGAACTTATATAGCATATTATTAAAAAATAAATAAATTAAATTTGCATTAACTCAACTTATTCACAATTTTCTCTTAAAATTTATTCATTTATGATAATATATTGATAGAACACATTCAATTCATTATTTCAACTGGAAAGTGAAAAGATATTACAAGTTCAAATTATTATTACAACACCTAGACACACAATATTCCAAGATGCCTTTTCATCCCAAACCTTTTAAAAAAAACGGCGATCCCACAAAATCATGACATCTGTTGATGAAGATCAACCTGCACAGTTACTTGGGCTTTGTCCAGAGATCACGAAGTTTATGAAGATGAGGAAGACTATAAGCGAGGCACCTCCAATTGTAGACAAACGTGAAAAACGAGATGTAGTAGACATAATGCGAGAGCTTTCGTTCAATAATTTGGTTGATGGATTGCGGAAGAATCCATTGAATATAAAGCAATGTTTGAGCAAGGAAAAACACGATCCCCACACTATAACGATGATTGCGAACACCCCATAATTGGATCCACCCCATAATGCTATGGTCACAGCAAAAAAAAATGACAAGCACATCATGTAAATAGACCCACCCACCATTAACGATGAAAACCAAAGTGCACATGGTGCAAACTTGACATCATTCAAGTTTGTCCAAAGAAGGATTATAGCAACCACAACACAGGTATTTAAAGCCCACACATCAAGACATAAATAACCATCGAAAAGAGATGAAACAGTAGGACTGTCCGAGCCAGTGCTGTTAGTAACGCTGTTAAATTCAGTGCTGTTCCGGGAGGCAGTAGTGTTGGTGTTAAATTCAAAATGCAAGGAAAACTTATTTTCATGACAAAATATAGTTAATTAATCAAGTTTTAGATTTATTTTCTAGAAATTATTGCTTGGAGTTTTACAAATTTTATATAATTATTAATTTTAAAACTTATAAAATTAATCAAAACACATGTAAACTAGCTTAAATACTTAAATTAATTAAAAAAAATAATCATGAAATATCTGATGAGGCAGCATAAAATTGTTTGAATAATAATGTATGATATGTCCTCGAGGCCCTGTCAAAATGAACATTGCATTGTAAATTATTCATCCATTGCTATTTCCAATAGAAAACAGTTCTCTCACTTGAAATTATTGGCTGTACTGTGGAAGCATTATTGAACTGTAAATTGTTCATCCACTGCTATTTCCAATAGAAAACAGTTCTCTCACTTGAAATTATTGGCTGTACTGTGGAAGCATTATTGACCCCAAGAAACATGCATGGAGACAATTAGATGATGTAAAACTCCTGTGAACCGAAATAGTAGAGATGATGACTGGCGAGCACAATCAGATAAAAAATAAAGAAAACTTGACACAATTAGAAAAGTTATGTTGACAAGCGAAGATCTTTAAAATTTCAAACAAGAGATAAAGTGTTTTTTTTTTTTATGAAGGTGTCAAAATGAACATTGAATTATAAATTATTCATCCACTGCTATTTAAAAAAAATAGTTAAGAAAATCAATAGAAACAAAGGGCGTGGCCTCGTGGGTGACGAGAGAGGCAGCTTCCATCAATTTTTTTTAAAAAATTGTTTCTCGTGCTTTTGAGTAATGGGAATCCGTGACATGAGGGAAACTCCAAATTTTATATATAAAAAAAGGTTGTAAGAGTTTCATCTCCACAAATTTCAAAGAGGGATTTATATAAAAAATGTTGTTTGTCCAGGAGCTTGAACACTGCATGTGACAACTTGTTAGCAGGCTGATTTATAATCTATTTTAACAGCATGGCATAGATTTTGATAATATGATGTAAGCAGTTATAATTGGAGGAGACAAAAAGTACTACGTTAATTAGCAGATATTTTAATGTAGAATTTCGCAAAGAGTCTTAATTTGAAGAGAAAAAAACCCTAATAATTCCTCCTCAGCAAGGATGGCTGACAATAATTTAATTTATACCGCCACAATTCCTTCATCATTTTATTATCTCTAAAAAAACCATCATTCATATGATTTACTTTATAATTAATGAATGATGCATATGACTTAATCACTACCATTAAACAAAATGGGAAGAAGGTGGAAAATATAATAAATTAATTAGCAGTCATCATTAATATTAGATAAATAATTTATCCTCCTATATTTGCATACAGGATATAGATGATGGCACATGTTTAAATTCTCATGATAATATATTTAAACATAGATGATCCTGTCAAGAAGTTGGAACTGGGCAACCAAACTCATGCATTATAAGGCGTTAAAAAAGTGCATCGAAAAAATCAAGGGTTTCGTGCTCTTAAAAGATGATTTGAATGGGCCGGAGGAAAAGAAATTTTGAATTTTTCTTGATAAAAACCTTGCGATATATTGCTATAATGTGAACAATAATTAAATGAGATAAATAAGTGCATGAAAAGAGAAAGGGAACCCTTGGTAGGAGAAGTTTTGGGATGTCACATGTTAATTGTTATAACTTAATTTTAGGTTATTCCTCTAAAATTCTTTTTTTTTTAAATAAAAAATAAAAAAATTTAAAAGGCCGGCAACGTGGAGAATATAGGCCGGAGAATCAAGCTGTAATTTTTGAATAAAGTTCACGGCCTAATTGCACCCTATTGTGCCCAAAAATGAAGAAAAAAAATACAAATTCAAGGTCAAATTAAATGATGATTGGATGAATTTGTATAAAAATCAAGTTCAGGGACATAATTAAATTTTTAATCGGCCAAATTGAATTTTAATTATGTTGAAGAATTAATTTGAGTCCAATTGAAGGATTTAAGTAAGTGCAAGGACTTCATTATACTTTAAATGGGTCAAATTGATTTTATTTAGGGCTTAATTGATGAAAAATTAAGATTGGGAACCTAAATTGGGCTTAATTGAGAAGATCAGAATTTTAAGAAAACAAATTTAATTTTTACCAAGTTGATTGATTGAAATTAGAGGCCAAATTGCAAGAAAATTAAAGTTTTGGGGTCAATCAGGGGTTAAATTAAAGAAATTCACAGCTAGGGACCAATTTATAAAAGGTGTTGGACTATAAGGGCCTCATCGACAAAAACTGAGGACTAAATTGAAGAAATTAAAGTTTAATAGTCAATTAAAGGTTAAATTACAACAATCCCAGACCAGGGACTAATGTGCAAAAGGTGCGTAAATCCAGGATTCCAATTGAAATTTGGCAAGAGTGTAATTACATTAAATCAAAAGTTTGGGTCAATTAGGGGTACAATTGCATAAAATTAAAATTTAGAGACTACTTTGAACTTTGGAGAAATCCCTATTTTAAACCTAAAACAATGCCATTTTGAGTTAAAAGAAAAGGAGGGACCAGATGACACGTCGTCTGGTCACTATTCATTATCGTCTTTATTTTTTCTGGAAAAATTGGTCTGGTCATCCCCTTTGCAGGCACATTTAATGCACTTAATATCCAACAAATTTACCAAACTGTGCATAAAACTTATCACCATACATCCCTCTATGTTTGGGTATGGTTGGCACCTGCTCATTGGCAAATAAACGGATGTGGCACCACCCTAAAGAGACCATCTCAGGCATCCTGCAAATGCAGATTTGACAATTTGATCGTGTACCATGCCTATTTTGAACCAACAGCTGGGATCTTTTTTATCTGAATGAAGGGCTGAAATTTTTTCCCAACGTAGACAATATTGTCCTCTTCCACTGCCTATAAATAGAGATGGATTTGATGGCTTGAGGGAGGAGAAAAGTGTGTCCAAAATCGAAGAAAAACCAGCCACCTCCTCTATTTTCTTCCTTTTCTACTGCCTCTCTCTCTCTCTCTCTCTTTTTTCTCCTTCTTAGTTGCGCCTTCAGCCACAACCACCACTATCATCACTAACTGGACAACCATCCTCTCCACCACACTTCTTCCTCTCCACTGATGCTTGTCCCTTTTTCTCCACAGCGACAACAACTCATTAGCACCATCATTTTCGATTTCTTCCTTCTCTAACACCGGCAGCAGCAACATCAGCGTCGACCTCTACCTCCACAATCGACTTTACCACCATAATTTCCATCAACCCAACTCCTCATCAGTGGCAAAGTAACCATTGTGACTTTCTCTCCCTTCTCCTTCCAGTTTTTCTCTCTCCTTAGCAACCTTTTCTTCTTCCCCCTACAGCCAACTCTGGCCACCATCACCTCAATCGAAGCCTTCTGAGCCACAAGCCAAACATCCCCAGCACGACCAAAGACCCTCACCACCTCAGGTGGTTCTCCTCCCTACATCGCCTCCTTCTTCATCAAGACCGCTGCATGCAGATTATATTTTTACATGTAGTGGCATGATAATTAACATACCTTTGGAAATGATTGGGTTGATCTGGCCCACCCCTTAAAAAAAAAACAAAAACAAAAACAAAAAAATCCCAAAAATTTTCAAAAATCTTTTAATAAAAATTTGTGATTTTTCTCGCATATTTTCTACCACTTTTGTATAGTATCGGGTTATATATTTACACTATAAAATAAAAATTTGGTATTAAAATACCTATTTTTCTCTAAAATATTTCAAAAAAAATAATTCAAAACATTTTCAAAAAGAAAAATATTGTATACAACCAAATCCTAAATCTTTTTCAAGCATATTTTTCATAAAAAAAACAAAAATTACATCTTTTTCATGTTTTTTAAAAATAGATATCATAACTAGTTTATGATTATCCATTAGGATTTGGTCAACATATTAGAATTCTTTTTCTAATCCTTTTTTAGGATCCAGATATAGACTTTAATATTTTTAGGGTGTAAAATTACACGATAAAATACTCCTTCAGGTATTAAAGATACCATATACAAATAAATGCGATGTTAATATTCAGACTTTAGAATAGTTAGGATTGAACTTAATAAGGTAAAGACTCTCTCATGAAGAGAGATCTGCCTTGAGCTTTAGAAAAGACCAACAAATAAAAACCTGACTTAAAAAAACAATCAAACAATAATGCAGTTTACCTTAGGTAGGGTGCACAAGGGGTGATGCATCTTCCCCTTATATAACCAGTCCCTTACTCAGACTCTCGCAGACCATAGGTTCCTAGTGACCATAATACTAGGTGGTGACTCCTAAACCTTAAAAATAATGTTATGATTAAATAAAAAAAACCTTCCTAACATAACCCCTTTATCTGGAAGCACGATAAGAGCTTCCGCTGTTGCCAAACGCTCGTGCACCCCATGACATTAATGAATGAATTAGGGGTGGTAAGAAATTTACTAATAGGGGAAGCATGATAACTTGATAGTAGAAACTTGTGTGAATCAAATGCATGTGTTATACGAGGTGGAAATGAATTTATTAACCATAAGTATAGCCTATGGTTTTTCTTAGGAGGAGTTACAAAATATAGGAAAAACATAGAAATAATTGTCTTGAGAGAAGAAGGGAAATGAGGATAATTGAAAGTTCATCTAAAACCATTAACAAAAACTAGACAGATTCGTCACATCAATTCCATAAAGGATTTGTACTTAAAAATAATAAAATTCAAGGATGGTTTTTTCATAGAAGTTATATCCAAAGATGTTAGCTTTCTAATGAATCTGACCTTAGTGGCATTAGGGGTAGAATTTGTTTTCCTTCACTTTATAAAATGTTTAGTGTTGTGTTTTAGGGTTTAAAAGGAAATAAGCCATATTTAAAACCAAATTTGTGATGATAGTTATGATTTAATAAAGAACAATGATCGTAAGGGGTGTAATGGGAAACACAAATGTAAAGGAAGCAATTGTTAAAAAGAATTCAACTTTGTTGTTATTATGAGAAATGTAACTTAGGTAAGAAATGATGTGGTATACATATGGAATCAGGATGAACCATAAGAGGGGTATAACAACAAGGAAGCGTGAGTCAAGGTTCTGTAACAGGTAGGTTTTCTATACCTATACTTTTTTAAATAACAATAATTTTGGTAATCCGTTCAATTCTTGGATTTTATATCTACAAGTGAAGCCATAAAGAGAAGAGATAAAGTGAAATAAATGAGAAATGAAAGTAGAGTTGATTAATTGATTTGATAAAAAAATATGAGCTATATTAATGGAGTTCATTCATGATTGCTTCTTGAATTTGATTAGTCAGTCTTGAGTACGAGAGGCTAATGATGTTAGTAAAGTTTACTAACATTGGCATGATCATTTCAGAAAATAAGAGATGCTAAACTTTACTAACTATTCCGGTTAAGAATAGTTAATGATATTGATAGGCGATGTCAAATCGACAATCACATGAAACTTGATTAGCTATTCTTAATGTGAAAGCTAATAATATCAAGAATCTTTGACATCAACATTCTCATAAATATATCCATCCCATGAGAGGAATCGAAAAAGGCATCAACCAAACCTAACCATAACTACGCATGTGAAGAAGATCATTTCACTGCATGAGAGGTTTAGTTTGACATATTCTGTGATATGCAAGAGGTGTGTCTTCTTTAAGAAGATACCATGTGTTTGAAATTAATACCTTTTAGAATGGATTTGAGAATTGATATATTTTAGAATGGATTTGAGAATTGATATAGGAAAAACTTGGATTATTCAATTAATTATTTTTTAAAACTCTTAAAATTGACTTGATTAACTATTTAGCCTAACTAGATATATAAAACATGTTTGAAAGTGTAGTTGTGATTGTTTTTTGAAATGTTTTTCACTAACAAATGTAATAAGATAATGTTTTTTTTTTATTTTTTAAAATTATTTTTTATATCACCATATTAAAATGACTTTAAAATACCAAAATATATTAATTTGAATTAAAAAAAGAATATGCAATGTGTAAAATTAGAGGTTAAAGCATGTTTTTGTAAGTAGCTTTAAGGCATCCAAAACTTATTTAATTAACACCATATCAACTTAGAACAAGCGGACAAAAAAGTAACCATGCTAAAGTCAGAGGTGGGATATCCCATCAATACATGTATTTTGGTAAAAATTAGGAAAGTGGATTTACAATTTGTTATGGGTATGTAAAATTTGACAAAAAGCTAATGTAATGACAATCGAGAATCATGTGATTGTGCATCAAAAGTATTGTTAAGTCTTTTATTTTACATATGTATTTATTGTTTTTATTTGGTCTTTTTATAATAATTGATGTGCTTTTTAATAATGAAGTTTGTTTTAATGTTTCGATAGGTTTTTGGAGCTTAAATGAATTAATTCAAGAAATTCAACATCGGAATTCAGAACAAAGAATTGAAGAGAAATTTAGTTGAAGATTGAAGCAAATCTTGGTTCAAATAAGTTCTCCAAATTTGTTCCAAAAATCAATTCTATTCCAATTCTAGAAAAGAATATCATATGATCTATTTCAAGCCCAAACTTGCTTTATGTTGTGTGCAAACTTCAACCATTAAACACTCAAGGTTTCAATGTCAATCTTAGCCCAAATAATAGGTATATTTGTATACTTATTTGATGCTTAAATTCAGCCCCAAATCAGCCTTAAATTCAGCCCCAAATCAGCCATAAATCAACCCAAAAACAATCCATGATCTTACATGTCCACACAACAACAATTGATTTATTTTAGGTAATTCATTGATCCAAGAAGGCAAGCACATGGATGGAAAGATGGAGAGGATATTTTTACATTATTTTGGGTCAAAAAGAAGAAAGAGATAGCTCATAAATAAGGAAGAAAAACGGGCACCAAAGTGGTTGCAAAGCTGTCCTGATTTGATGTTTCAAAACATCTTTTGGTGTTTTGCCCATAACTATTGACTCAGGTGTCCAAATGAGCTGTTCTTTAATAATCTGGAAAGGCAACAAAATTTCCTATAAATATGTCTCTAATAGACATCTCTAGAGGAGGCTTCTAAAAGGGTCAAATTGTTGTCCAAAGTTAGAGTCAGATTTGTGTCCAAATTTTTTCTGAAATTGTGTTGTGTTCTTCTTTATAGATTTCAGTTCTTTAGTTTGTAAAACTTATTATTTCAATTTGATTCAAGTTATTTCATGTTTATTGAAGTGTTCTTATATAAAATCATGGTTGGTTAATCTCTTTCTTGGATCCGAATCAAGGATGATGGTGATTGAGGTGAGTTCTTTAGGATATGAAAGCTTCAAAGAAGGTCGAATTGTTGTCCAAAGTTAGAGTCAGATTTGTGTCCGAATTTTTACTGAAATTGTGTTGTGTTCTTCTTTATAGATTTCAGTTCTTTAGCTTGTAAAACTTATTATTTCAGTTTGATTCAAGTTATTTCATGTTTATTAAAGTGTTCTTATATATAATCATGGTTGGCTAATCTCTTTCTTGGATCCAAATCAAGGATGATGGTGGTTGAGGTGAGTTCTTTAAGATATGAATGAATCTTAATGTTTATCTTTTCATTTTCTTCATGAATGATTTATCATTGCAAAGAAACTTTAGAAACGATTTAGGTAATGTTATAATCTTGAATTTTTATGCACAAACTTTAGTTTTGGTATAAAGATTGCTTGATTCAATGTCTTACTTAATATGAAAATACTTATTCATTCTTAAGCAATAATCAATCTTCATCCTTTTAAACTTAATTGTAATATCTTTCGATCTAATATCACCATCGTTGATATTAGGTTGAGTTATCTTATATATCTTGAAGGAATCACCAATACATCACCATTAAAATTGATTTGGACCAAGACTTACTTTTTCTTATCATTTAAAATTTATTTACACTTTTTCATCTTTGAAAATAAATCCATCAATTATTTCCAACCAAGTTATTATTAATTTAATTTCTCTTGAGTTGTTTTTTTTTTACCTAGCTTAATTTCCAGATCTAGCTCTCTGTGGATATGACCCCGATCTTACCGAGTTAATTGCTACATCGCACACTCGTGCACTTGCGAGTTAAAACAAGCCGATCATAAAAACCGGTCAAGCAATTTTATACTTAACCTATTAGTTAGTTAACTTGTCTATTTATATATACAGGATAATATACAATAATAAAAGTAAAGATTACAATCCTAAAGTAACTTATAATAATTTCTATAGACACGCATTCTATAACAAGGACATAGTTAAAGGTAAATGACCCTACCAGCATGCATGATTTATGGTAGAGGTGGGATATGCAAAGCGATAAGAGTCAGAAAGCAACCCTTTAGGTAGGGCTCGGGTGGAGAAAGTCTCGATACCTGAGGGATCCACATCAAAGAGATGGGCATACTGGGAGCATTACGAAGGACATCCCATCAATCAATACAAATAATTACTTACACAATGTGTCTTGACTGATCATTGCAAAGTCATGGTAGGGAATGGGGGTTTAATATTTTTTTGGCTAGACAACTTATTGGTGACTATCCTTTCAAAACAACTTTCTTTAGGCTATATCTTCTGTCTTTCTCTAAATTTGCTTTGGTAGCTAACGTAGATAGATAGAACAATGGAATTTATCTCTGGTTCTATAATGGCGCATACCTTTATTTTATTTTGAACAACTATTACTTTTATCATTTTGGCTGAAATCCAAGCCAATATTCTACCACAAGATGGATAAGAAAATTTGAACCCTCAATAGTGATGGCCTCTTCAGTGTAAAATCTTGCTTCAAAATGATGGAACAGCTGCTTTACAATGTTGCCAAAGCATTCCAATCTTTTATTTGGATAAAACTAACCTCACAAAAAATGCAACTTTTCCTCTGGCTCCTTGTCCAAGACAAAGTAACCATAAGAGATTTTCTATTTCAGCATAACTACCTCGCTCTTCAGGAGTCAAGATGTGCTTTCTACAATAAAAGCTTGGAATTTTCAAGTCAGCTTTTCCATTCATTGCCACTTCACTTGGAAAATATGAATGAAATTGCTTTTTAATCTGGGTTTTTATAGTGTTTTTCCATAATCTGTTGATGATATCAACAGTTTTCCATAGTTAAAGGCATAATCTAGACTAATATACAATAATAAAAGTAAAGATTACAATCCTAAAGTAACTTCTAATATTTTCTATAAACACACATTCCATAACAAGGACATAGTTAAAGGTAAATGACCCTACCACAACCAGCATGCATGATTTATGGTAGAGGTGGGATATACAAAGCGACAAGAGTCAGAAAGCAACCCTTCAGGTAGGGCTCAGGTGGAGAAAGTCTCGATGTCTAAGGGATCCACATCAAAGAGACGGGGAGCATTACGAAGGACATCCCATCAATCAATACTAATAATTACTTTCACAATGCATCTTGCACTTCATTTCATTACCAGAAATTCTCTCAATAACAACAGATTTACCGATGAAATATTTTTGTTGGTAATTTGAGGTCGAAATTACTGACAAAAACTTTTTAAATCCATAATTTCATTAGTAACTACTGACAAAAACTTTTCGTTGATAGTTACCAATAAAATTATGGACGAAAAACATCCTGAATTAAAAAAGGAAGATGAGTTGCTAACGTGGAGGTTTTGGTGGGTTATTTGTTACTGATGGAATCACTGATGAATTCAAAATGATAGCCCCATACAATGACGTGACCGGTTCCCCGCTTGAAATGCCAACAGAATCACTGAGGGATTTAAAATGGCACATTCGTATGGTGATGGACACATATACGGATTATTCCCTCGGTGAAACCATCAGAAAAGATTAATATATGCTCTTGCTATCGACCCTCTCCTCCCCTATTTCTCCTTCTTCTTTCTAATCCCATCGCTCTCCATCTGCGAACAACAAGCCCCCTCCCAAACAAAAATCTCCCTCATCTCAGCACAACAAGTTATATTTCTTGAAGTTTTGGGGTCACAACATCCATGTTCTGATTTATCGATGGATTATATCAATTTTTATAAGTAATCCTATCTTTTTAAATTTTAACATTTAAATGTCAATGTTATTGTTTTTTAGTATATGTATTTTGTTAGTAGATATACATGTTTTATTGTTATTTCTCAAACAAACTTGTATTATATAAATGTATAATTCTATATCTGTTATGGTTTGTTTTAGAGTTTATAAGATTATATTTATTTGTAAATTGTAAAAACTTTATGGAATTACTAAATTATACATGCCGTTTTGAAATAATTAATAGCTTCTTTAATATGTTCATTTAAAGTTTTGTTAATGGTATTACAAAGTGATAATTTCTCTAAATTTATATATATTAATTTATTTGAACATTGATAAATAATAATAGATATTTAATATTTGTGAGAAGTTGTCAAATACCGAAATACAGCTCATGGACGCCTCATTAGCTACTGGAAAATGACAGACGAAAATAGAGACGCTGAAATGGATGAAATATTTCAGCTATGTGCTGGTAAATAACTGGTTTCCCTTGTCGCCAGCCTCTCTGGCGTTTTCGTTCAGAAACTGCAGCTCCTGTTTGCAGAAAATAAAAACCCAAAGCTGAAAGCCACGGCTCACGCGTGCCTCCTTAATGCTGGTAAATGACGGATGAAAATAAAGATGCTGACATGGACGAAATATTTCAGCTATATGCTGTTAATTAACTGGTTTCCCCGTCGCCTGCCTCTCTTGCGTTTTCCTTCCAAACTGTTGTTTTTTCTTTGTTCCTTTCTCTTCGTTTTTTTCTTCTTCTTTTTTTGCTCCTTTTAGTTCTCTCTTTTCTTATTTTTCTGCTCTCTTCTTTCTATTTTTCTGCTCTCCTTTTTATGCCCGTATGTTAGGTCATTAGAAGGGCTTATATATACTCTAAATATGTCTCTATTTAGGAAGGATTCAATGCATTAATTCTAGGGCGCAAATCTCTATTGATTTGTAGTTAAAAAATGCAAAAAGAAAGCTGCAATATTCTGATTTCGATCTTGTACTTACATCTGATTTCTTTCTAGTTTTAGAGGATGGTGTGGCTCTTTTCTTTCCTTCTATAGGGCCAGCTGCTCCCTTTGAAATGGAGCAACAAAAACATTGTCTTTAGCTCCAAAAATCAAGGGTGATGAGAAAGGAAAACAATAGGAATTTGTAGAGAAGTAAAGGAAAGAAACCAGATGGAGGGTGCAGCTGCAAAGTCCTATTTTCCATATTCGGTGTGGTAAAAAATCTTGTCATTTATGGTGATCCAGCCCCTCTCTCCAGCTTTCAATATCCTTCTTCAATTCAATCCCTTATTTTAACACTTTTTGATTAAATCCTTGGTCCAAAAAAAAAATCCTTCAAATCAGTCCCGGGAACTTGGGTTATATCCTTCCCGCAACAAAATTTTTTGCCCTTATGTTAGATATTCAAATGAGAATATCTTGAGTATTTGATATCGAAATCAAGTGATTCAACAGCCCAAGTTCGTCTACACTTCTAGGACTAAAACTTTGATGAAGGAATCGAAGTGAGATAAAATCTTTTTACAAAACAGAATCTAGTAGTGATTTGGTTGTTCGAGAGGGATCTCCGGATCTAACTCAAAAACTAATGAATGTTGAAAATCTTGATATGACTGAGAGTATGAACTAAGAATAAAAATCATAAAAACTAGGCCAAAAATAGAGTTCTTTTAGTGCAAACTCGGGTCAATATCCTTCTCGCGGCAGAATTCTCTACCTTCACGATAGATATTCAAATGAGAATATCTTGAGTCTCTAATATCAAAATCAAGTGATTCAAAAGCTCAAATTCATCTATGCATCTAGGACTACAACTTTGATGAAGGAATTGAAGTGAGATAAAATCTTTTTACTAAACAGAATCTAGCAATGATTTGGTTGGTTGAAAGGGATCTCCGAGTCTAACTCAAAAACTGACAAATGTCGAGAATCCTGATGTGACTGAGAGTATGAAATAAGAATAAAAATCATAAAAACTAGGACAAAAATAGAGTTTCTTTACTACAAACTCGAGTCAATATCTTTCTCCTAGCATAATTCTCTACCTCCATGTTAGATATTCAAACGGGAACATCTTGAGCCTCTGATATTGAAATCAAGTGATTCAAAAGCTTAAATTCATCTACACATCTAGGACTACAACTTTGATGAAGGAATCGAAGTGATATAAAACATTTTAGAGAACAAAATCTGGTAGTAATCTAGTTTGTCAAAAAGGTTCTTGATCTGACAATGTTAAAGCATCCAAATCTGACTGAGAATCTGCCTAAGAACAATGATCCCTAGGACCTAATAAAGGTATAGGCCAATTTTTCAACATGTCATGAGTGATAGAATATAGCTAGGATGGTCAGATATCATATGAAACCAAGTCAGAATCAAAGCCTAAGTTGGAACAAAAAAAAATTGAGAGAGCAACAGAACCATTTTTTTTTAATGCAAATTCTGAGGGATTTATTCAACCTTAAAGACCAGATAAAAATAAATAAATTTAGCATTATGAAGACTCCTGATCAACCTAATAAAACCTAATGATTTTGGTAGTAANTATATATATATATATATATATTTCTCCTCTATTTTTGTCAATTTTCTAGCAAACATGAGCTACACTCTTACACTCGGTTCAAAACGGGTATACACCATATCTAGCAAGTGGGGTCCAAAATTGAGTAACAACAGACGTTAGAAGTATTAAATTTCAAAGGTTAAGAGTAAAATAATTAATATTTGACTAAGATATTAAGTAAATTGATTAATATGGTTATTATTGAAATAGGCACATCACGAGGTGATGCAAATCGTTAGATGTAGGATTCTTCTGTTTATGAATTATCATTTTAGGATGTAATATTTATGTCTTTATTTTCTATGAAAACCTATATAAAAATTAAGATGTGTAATATGTAATAGCACTCCTTTTATATTAAGTTTCGGGACATAAAAATATATTATTATGTATTTATAATCTTAATGTCTTCTTTACTTCCAATTATTATGAATTATATGTGTGAATGAAAAAGAAATGAACATGTAAAATGTTATGCATGCACAATGAATGATGTGTCATTGAGGTTCTACATGATTATAATATGATTGAGAAATGAGTATAACTATACAGTATGATTGTTAATAACTTGAAACCTCTAGGTATAAAGAAAACTCTACAACACTTTCAACTGGAATTTCAACAAGTCTTAGATAAGTTCGATGGAAGAAAAAAAGCCTATTTTCTTTAAGTTAAGACTCAAAGTTCTTTTACAAATGTATTAAATTACCATAATTAGATGGGGAATCGTAAGGAATTATAATAGTACATAGCATTGAATATCTATACATGTATTGTTTGATTTTTTTTTACAATATTATTGCCTTTCCAGTGTTTTCTGATGTTTGACAGTGTTATGGAAAATGAACTGGAAAACACTTTCCAGTGTTTGGTAATGTTATGGAAAATGAACTGGAAAATAATTTATTAATATTTTATTTTTCTCAAGTTCATTAAAATAATAAGGAATAAATCTTACAAATTAAAAAGTTGAATAATAATGAAATTGAAAAAAAATAATTTCATAAATTATCTCAAATAAAATAAATAATAATCAAAACAATAAAGATCAAATCTTAAAAAAAAAAGATAAAGAAATTAAAATAATAATAATTAACATTTCATAAAGTATTTCAAATAAAATAAATAACAATCAAAAGAATGAGGACCAAATTTGATAGAAAAAAATTTCAACAAAAAAATAATAGGAGAAAAGCAAATAACAATTATAAAAATAAGGACCAAAGTAAATATTAAAATTAAATTTTAAGAAATGAAATTGAAAAATAAATATTCAAAACAAAATATATATATATATATATAGCAATCAAAAGTTTGAGGATCAAATTTGATATAATCAGCAAATAATGACATTTCTAAACTTTTCATAACTTCTGGAAAGTGTTTTCCTCTTAAATTTTTCAGGAAAACACTTTCCTGAAAATCAAGCCAAATTTTCCTTTGACTGGGAAGTGTTTTCCATCTACCAACTTTCCTAACAGCAAACAAACACAAGAAAGTTTGGATAGTGTTTTCCCGGAAACCACTTTCTGGAAAACAAACACAGCTAAAGGAAAACACTTTCCTGAAAACCAAGCCAAATTTTTTTTTACTAAAAAATATTTTCGTTGACCAGAAAGTATTTTTCGTTGACCGGAAAGTGTTTTCCATTGACCAGAAATTGTTTTCCGTTGACTGGAAAGTGTTTTTTGTTGACCGGAAAGTGTTTTCCGTTGACCAACTTTTCTAATGACAAACAAACACAGGAAAGTTTGGAAAATGGTTTCCCGAAAACTGTTTTCCGGGAAACAAACATGGCCTTGGTCATTGGTTCCTTTTCATCCTTCAATGAATATTGTTGGCAATCATTGGGTGTACAAAATAAAGTATCATGCAGATGAAAACATTGAGCGTTATAAGGCTCAATTAATTGCTAAAGGCTTTACTCAACAAGAAGGTATTAATTATTTTAAGACCTTTAGTCTTGTAATTAAGTAAGTGACTATCAGGTTGGTTTTCTCCATTGTGGTTTGACATGGTTGGATGATTCATCAACTCAATATACATAATATCTTTCTCAATGGAGTACTTTTCAAAGAAATCTACATGTAAAAACCTCTAGGTTTTGTTGATTTTACTCTTTCTTCTTATGTGTACCGGTTACATAAGTATTTATATGGTTTGAAATAGGATTTGTGGGTTTGGTACACTAATATAAGTGATTATCTATTCTCTTTTGGCTTCCATGCTTTGAAGTTTGACACTTCATTATTTATCTTGTCTGATGATGTTGATCTCTTTTACCTTCTAGTTTTTGTTAATGATATCTTGCTTATGGGCAGCAACTTCGTTCTGCTCCAAAAACTAATATAGTTACTGAGTTTAAAGTTTAAGCTTCAAGACTTAGGAGCCATTCATTATTTCTTGGGAATTAAGGTTCAATCCACTAGTATGAGTCTATGCTCTGAAAGGATAAGTATATTCTTGACATACTTACTCGAGCTAGTATGACATCATTCAAACTTGTTGATACTTCTATTTCTACCTTCAAATTTACAAGTGATACTCGATTGCTTATTTTTTTATCCTACATGGTTTTGTCAAATCATTAGTGCTCTTCAATAACTCACTTTTACGAGACCAAATATTTGTTTTACTGTTAACAAAGTCTATCAGTTTATGGATGCTTCTATAGATTCCCATTGGGTTGCTATTAAACACATTTTGTGTTATCTTTAGGGTATGGTTTCTCATGACTTACTTATTTCTTATAGTTACTTCGTGCTTTACATGATTTTACAAATGCAAACTGGGTTGGTAATATTGATGATTGCAAGTCCATAGGTGGTTACCTTGTCTTTTTTGGTCATATACTAATTTCATAGAAATCAAGTATGTAGCGCACGATTGCTTGTTCTTCTACTTAGGCCAAGTTTAAAGCCTCAACAGATAGCATTGTTGAGGTTATATGGCTTCAATATTTATTGTCAGATCTTCATATTAGTCCTAGTTCTGCTCCTACACTTTAATGTGATAATCTCGATGCTACTTATTTGCCTACAAATCCTATTTTCACGCTCATATTAAACATATTAAGGTTGATTATCATTTTGTACGTGATAGGGTTGCCAAGAAAGAAATTCATATTCATTTTACTGCTTTTCGGTTCAATCTTTGAGTTTCTTTATCCTCATCTTGAGGGGGCATATTATAGGATGTATATATCAAGGAAATATTAATAGGGTTAATCACTATTGTATAAGGTCGGCTAACTAATAAGTTAATACATAATTCCATTCAAAACATGAACGTGATCTTTATATTACAATTTGACTATTTGTTTTTCATTTTTTTTCTTTTAATATAAGAACTTATATAGCA
>SRLM01001454.1:0-30602 GCA_015708895.1 Populus ilicifolia | reverse complement strand
GCCATGGATTGACCTTGTCGTGCTGCCAAATGCAAAGGTGTATTCCCATCCTCATCCATCTCATTTAGCAGTGGTTCTACGATCTTCTGATCGTTTTCGAGTATGTACCTTACCACATTGCCCTGTCCATTTTCAGCCGCTACATGAAGAATATTCTGCCCTTTTTTATTGAGGAATTCTTTAGGATATGGGAAAATATCAAGAAATTCCTTCACTAAATCAACAGATTCATTTTTGCATGCAACATGGATGGGATAGTTGCCTTCACTGTTTGTTTTATAAGCACCATAGAGAAAATTCTTTAATAGGAATCGAACTCCTTCCAGAAAACATATGGATGATGCATAATGCAGTGAATTTCCCAACTCTTCGTCAGTGAGACATAATAGCTCTGGCTTTGCTTTTGCAATTTTCCCCAATAGATCTGAAAATCAAAAGAAAATGTTTCCAATGAATATAAAGATGATAGGCTAGCAACAATTGTTTGTATGTAAATCATTTTCTAGTGAGTATTGACATTGTGATCACCTATGTTACGTTGCTCGACGGCAGCATGAACAGGGGACTTTCGTTTTCGTAGGGCATCACCATCTTCTCTTGTTATAGGAATCGAAGCTCCCAATTCCAAGAGATCATCAAGTATCCCGTTCTTATTGCCATTCTCAACAGCCAGATATAAAGGAGAACTGCCATTCTTGTTGCTGTAATAGGCCACTTCTGGATCTCTGGCAACTAGGAATTTGGCAACTTCTTCGTTACCCTTGATGACTGCGTCGTGCAAAGGAGTGTTTCGCTTTCCATTTGCCATCCTCATCAAGCTCGGATTCAATTCCACGAGAGATTTAATTGAATGAATAGCCGTTCTTTCTCTGGCAGCAAGATGAAGGACTGTGTCGTTCTGGCTGTTTCGCATGGTGATTAGAGAAGGAAACTCTTTAACCAGATAAGCTATAATATTGTCACTTCCATAGCTTACAGCTACGTGAAGCAGTGTATTCCCGCAGGGAGTCACTAGCTTCTCTGTTAAATGTTGCTGGACGCGTCTTTGAAAGGCGTCAAGATTGTCCTGCTTCACACACTCATGTAACTGACTATCTATCATTTCATTTTCCAAGTGATCTCTCGGAATCGAGCTTTCATCTATGTTTATCTCTACGGCGCTGGACATAGCAAAAGAAAATATTAGGTTACTTGAATCAGCTATACCTATCACTTATCAGACAGCAGGACTTCTAATTCAAATCGGCTAGACTGCATGTCAATGGAATCTGAAGTAACGTGAATGGAAATTGAGCTTTCTACCTGTTTTGATTTATTTTTTTACGAGATTCTTTTAGTCTCTCAACTAAAATTATAGTTTTATAAGTTAATCTAGTTTAAATTATATTATTTTTTATTTTTTATGAGATTATGTTAGATTGAAAACCTGGATCATGGATTTGATAAATTAACTTGGATTTTTGTCTTTATGTTTTTTATTTGACTTCTTTTTCTAATCACGTTCTTCAACATTAGATTTATTGACGATTGAAATTCATAATTTATTTGAATTTATTTTTTATTAGATTATCTCGATCTTATAACTCAAGTGAGTTTGACTAATTAACTAGGAACATTTTTTTAGGACTTTTTTAATTGATTTTTTTTAATATCATCTTTTAACATTGGGTTAATTGAAAAGTAAATTTTATAATTTATTTTGATTTGATTTCTATTAGGTTATCATAATCGCATAATGAAGGTTGCAAATTTGACATATTAACCCAAACTACTCAAGTCAATCTAATATAGTTTTATTTTAATATTAAAAAATTATCATCTTGAATTTTTTTAGTCAAACCATGTTTTTACATGTCTTATGTACTGTTTTTAAATCCACAAAGTCAATCAAGTACATTAGGTGTATACCGCAACTTTCTCTTTCTATGTAATTAGTGGCAGTGATCTCTCTCATAGTCCACATGGTGGTAGAGAATTTATGGAGCCACTATGAAGCGTCTCAGTTAAAGGAGGATGCGACCGCCTATGAAAGGCGAAGACACCTTAAAGAGAAGGTGTGATGGCTATGAGATGAGCCCATGATTAGACCGTTGCATAATGATGAGCGGAGACACCTTAGGAGAAGGTGTGAAGGCCGTGGAAGGATCCCAGTTCAGAACCCCCCAAAGCCAATGTGATGGCTAGGTAAGAGTGGACAGATGGATAGCCAATGAAATGGTTATGATGAGTATGGAGACAAATGCAAGATTGACTTTAATGGATATTGCCCCCATGCTAAAGATCAATGAGCTAGAAGACATTTGCCTTGGATAATAAGTGAATGACTTGTGGAGCATTAAGATGCGGCTGCTATGAAGGAGTAGAGGGCATGCGCAGGTTCCGGGAACAAGTTGACTCTTGTCAAGGTGGTGAGCTCGGTAATGGCATTATAATACTCAGAGTATGAAGACAGATATGGATCAACCTTTTATGGGCTGTCCCCATTGTTAAAGGTAGAAAGCTACTTGGACTCTTGAGACTGAGAGTGGGAGACTCATGGAGAAGTAAGGCGTGGTTCCTAGGGTGGAATAGAGGGCAGGCACAACTCCTGGATGAGTAAACTCTTAGAAGAGTGGTGAGCTTGTGATCATATTGAGATACTCGGATAATGACTATCGCACTTCAAATATCTGTTTAAGGGGTGTTATAAGCCTTGATGTGAGGCTTGATGAATTATTACGGACCAAGCATGATTGATACGCTCGAAGGGGAATGTTGTTCCAAAGACAAGCGTTAACACTATTCAGATGTGATGTGGCAGACCATCTGGTTATAGTGATCCTTTTGTGTGAGAAAAGGTGTGCTTTGGTTACTCTGATGATTGAAAGGTTTGGCAAGTACCTGTAAACTTGGCCAAAGATGCTCTCAAAATGAAAAGCTTGGAAGAGCTGCAAGATGCAAGCTTGTGCTGAAGAAGAAAGAAGACAGTTGCCCCACATGAATGACAAAGGGGGTGATTGTTAGGTTGGTTGCCATTTCATATGCAACAAATGGATGCCACCAACCATTGACTATTGGTAGCCACCATTGTTGAATGAGCTAGAGTTGATGGCCACCATTATTGAATGAGCTAGAGTTGGTGGCCACAAATGTTGACAACAAACCAAAAATAGCCACTGTGAATGCCTATAAATAGAGACATATGTTAGAGAGCAAAATGAGAGAGGAAGAAGAGCCAAAGATGTGAAAAATGTAAGAAAGAGTGTGCTGCCAATGGCAGCAACCAGTAGCTGCCATTGCAGCACTACAAAGAAAGAAAAGAGTGAGGTTGAGAGTTGCTAAATGAGTGAATGATTCCTCCTCCTCTATTGTTGTAAGTTTTGTTCTCTCCCTACATAATGCAATGGCTTCTCCCGTGGATGTAGGCGATTTTTCGAACCACGTTAAATATTGTGTCAGTGTGCTTGGCCTCCTATGAGCAAATATCAAAACATCACCGTTCGGATTCCCCAACATATCCATCCCGTGAGAGGAATTGAGAAGGCATCAACCAAACCTAACCATAACTAGGCATGTGAAGAAGGTCGTTTCACTACATGGGTGCTTAGGGAGGTTTAATTTGACAGATTTTGTGATATGCAAGAGGTGTGTCTTCTTTAAGAAGAAACCATGTGTTTGAAATTAATATTTTTTGGAACATATTTGAGAATTGATACAGAAAATACCTGGATTTTAGTTAATTTAAATTAATTATTTAAAAAACTTTAAAATTGACTTGGTTAACGACTTAGCCTAACTAGATATATGAGCATATTTGAGAGTGTTGTTGCGATTATTTTTTAAAATGTTTTTCATTTAAAAATATATTAAAATAATATTTTTTTTATTTTTAAAAATTATTTTTCATATTAACGTATTAAAATAATCTTAAAATACTAAAAAAATATAAATTTCAAGTAAGAAAAAAATAGAATAAGCAATGTGTAAAATTAGAAGTTAAAGCATATTTTTACAAGTAGCTTTAAGGCATCCAAAACTTTTTTAATTAACACCATATAAACTTAGAGCAAGGGGAAAAAACAACCAAGCTGAAGTCAGATGTGGGATATCCCATCAATACATGCATTTTGGTGAAAATTTAGGAAAGAAGTGAATTTATGATTTGTTATGGGTGTGTTAAATTTCACAAAAAACTAATGTAAATACAATTGAAAATAATAAAAAACTTAACCTATTAGTTAGTTAACTTGTCTATGTATATAATAAAAGTAAAGATTACAATCCTAAAATAACTTATAATATTTTCTACAGACACACGTTTCATAACAAGGACACAGTTAAAGGTAAATGACCCTACCAGCATGCATGCTTTATGGCAGAAGTGGGATATACGAAGCGATAAGAGTCCGAAAGCAACCCTTCAGTAGGGCGCGGGAGGAGAAAGTCTCGATACCCAAAGGATCCACATTAACGAGACCGGCACATGGGGAGCAATATGGAAGGCATCCCATAAATCAATACTAATAATTACTTTCAATAGTAACCTAACCAATGCCATTCCATACATTCCATCATTCAGGTAACTAAAAATCAAAAAATTAATTAAATTAACAAAATTAAAAAAAATTAAACTATAAAAAAAGATTAAACATATTAATTTTTTTAAAAAATTAATCATTTTAATTTAATTTTGTTTTTATAAGCTTAAAATAAAAAAACTTAATCGAATGCAAACCAGATAACAAGAAAAAACTAGTTAAAGAAGAAAAAACTAAACCAAACCATAAAAATAAAGCCAAAACCTAGCCAAACTGAAAAATCAAGCTAAACTAGAAAACGTTGAGTCAAATAAAAAGAACTGAGTCAAAAACTGAACCAAACTGAAATTGGTTGATTTGAACCAGCTTCAAGTTTTTTTTTAAAAAAATAGTTTGGTTAATTTTTTTATAAAAACCAAATAAAATCAAAATTAATCACCCTAATTCTAGTAGTAACTTATATCCAGTTACAATGAACACTAGTAAAAGAAAAGGAACATGTTAAACTTGAAGAAGAAGTATAAATGAATCTTCTATTTATGTGTGAGAGGAAATCCTACAAAATAACAACAAAAATGTGAACCGCAACACTTGCAGCCTTCTCTTCATTCATTATGTTTAGTTAAGTTTATTATCTCAAGGTGAAAAGGTTACACGAATGGTGTAAGAATAAGTATGGTGTAAACTTAATATGGACTTTAATGTTTGATACTAACATGTTTTGTATTTGTTATCTTGTTCACTTTTTAATACTTTGCTTTTTAAATGACTAATCTAGATTTATGTTGTATAACACTTGGTACAACAAATGCTTAACACTTTTATATTTTTTATTATACCTCAGCTATGAAAGAAACTTGATTTGTTGTTAACATAAGTTATAATCATGAATGTTTGACAACATTTACAAGTATTAGTATTAATCAAATAAGATAACTAATGTAATCATGTTAACAATTTATAATATGATTGGAACCTCCTTTGTGTGTGGTTTCCAATTGAATAATAGGAGTTTATACCATATTTGTTTGACATACCATTAGTGGATCTTCTAACCTTATCATTTGTTGTTATCATTGTTTAATCCTTACATTAATCTTCCATCTCAAAATCTCATCAACTTCTTCTTCTTGTTCTTCTTGTATTACTACTACTACTACAACAATAACAACTACAACTACTACAATTACTATTATTGTTATTATTGTTACTATTGTAGTTGTTATTGTTATTGTTGTATTATTATTATCTATAATTTATATAATTAACCTTATTGTGGTTTGACCCCAATCTTGCTGGATTGTTTATTACTTCGACACTCCTGCACTTGGGAGAAGACATCAATTTTTTAGTTGTGTCAGGGGTCGAGTGCATTCTATGAGAGAGGAGTTAAAAATCTTCAATCAAATCAGAATTGAAATCCAAATTTCCTCGACGTAAGGAGCCCTTAACCAATTATGAAATTCAGTTAAGATTTGTGCACCAATTTTGAAGTTTGAAAATTAGGGTTATAAAGTGAAATTTAAGGGTATTGTAGAAATGATTGAAATTAAGTTAATTAAAGTGTTATAAGTTGCCTTAAACATGAAACCATGCAAAAATACTAAAGAAAAATCAATGGTAAAAAATACAAGAATGGCTGACCATTGAGGGTTGAATGGGCCAAAGGAAAAGAAATTCTGAATTTTGTTTGATAAAAATCTTATGATATGTTGCTATAATATGAACAATGATTAAATGAGATAAATAGGTGCATGAAAAGAGGGTGTCGCAGTGTGCGGCGTCACGACGATTGTCCACCCTCAAGTGCATGTAAGTCTATTTGGAAAATATGCGAATAAAAGTTACCACTTAGTATTCTGGTCACTAGAAACCCTAAGTGATATTAGATCGGGTACAGAGACTGGCTGTGTAAAGGGAAGATATTTGCACCTTAACGACGCCCTACCTAAGGTAAGTTGTATTGCTTTGCTGCTAATAAAATTTAGAGTCTTGTTTATGGTTTCTAATTGTCATTCTATCTATGGTTTAAGAAAAGTTTTTCTTTGTAAGGAGATCCTTATTTTATCGGGTAAAAACCTAATTGTTCTATGTCGTCAAAAGAAATACCTTTTTAATATAAAAAATACATTGTATGTATAAATTCATAATCTCTAATGCTAGAACAAAATAAAATATTTTTTTTGGAATTTTTGAAATATTGGTCAAGTTCTCACAACTTCAATAAACTGGTTATTAAAGCCGAAATGCATGCTAAAACATATTTTTAAAGTTTTCTTTGTTATATGAAAATACAATATGATTTTTTTGCTTTGAGAGATTTGGTTGTATGCATGAAACAAATTTTTTTATGTTTTGATGAAAAATAGGTATTTTAATGTCGGGTTTGTATCTATACGATTTAAAAATACAAACCAATATTAAGAAAAATTTAGTAGAAAAGAAACATGAAAAAATTACAATTTTTGAAAAGAATTTTTTTTTTGAATTGGCCTAGACCCAGCTATTTGGGCTGGGCCCAGCCATGAATAGTGGCTCTCCACTGTTCACATGCTACATGAACAGTGGAGTCTGGGGGTGAGATGAAGCTGGAGAAGAAAAGGAAGGAGAGAAGGGCTGACTTATGGTGGCTGTTAATGCAACCATATTATTCAATAGCTTCACCCACATTTAACTAGTATTTCACCTATATTTTCATATATATAAAATGCCTTGATATTATTTGTTGTATATTTTTAAGGCACTTTTGGATGAAAGATGCAAAAAAGAGTAAATTTGAGGTAATTGGCAAATTTGACCTTCAATTGATATTTTCTGCAAAGCGTGAGCTCTAGAGGTCAAAATAAAGTGATTCCAGTGGCATTAAAAAGATAACATCCACACCTTTTTGAAAATCTAAGGTAGGAAAATAAAATAAGGAAGAGCATGGAAATTGCAACTTTCAAAGTCAAATCTCGTAATTTGCTAGTGTTGACCTTTAGTCATTCCAACTTGAATATCTGGAGCTACAGAAGTCCAATTGATGCAAACTTAATTTTTTTGGATTCCTGACTCAAAGGTGTATAAACAATTTTCAGCCAAAAATGATGTTATATAAGGGAGATATGATTTTTTAAGGATGACAATTGAATTTTACCAGCAAACAGGTTTTGTGAAGAAATGAGTCCAAATTACATTTCGAAGCATCTAAACCAATATCCAAATTTTTATTTCAGCAATTTAGCTCCTCTAAGTCAAAGCTTGAAGATTTCATGCAAGGCTATTTCCTTTTTTTAGGAAAATAGTTATTAAAGTACTTACATATAAACTATCTACTTAAGGGAGGACTATTTTATAAAATAGAGACTAAGGTTTCCTAGGATATAAAAAGAATGAGAGAAGAGAAGGGGGGTAACCACCCAAGGAGAGAAAAACACCCCCCTCCTCTAAGAAACTCAAAATTATGCATTATTTCTTTTTTTGATGAGTTGTTCAACAAATATGCGAGGCTAAACACTTTCTTGGTTGTAAGGACAATGAAACCTTTAGATTTCAAGAACTGTGAGATTTATTTTACTTTTTCTTTTTAGTTTTTATAATGAATATGTTTGTTCTCCTATGCTTATTTTTTCTAAGCTTATTTATTTTAATTGTTAGATTGGACTCTATGTTATTATTGTAAACAATCTATTACTAAGTTTGATATCAAAACTGGAGTTGTTATATATGAACTTTTGAAGCAATTGAGTTTAATAATTGTACCGAATCTATGTTATTTATTTAAGGGAGAACATTCAATCAAATCAAAAATAGATTACGGATAATTATGTTTTCTTGATTAATCAATTTATCTATTTCTTAAAGCTACCATTGAATTAAATTACTAGTGTGGACATTGAGGTTGTTTAATGGTTAGGGTTAGTTATATAGTGGATCCGTTAACTAACCAATGTTAAAAAGAGATAAATATTCAGAATATAAATTAATGTTTTGTTTTTGTGATCAGTTCTGATTTTTATAGGTGAATGTGTGCTTGTGACCTAGGTTTGTGCTCTCGATAATTTTCTGATTTTATTTAATTTTGCTTGATATTTTTATAATTTCTTTTGTTTTAGCCTAGATAACATCCAAAACTCCCAAAGTTGCATATCATCTAGTATAAAAATTTGACTTGAACCTTTCTCATGGGATCGACCCCTTGCTTGCGTTATATTATCTTGTGTGTTATGTTTTAAGCTAGAATAATTAATGCAACCACGACATCACAACAACAGTTGTCATTAGTAGAGCTATTGGAGACGATAGGCAGCGACACTGATGGTGGCGCTAGTGGTTCGTAGTTGTTCTTCTCCCTTTTCCTTTTTTTTTTAATGTGTAAACCTCCCATGTTTTTCTTTTTAGTCCCTTTAACCTCTCCCTCTTTAGTCTTCAGAGCCTCTCCTCTCTATTTTTTTTCCCTTTTTTTGTTTTGCTCTCTTCCCTTGTATTTATAGAAAAAACAAGGGAGAGAGAGGTAAGGGTGACCATTATGCAGCCACCCAAAAACCACCAGAGAAGCACATCCCCTTTGTTTTTTTTCCACACTATGGTAGACCACAGGTCACAGCTTAGGCAAGTGGGGGCTTTGGGTCGGCTTCTTTTTGAGTTTTAGGAGAGAGGGAGAGGGGAACGTTGTTGTTTCTTCTTCCCCTACCTCGCACTTCTAAGGGAAGAAGAAGACCTATAATGCCATTCAAAACGACACCGCTTCAAGCTTTTTTTTAATGAACAATGGATGATACGATGTCATTTTAGACAAAATGCATCGTTTCATTTAAAAGGAAATGGCTACAAAGTTGTGTCAAAGTCCAAATCAGTCTTCAATTTACAATTTGTTCAATCAAGTCCTAAATTGTAATTTTAATTTAAAAAATCAATTCAATTGTATACCTACCAAATTGACAAGACTAAAAGATTGATGTCTTCTCCCAAGTGCAGGAGTGTCGAAGTAATAATAACCCGGCAAGACCGGGGTCAAACCATAGGGAGGTTAATTATATAAATTATAAACAGCAACAATAATAATAGCAATAATAATACTAATAATACTACTACTAGTAGTAATAGTAGTAGTAGTAGTAATACAAATAATAATAATAATAATAACAACAACAACAACAACAATAATAAAGAAGAAGAAGAAAAATTGATGAGAACTTTGAGATGAAAAATTAAAGTAATGATTAAACAACAATAACAAACAATGTCAAGGTTGGAGGATCCACTAATGGTATATCAAACTAGTATAAACTCTTATTATTCAATTGGAAACCACATACAAAGGAGGTTCCAATCATATTATAAATTGTTAACATGATTACATTAGTCATCTTATTCAATTAATGCTAATACTTGTAAATGTCGTCAAGCATTCATGATTATAACTTATGTTAACAATAAATCAAGTTCCTTTCATAGCTCAGGTGTTGGTTATACCATACAGTATGGGCTATGAAAGTGCCAAGCATTTGTTGTACCAAGTGTTATACAACATAAATCAAGATTAGTCATTTAATATGCAAAATATTAAAGAGTGAATAAGATAACAAATATAAAACATGTTAGTATGAAACATTAAAGTCTATATTAAGTTTATACTATACTTATTCTTACACCATTAGTGTAACCTTTTCACCTTCACATAATAAACTTAGCTAGACATAATGAAAGAAAGAAAAATAGATAAACAAAATAAGAACATAAATAAGATAAGAGTTAACAAAGAAAAGGAAAGGAAATAAAAGGCATAAACTTGATATTAATAAAAGCAACGCATAAGCAATACAAAAAATACAAAGAGAGAAAACAAGAGTATGATCTTGATCTGGACACCAAGATGCCTAAATGCATGGCAAATGCCTCCTTTTATAGGCCAAAATTGGGAGCTATTAATTTGATGACTAATTGATGAGTAGGTGGCCAACTCTTAACTTGGTGACAATCCTTATCTTCTCTTGTCTACCCAAAAACGTCATTGATAACATCAAAATTAGGACCACTTGAAACATGAAAGTTGTAGAAAATTGTCTCAGCTTTCTTGTGTAAAAACTTTAGCTCATTTCGACTTCTAGAACTCCAAATATGGCCAAAATACTGAACAATTTGGACTTGACAATGGCCTTTTTAGATCTTGGTCTCATATAAAAGTTGTAGGCCTATGTCTTACCTTTCCATCCATGTAAAGTAGACCTAAATCTGAGATCTATAACTCCAAATATGACCTAATTACAAAATAGTGTTCCGGTTTGGATTATACCGACATCTCTTTTCTAAGTTTGGCCATCTCTTTATCCTTTCAGTTTCAGTTCTTAAATTCATCAATCAATCATTTTATTTATGTGATAGGCCTGCATTTAAAATGAACATTTATCATAAATTAAAGGTATCTTATATTATTAGATATATTATTATAAAACATGGTTTAGTTAAGGAATTATTGATATTTCAAGTACAAAATGATTATATAAAACCTTGATAAAAATACACTTTTAAGTATCAATCACAAATTCAATCGTTACCCTTGAAGTTGTCCGCCTTTTTCACTTTAGTCCTTGGTCTCTAATTTATGCAATTTGATCCTCAATTGATTAATAAACTTCTAATTTCTTCAATTTGGCCCCTGATTCCGTCAATTATAGCTCCTATATTCATATGCCTTTTTTTTAGTTTGGTTCTTGGTTTTGGATTTCTTCAACTAAGTCTCTAATTGGCCATCAAACTTCAATATTTATGCAATTAAGTCCCTGATTTGACCAAATAAACTTTAAAAAATTATAATTTGACCCTAGAACTTTAATTTGTTCCAATCAAAGCCTAAATTGACTTCAAAATAATTTTGATAATCTATTTAGTTCTTGGATTTTATATCTATGGGTGAAGCCATAAAGAGAAAAGATGAGGTGAAATTAGTGAGAAATGAAAGTAGACTTGATTAATTGATTTGATAAAAACAACATGAGCTATATTAATGGACTTCATTGATAATTGCTTCTTGAATTTGATTAGTTAGTCTCGAGCATGGGAGGCTAATGATGTTAGTAAAGTTTACTAACATTGGCATGATCATTCTAGAAAATAAGAGATACTGAACTTGATTAAATATTCAGGTTATAAATAGCTAATAATATTAACAGGTGACGTTGATATCGACAATCACATGAAACTTGATTAGCTGATATGGAATCCAATGATGTCAAGAATCTTTGACATCAACATTCCCATAAATACTCCAAGGTGTTATGAAAAATTAATTAGCTATTTTGGGTTGGAAATAGTTTGTCATAACCCATTTTGGCCCCCCATAAAAAATAATAATAATAATAATAAACATTATCAAAAAAAATATAAGCAATGAACAAAGGATGTCAGCGCGCCTAAAAAATGGGTAAAAATTGGTTGAGGAGGTTAAAAAATATAAAGATTAAAAGTTGACAGTATTTTATTGACTAATGATAGTCCTATTGACAAAGAAAATTCAATTTGAGTAAGAAAAGTCCAAAATTAGATGTTTATGAACTTAACTAAATTTTATTAAAGGTTTAATTGAATTTATAAAGAGTTTGATTCTAAGAAAAATTGATTTTGGGGTTAATTTAGGCTTTAATTGGAAGAAATTAAAGTTCTGGGTTCAAATTATAATTTTTGGAAGTTAATTTGGTCCAATTAGGGCTTAATTATATAAATATTGCAGTTTGATGGCCACATAAGGACTTAATTGAAGAAATCTGAAACCAAGGACCAAAATAGAAAAAGGCGCATAAGTAGAGGGGCTGTAATTAAAACCTGTTATAGAAGTTTATTACTCAATTGAGGGTCAAATTGCATAATACCAAGAACAAGGACCAAAGTGAAAAAGGCGACCAACTATAGGGCTACTGTTGGATTTTGGCAGGGATGTAATTACATTAATTTTTAAATCGAAATTGCAATTTAGGATTGGATTGATAAAATTACAAATTAAGGATCAAAGTGAAACTTAATAGGTTCTTACCGCCTTTCCATTTAAATGAAACAGCGAGTTTTGACCAAAATACTAAGTGGCAACTTCCATTCAAATTTTTCATTGATAAGAGACACAAGAATTCCTTGTCTTTCCATATTTGTCAGAGATATACATCCATTTCCATCTTTTTTGGGATAATGGATGATCGCCACAACGCCGCACACGTGCGACATAGTTAATAACATTAATTGTTTGACTTGTATCGGCGTTTACAATGAACTTTAATAGTTGGTCCCGGTAAGGGTGACTAATGACATTAATGAGATTCATTAGTGTCGGCATTACCTTCCAAGTTTTGGAAAGAAATGTTATGATTGTATTATCAATGAAGAATGATTGGAGGTGTTAATGAAATGGGGATCAACATTTTGAATGAATTAGTTCTTCGACCTTAAAAATATAGATGTTGATTAAAATTTATGGAATGAAAAAAAGAAAGAGGGAAATGTTTAGTGATTCCTGGACGAATAAATTTAGAAGTGTTAGATGGAAATTATGTAAACCCCCATAAATAAATAAATAAAAACATATGATTGAAGTAATGAGGTCTCGATGAGTAATGGAGATTTGGTATGAAATAAATGAATAAATAGTAGGAATGATAATAAATGTGTCATGTGAGAGAGAATAATCTCGATAAACAAATTTAAAGGTATCGTTGAAGTTGAAATGAGAGTCATGATTTTTAGTTTAAAAATCCTAACATTGGCGAAACCAGTTATGAGTTTCATTGGATAAAAGAATAAGAAAAAACAAGATATGTAAACCCAAATAAAGGAAAAAAACTTATTTCAACAAATTAGTGATAAATTTGGTAATATTGAATTTGTTAAGCATAAATTAAGTGGAAATGTCATGAGAATCTAAGTAAATAAAGTAATGAATGAAATTTAGATTTTAGCTTAAAAGATACTAATCGTCTAGTTTTACAACATTGATAATATATCTCAATCCGACTGTTGGATCGGGCGAAAATTTATAAGGAATCTCTAAATTTATTGGTTTATATTAGGTTAAAATTGCATATGAATCAAAGTTTACTGGGTAAATTGAAGAAAATGACGCAAGGGGCATTAATAAGAGCATTTTGGTAATTTTATATAAAACAATATCCCCCTCTCCTGCTTTAATCATAGCTCACGTTCTCTGCAAAAGGAGAAATAGGAGGAAGACCTTTTTTCTCTTATTTTCTTCATCTCCACTCCATTTCTTCAAGTTAAATCAAAAGGGAGTGTTCTTAGGAGGATTATATCCAATAAAACAAATTAAGTGACCATACTTAAAGAGTTATAAAGCTTGGGAAAAACAAAGAGTAGGAGTTGGAACTTGAAAGAGGAGGACATGAGTTTTGTAGTTTTTTGCAAAAATTCATTGAAATAAGTTAAAGGTAGCAAAGGTAAGTAACATACCTTTTAGTAATTTCATTTTTCTCTCTTGTTCTTGCATGAGAAGAAGAAAACCTCCAAGTTCAAAATTCTAGGGTTCATGTAAATATTTTGGGGGAATGATTGTTCTTGTGAATTTCAAGATTAATTGCATGATGATGGCTTGATTTGCAAAAAATAAAATAAAAAATAGAAGGAATAAGTTGATTTGAAACTATGGGTTTTAGGATGGCAACAGGGTAGGAACTTCAGCAGCCATATCTTTTCTTTCCACCATTGGATTAGGTTGCATTTTGGATATGTTATGCTTAATGTCAACTATATTCTGACCCGAGAGATTTTTAATAACAGACTTTGTCTGAGGGTTGTTGCTAGAGGAACTTATTTGGAAAATCACCCTTCAAGACAGCTTCGCTCGTCAGCCATTATATTATCATTTCACCATTGGATTGGTCTGACTTTTGGATATGTTGTTTGTCTAGATGTTGTACAAATTCTGAACGGTTAAGATCAGAAACAAATACTCCTACCAGAAATTGTACCTCTTAAATAGTAGGTCTCCAATTTCCAGGTCAGTTCAGTATCGTTCTGATATAGGGAGATTTAACCGTTGGATGTATGTTAATTTTGGATATGTTATTATAATGATGAGGATGTAAATTCAACCATTTGGATTTATTGCATTCTAAATTTAAAGAATTATGTTTTAAATTTGGTTTGAGAAATATTAAATGAGAATATGATGTTTAGCATAAAAAGTATGTTTTGGGACTAAGGATAATTGTAATAGGTTTAATGATGATGGAAGTGTTTGAGAATTGTTTGTATTGTGTTTGAGTCATGTTTGATGTGTTGATACGTGATAGTATAGTTAAACTCTATAAGAAAAAATAGTGGTGGATTAATACTTTGGTTGTATTGGATTGGGAAACATGATACGGGAAAGGAGGTTGGGATGAATTGAGATTAACTTTGAAAAATTAACCTCTATTGTAGTTGGCCATGTTAGTTAAATAAGCGCTGGAATGTTTTGTAAATTACGTGTCTTAATGAAAAAATGAATGGGAAACTATGGTAAAGGATGTTGTAAATTGAATTATGATATAAAGAATCATTTTGAGTATGCTTTGGAGAAAAAACAAAATGGAATGTGCAGTCATTGCTAGAATTTAAGTGAAATTACATTGTTTGGTAATAGGTTAAATGTCTTGGGACATTAGAAAAATATTGGTAATGAAAAGTCATGTCCTTTGGACATTGAAAATCATTGACGAAGAATTGAATTAATTGGATGTTTAATGTTAGTGTAAATAAATTCTAATGTAAATGAATTTAAATGACAAATAGGAAAATAAGATATATCCATTGAAATTGTTTATGAAAGTATTTGATTTTGAGAATTTATGAATAAATCAAGAAGATTCAAATATTGATTCAAGATGTTATATTGAAATGTAGGAGAAACATTTACTCAACTTCTTAGTGGCTCGTATAGTAAGAGCTTAAGAAGGAGGGATTATAAGAGGGGCACAATAAAAATAAGGGAGCATGAGTCAAGTTTCTACAGCTGGTAGGTGTTCTATACCTATAGTTTTTATGTAGTGCTAATTTACTAACTTATTAAATTTTTGGTCCTTGCATCTATGGGTGAAACTACAAAGACAAAGTATAAAGTGAAATAAAAGAGAAATTAAAATGGATTTGAGTACTTGATTGGGTTAAGAATATGGATTACATTAATAGACTTTATTGATGATCGTTCCTTGAACTTGATTAGCGGATCCCGAATGCGGAGGCTAATGATGTTAGTAAGGTTTACTAACATCAGCATAATCATTCCTGAAAATGAGGGATATTGAACTTGATTAACTATTCGGGTGAGAATAGTTAATGATATCGGTCGACGCTGTTGATATCAGCAATCACACGAAACTTAATTAGTGGCTTCTAAATACAAAGGCTAATGATGTTGATAAAGTTTACTAACATTGGCATAATCATCCCTAGAAATGATAGATACTGAAGTTGATTGACTATTTGAGTGAGAGTAGTTAATGATATTGACCAGTGCTGTTGATATCGACAATCACACAAAACTTGATTAGTTGTTCTTAAAGTAAAGCTAATGATGTCAAGAATCTTGACATTAACATTTCCAGAAAAATTCCAAGGTATTATGGAAAGAAAAATCTGATTGGCTATATCGGTTTAGAAATAGTCAATGATATCAATCGGTGGCATTGATTTCAGTATTTACAATAAACCTGATTAGTCGGTCTTGATATCCTGATATGGGTAACTAACGAAACTAATGCAAATTCATTAGTGTCGACATTCCCTTCCAAGTTTTGAGGGAGAGGTATTATAATGATATTTTTTATAGGGAATAATTAATAGTGTTAATGAAATGTGGATTAACATCTTGATAGGATTAGTCATTAGGCCTTGGACATGCGAATATTAATTAAAAATTATGGAATAAGATGGGTGGAGGAACTAGTTACCCGGTAATCAGCTAGTGGTATCAAATTTTTTTTTCTAATGATCAGAATATGCAACTTAAGTTAAAATTATTTGTGTGGTGTTAATATTGTCGGGATGACTAACTTGTTAGATTATAAATGGAATGTTGGATGATACCTTATTGTTAAACAAAAAGGGTAAATTATGTTTATGTTATGGAATATTAAAGGAATAAATAAAAGAAATAAATAAATAAAATTGATGAAGAACTAATCCTTGTGCAGGATGGAGGCAAACATTGTATTGCTTAGGATGTGAGAATAGAAGTTCATTAACTATGGTAGGTAATTCATCACCTTAATTTATAATTATTAGTTTTCCTTAAATAAATATGTTGTTTCCTTAATTGATGTTAAAAGAATGAAGCAAATTAATAAATTGAGTGATTATTACAAATGAGAATTATTGGTAATTTATGTGAAATTACCTGGATTATTATTTGGCTAACAAAAAGAGTTAGTCGGATGTTGGATAATTCGTATGGAATTACCAGATTAATTTTGGCAACAAAAAATAGGTTAGCCGGATTTCTTAGGTAATTAAGAGAATTACCGAGTTTATTGGTTAACAAAAATGTTAACTGGATATGGGGTAATTCATATAGAATTACCGAATTGATTGGCTGACAAAAGGGTTAGTCAGATGCTGGGTAATTCATATTGAATTACTGAATTGATTTTGGCAACCAAAATGGATTAGCTGAATTTCTTGGGTAATTAAGAGAAATATTAGGTTTGTTGGTTAACAAAGACATTAACTGAATATGGAGTAATTCGTATGGAATTACCAGATTGATTGGCTAATTAAAAAAAGAAGGGTTGGCTAAATACTAGGTAATTTGGATGGAATTACCATATTTATTGGTAACGAGGAAGGAAAATCAAATTTGTGAGTAATTATATGAAAATGTTAGAATTATTTGTAATCGAAATGAGTTAACTAGATATTTAAGTTTTAAAAAGATTATGATGAGTTAACTAGATATTTAAGTTTTAAAAAGATTATGTAAATTAATTGATTGAAGTTAGAAGTAAAATAATTAATATTTGACTAAGATACTGAGTAAATTGATTAATATGGTTATTATTGAAATAGGTAAATTGCGAGGTGATGCAAATTGTTAGATGTAGGATTTTTCTGTTTATGAATTATCATTTTGGAATGTAATATTTATGTCTTTATTTTTTTTTGAAAACCTTTATAAAAATTAAGATGTGTAATATGTAATAGTACTCCTTTTATATTAAATGTCGGGACATAAAAATATACTATTTTGTATTTGTAATCTTAATGTTTTGTTTACTTCCAATTATTATGAATTATATGTGTTAATGAAAAAGAAATGAACATGCCAAATGTTATGCACAATGAATGATGTGTTATTAAGATTCTACATGATTATAATATGATTAAGAAAGAAGTATAATTGTACAGTATGATTGTCGATAACTTGGAACCTCTAGGTATAAGGAAAACTCTGCCAAAATTTCAACGGGAATTTTAGCAAGTCTCAGATAAGTTCGATGGAAAAAAAATACCCATTTTCTTTAAGTTAAGACTCAAAGTTCTTTTACAAATGCATTAAATTACCGAGTGTTACAAATTAGATAGGGAATTGTAAGGAATTATGATAGTACATAGCATTAATATCTATACATGTATTGTTTGATTATTTTTTTACAATATTATTGCCTTTAATATTATTATTTTCCAAATATTATGTTATTGCAGGTCTATCATATTTATGGCAAGAATAATATCATAGATCCTTGATTTTGTGTTGTTTAAAACTAAATAAATGTTGATGTATTTTGTATTTCAAGGAACTATATGATTTGAATTGTAATGATATCCTTTAAATCTAATGTCTGAACTTAAATTGTATTACCATGTACTTGTAATCTTAATGTATGTTGTTTCTATTATTTAAGTATTAATCTATGTCCAACTTTAAAATGTGGATGTTTGGATATTGTGTTTGTACCTTTGAATATTATGATATTTGAGATATAGAATGTTTGGGATGTAATTGAACAATGAATAATAGATGTGTACAAGTTATTTGTCAATAACTTGGGATCTCCTGGTATAAGAAAAACTATGTTGAAATTTCAGTGAACCTTGTATGAATTAAGCAGAAACAAAAAAAATCATCATGTTTTTACCTTTTTATGATTGATGTGTTGGTCCTAAAAATGAGGATGTTACACCTCTCTTCTTAGTTATCATTGTCTTAATTTAACATCTCATCTCAATGTGCTTATGTCTTGCATAATGTTTGTTGTCATGAAGGTGTCCATTTATGAATTCTGAACAAATAGGACAACCACAAAACACCTCCTCCTAACCTATACCTACTACCCTCTAGCCAAACTTGTTTGCTTCACCAATTTTCTCCCTCACTATACCTCCGAACCACCCATTAGCCACCCTCTTAACTATTTTTGACACCATCCAATGACACCTCAACCCTGACTTTATGTCTCCATCTGTTTGTTTATCGAATGATCATTCTCCAGGTACATGTTTCCCTTTTTTAGAGCTACAACTTTCTAGGTTTGCTACTATAAATTCTCATGGATTTGCTGCCATCTCACTAGGTTTTGTTACCAACAAACATACAAATCGGTCTGATTCTTTAGCATATTTGAACTTGGTTGTTGACCTCTCCTTTTATCCTCTCCAGTAGTATACAGTTTCAGGTTCTCCTCCCTCTCATCCTGCAGTTCATTAGCATCATATGTTACTTTGTTCATGGTTGTAAAAAACAACCCATTTGACAACATCTGCTGCTATGTCTGCCAACCCTCTCTCTTACGTACTCTCTCCTCCTACTTATAAACCAATTAGATTTTTTTGATGCTAACAAATATGAGTCTTGACATGTGCTATAAAGGATGAAATTCAGGTCTTGTGTTCTAACAACATGTGTACCAGTTACATAAGTCTTTATATGGTTTGAAACAGGCCCTGCGGGTATGGTACACTTATATGAGTGATTATCTATTTTTTTTAGGCTTCTATGCTTCGAAGTTTGACACTTCATTATTTATCTTGCCTGATGATGTTGATCTCTTTTTACCTTTTAGTTTATGTCGATGATATCTTGCTTATAGGCAACAACTTCGTTCTACTTCAAAAACTGATATAGTTACTGAGTTTAAAGTTTAAGCTTCAAGATTTATGAGCCATTCATTATTTCTTGGGAATTAAGGTTCAATCTACTAGTATGAGTTTATGCTATGATAACATAAGTATATTATTGACATACTTACTTGAGCTAGTATGACATCATTCAAACCTGTTGATACTCTTATTTCTACCTTCAAAGTTATAGTGATGCTCAATTGCTTATTTTTTGATCCTACATGGTTTTGTCAAATCATTAGTGCTCTTCAATAACTCACTTTTACGAGACTAAACATTTATTTTACTGTTAACAAAGTCTATCAGTTTATAGATGCTCCTATAGATTCCCATTGGGTTGTTGTTAAACACATTCTGTGGTATCTTCAGGGTATGGTTTTTCATGACTTACATATTACTTATAATTACTCCATGCTTTACATGATTTTATGGATGCAAACTAGGTTGGTAGTCTTGATGATTGCAAGTTTATGGGTGGTTACCTTGTCTTTTTTGGTCATATACTGATTTCATAGAAATCAAGTATGTAGCGCATGATTGCTTGTTCTTCTACCAAGGCCAAGTATAAAGCCTTAACAAATAGCATTGTTGAGGTTATATGGCTTTAGTATTTATTGTCAGATCTATAGATTAATCCTAGTTCTGCTGCTACACTTTGATGTGATAATCTCGGTATTACTTATTTGCATACGAATCCTATCTTTTATGCTCGTATTAAATATGTTGAGGTTGATTATCATTTTGAACATGATAGGATTGCCAAGAAGGAAATTCATGTTCATTTTATCTCTTCTCGTGATACTAAGTCACTTTCTACTACTTTAATTGCTTTTTAGTTCAATCTTCGAGTCAATTCTTTATCCTCATCTTGAGAGGGGGCATATTATAGGATATTATATCAAGGAAATATTAATAGGGTTAATCACTATTGTATCAGGTTGGCTAATTAATAAGTGTTGGGTATGCGACCAAAGTCCCACATTGGTTAGAAATGGGGAGGATCAAAGGGTATATAAAGATGGACAAATATCTCCATTGGTATGAGGCCTTTTGGGTATAGCCCAAGAGCAAATCCATGAGGGCTTAGACCTAAAGTGGACAATATCATACCAATGTGGAGATATGTGGTGTCCGTAATCCTTACAAGTGGTATCAGAGCCATGCCCCCGAGTTAGCCATGATGGATGAATTCTCGGAATGCCGAACAGAAGGTGGTGGGCTCAAATTAGATCACGATGTGCTCTAGATGCTTCATGGACATGTCTTGATCTCAACACGGTGAAAGAGGAGTTGACCTAGAAAGAGCAAAAAAAAACACTCTCAAGTCAGGTAGTGCTCTCCAGATGCTTCATAGACGTGTCCTGACCCCAACACGATGAAGTAGAGAGAGGTAGATAATGAAAAATCCTGGTTGGTAGAGAGTGGATAGATGAATAATCGTTTGAGGAGAGACTCGGTGGTCCTTTGTTCGAGGGAAGGATTGTTGGGTATACGACCAAAGTCCCACATTGGTTAGAAATGGGGAGGATCAAGGGTATATATGAATGGACAAATATCTCCATTGGTATGAGGTCTTTTGGTGTCCGTAATCTTTACAATAAGTTAATACATAATTCCATTCAAAACATGAATGTGATCTTTGTATTACAATTTGACTATTTGTTTTTCATTTTTTTTTCTTTTAATAGAAGAACTTATATAGCATATAAAAAAAATGCTTTAACTCAATTTATTGATAATTTTCTCTTAAAATTTATTCATTTATGATAATATATTGATAGAACACATTCAATTCATTATTTCAACTGGAAAGTCAAAAGATATTACAAGTTCAAATTATTATTACAACATCTAGACACAATATTCCAAGATGCCTTTTCATCCCAAACCTTTTAAAAAAAACGGCGATCCCACAAAATCATGACATCTGTTGATGAAGATCAACCTGCACAGTTACTTGGGCTTTGTCCAGAGATCACGAAGTTTATGAAGATGAGGAAGACTATAAGCGAGGCACCTCCAATTGTAGACAAACGTGAAAAACGAGATGTAGTAGACATAATGCGAGAGCTTTCGTTCAATAATTTGGTTGATGGATTGCGGAAGAATCCATTGAATATAAAGCAATGTTTGAGCAAGGAAAAACACGATCCCCACACTATAACGATGATTGCGAACACCCCATAATTGGATCCACCCCATAATGCTATGGTCACAGCAAAAAAGAATGACAAGCACATCATGTAAATAGACCCACCCACCATTAACGATGAAAACCAAAGTGCAAATGGTGCAAACTTGACATCATTCAAGTTTGTCCAAAGAAGGATTATAGCAACCACAACACAGGTATTTAAAGCCCACACATCAAGACATAAATAACCATCGAAAAGAGATGAAACAGTAGGACTGTCCGAGCCAGTGCTGTTAGTAACGCTGTTAAATTCAGTGATAAAAAATAAAGAAAACTTGACACAATTAGAAAAGTTATGTTGACAAGCGAAGATCTTTAAAATTTCAAACAAGAGATAACGTGTTTCTTTTTTTTATGAAGGTGTCAAAATGAACATTGAATTATAAATTATTCATCCACTGCTATTTAAAAAAATAGTTAAGAAAATCAATAGAAACAAAGGGCGTGGCCTCGTGGGTGACGAGAGAGGCAGCTTCCATCAATTTTTATTTTTTTAAATTGTTTCTCTTTTGTTCGTGCTTTTGAGTAATGGGAATCCGTGACATGAGAGAAACTCCAAATTTTATATATAAAAAAAGGTTGTAAGAGTTTCATCTCCACAAATTTCAAAGAGGGATTTATATAAAAAATGTTGTTTGTCCAGGAGCTTGAACACCGCATGTGACAACTTGTTAGCAGGCTGATTTATAATCTATTTTAACAGCATGGCATAGATTTTGATAATATGATGTAAGCAGTTATAATTGGAGGAGACAAAAAGTACTACGTTAATTAGCAGATATTTTAATGTAGAATTTCGCAAAGAGTCTTAATTTGAAGAGAAAAAAACCCTAATAATGCCTCCTCAGCAAGGATGGTTGACAATAATTTAATTTATAACGCCACAATTCCTTCATCATTTTATTATCTCTAAAAGAACCATCATTCATATGATTTACTTTATAATTAATGAATGATGCATATGACTTAATCACTACCATTAAACCAAATGGGAAGAAGGTGGAAAATATAATAAATTAATTAGTAGTCATAATTAATATTAGATAAATAATTTATCCTCCTATATTTGCATACAGGATATAGATGATGGCACATGCTTAAATTCTCATGATAATATATTTAAACATAGATGATCCTGTCAAGAAGTTGGAACTGGGCATCCAAACTCATGCATTATAAGGCCTTAAAAAAGTGCATCGAAAAAATCAAGGGTTTCGTGCTCTTAAAAGATGATTTGAATGGGCCGGAGGAAAAGAAATTCTGAATTTTTCTTGATAAAAACCTTGCGATATATTGCTATAATGTGAACAATAATTAAATGAGATAAATAAGTGCATGAAAAGAGAAAGGGAACCCTTGGTAGGAGAAGTTTTGGGATGTCACATGTTAATTGTTATAACTCAATTCTGGGTTATTTTTTTTAAATTTTTTTTTCAAAATAAAAAATAAAAAAAATAAAAAAAAGGTTGGCAACGTGGAGAATATAGGCCGGAGAATCAAGCTGCAATTTTTGAAGAAAGTTTACGGTCTAATTGCACCCTATTGTGCCCAAAAATGGAGAAAAAAAATACAAATTCAAGGTCAAATTAAATGATGATTAGATGAATTTGTATAAAAATCAAGTTCAGGGACATAATTAAATTTTTAATCGGCCAAATTGAATTTTAATTATGTTTAAGAATTAATTTGAGTCCAATTGAAGGATTTAAGTAAGTGCAAGGACTTCATTATACTTTAAATAGGTCAAATTAATTTTATTTAGGGCTTAATTGGTGAAAAATTAAGATTGGGAACCTAATTTGGGCTTAATTGAGAAGATCAGAATTTTAAGAAATCAAATTTAATTTTTACCAAGTTTCACTACATGCGAGGTTTTGTTTGACATATTCTGTGATATGCAAAAGGTGTGTCTTCTTTAATAAGATACCATTTGTTTGAAATTAATACCTTTTAGAACGGATTTGAGAATTGATACAGGAAAAACCTGGATTATTCAATTAATTATTTTTTAAAACTCTTATAATTGACTTGATTAACTATTTAGCCTAACTAGATATATAAAACATGTTTGAGAGTGTAGTTGTGATTGTTTTTTGAAATGTTTTTCACTAAAAAATATAATAAGATAATGTTTTTTTAAACATTCAAGGTTTCAATGTCAATCTTAACCCAAATAATAGGTATATTTGTATACTTATTTGATGCTTAAATTCAGCCCCAAATCAGCCCCAAATCAGCCCTAAATCAACCTTCAAATCAGCCCAAAAACAATCCATGATTTTATATGTCCACACAACAACAATTGATTTATTTTGGGTAATTCATTGATCCAATAAGGCAAGCACATGGATGGAAAGCTGGAAGGGATATTTTTACATTATTTTGGGTCAAAAAGAAAATAAGCCATATTTAAAACCAAATTTGTGATGATAGTTATGATTTAATAAAGAACAATGATCTTAAGGGGTGTAATGGGAAACACAAATGTAAAGGAAGCAATTGTTAAAAAGAATTCAACTTTGTCGTTATTATGAGAAATGTAACTTAGGTAAGAAATGATGTGGTATACTTATGGAATCAGGACGAACCATAAGAGGGGTATAACAACAAGGAAGTGTGAGTCAAGGTTCTGTAACAGGTAGGTTTCCTATACCTATACTTTTTTAAATAACAATAATTTTGGTAATCCGTTCAATTCTTGGATTTTATATCTACAAGTGAAGCCATAAAAAGAAGAGATAAAGTGAAATAAATGAGAAATGAAAGTAGAGTTGATTAATTGATTTGATAAAAAAAATATGAGTTATATTAATGGAGTTCATTCATGATTGCTTCTTGAATTTGATTAGTCAATCTCGAGTACGAGAGGCTAATGATGTTAGTAAAGTTTACTAACATTGGCATGATCATTCCAAAAAATAAGAGATGCTAAACTTTATTAACTATTTCGGTTAAGAATAGTTAATGATATTGATAGGTGATGTCAATATCGACAATCACATGAAACTTGATTAGCTATTCTTAATGTGAAAGCTAATAATATCAAGAATCTTTGACATCAATATTCCCATAAATATATCCATCCCATGAGAGGAATCGAAAAAGGCATCAACCAAACCTAACCATAACTAGGCATGTGAAGAAGATCGTTTCACTACATGGGAGGTTTTGTTTGACATAATCTGTGATATGCAAGAGGTGTGTCTTCTTTAATAAGATACCATGTGTTTGAAATTAATACCTTTTAGAATGGATTTGAGAATTGATACAGGAAAAACCTGGATTATTCAATTAATTATTTTTTAAAACTCTTAAAATTGACTTGATTAACTATTTAGCCTAACTAGATATATAAAACATGTTTGAGAGTGTAGTTGTGATTGTTTTTCGAAATGTTTTTCACTAAAAAATATAATAAGATAATGTTTTTTTTTATTTTTTAAAATTATTTTTATATCAGCATATTAAAATGATTTTAAAATACCAAAATATATTAGTTTGAATTTTTTTTAAAAAAGAATAAGCAATGTGTAAAATTAGAGGTCAAAGCATGTTTTTGTAAATAGCTTCAAGGCATCCAAAACTTATTTAATTAACACCATATCAACTTAGAACAAGCGAACAAAAAAGTAGCCATGCTAAAGTCAGAGGTGGGATATCCCATCAATACATGCATTTTGGTAAAAATTAGGAAAGTGGATTTACAATTTGTTATGGGTATGTAAAATTTGACAAAAAGCTAATGTAATGACAATTGCGAATCATGTGATTGTGTATCAAAAGTATCATTAAGTCTCTTATTTTACATATGTATTTATTGTTTTTATTTGGTCTTTTTATAATAATTGATGTGCTTTTTAGTAATGAAGTTTGTTTTAATGTTTCGATAGGTTTTTGGAGCTTAAATGAATTAATTTAGGAAATTCAACATCGGAATTCAGAACTAAGAATTGAAGAGACATTTAGTTGAAGATTGAAGCAAATCTTGGTTAAATAAGTTCTCCAAATTTGTCCCAAAAATCAATTCTATTCCAATTCTAGAAAAGAATATCATATGATCTATTTCAAGCCCAAACTTGCCTTATATTATGTGCAAACTTCAACCATTAAACATTCAAGGTTTCAATGTCAATCTTAACCCAAATAATAGGTATATTTGTATACTTATTTGATGCTTAAATTCAGCCCCAAATCAGCCTTAAATTTAGCCCCAAATCAGCCCTAAAAGAAGAAAGAGATAGCTCATAAATGAGGAAGAAAAACGTGCACCAAAGTGGTTGCAAAGCTGTCCTGATTTGATGTTTCAGAACACCTTTTGGTGTTTTGCCCATAACTTTTGACTCCGGTATCCAAATGACATGTTCTTTAATGATCTAGAAAGGTGACAGAATGTCCTATAAATATGTTTGTAATAGACATCTCGAGAGGAGGCTTGTAAAAGGGTCAAATTGCTATCCAAATTTAGAGTCAGATTTGTGTCTGAATTTTTTCTGAAATTGTGTTGTGTTCTTCTTTATAGATTTCAGTTCTTTAGTTTGTAAAACTTATTATTTCAGTTTGATTCAAGTTATTTCATGTTTATTGAAGTGTTCTTATATAAAATCATGGTTGGCTAATCTCTTTCTTGAATCCGAATCAAGGATGATGGTGATTGAGGTGAGTTTTTTAGGATATGAAAGCTTCAAAGAGGGTCGAATTGCTGTTCAAAGTTAGAGTCAGATTTGTGTTCGAATTTTTACTGAAATTGTGTTATGTTCTTCTTTATAGATTTCAGTTCTTTAGCTTGTAAAACTTATTATTTCAGTTTGATTCAAGTTATTTCATGTTTATTGAAGTGTTCTTATATATAATCATGGTTGGCTAATCTCTTTCTTAGATCCAAATCAAGGATGATGGTGGTTGAGGTGAGTTCTTTAAGATATGAATGAATCTTAATGTTTATCTTTTCATTTTCTTCATTAATGATTTATCATTGCAAAGAAACTTTAAAAACCATTTAGGTAATGTTATAATCTTGAATTTTTATGCACAAACTTTAGTTTTGGTATAGAGATTGCTTGATTCAATGTCTTACTTAATATGAAAATACTTATTCATTCTTAAGCAATAATCAATCTTCATCCTTTTAAACTTCATTGTAATATCTTCCGATCTAATATCACCATCGTTGATATTAGGTTGAGTTATCTTATATATCTTGAAGGAATCACCAATACATCACCAGTTAGTTAACTTGTCTATTTATATATACAGGATAATATACAATAATAAAAGTAAAGATTACAATTCTAAAGTAACTTATAATATTTTCTATAGACACACATTCTATAACAAGGACATAGTTAAAGGTAAATGAACCTACCAGCATGCATGATTTATGGCAGAGGTGGGATATGCAAAGCGATAAGAGTCAGAAAGCAACCCTTTAGGTAGGGCTCGGGTGGAGAAAGTCTCGATACCCGAGGGATCCACATCAAAGAGACGGGCACACGGGGAGCATTACGGAGGACATCCCATCAATCAATACAAATAATTACTTACACAATATGTCTTCACTGATCATTGCAAATTCATGGTAGGGAATGGGGGTTTAATATTTTTTTGGCTAGACAACTTATTGGTGACTATCCTTTCAAAACAACTTTCTTTAGGCTATATCTTCTGTCTTTCTCTAAATTTGCTTTGGTAGCTGACGTAGATAGATAGAGCAATGGAATTTATCTCTGGTTCTATAATGGCACATACCTTTATTTTATTTTGAACAAGAACAACTATTACTTTTATCATCTTGGCTGAAATCCAAGCCAATATTCTACCACAAGATGGATAAGAAAATTTGAACCCTCAACAGTGATGGCCTCTTCAGTGTAAAGTCTTGCTTCAAAATGATGGAACAACTGCTTTACAATGTTGTCAAAGCATTCCAATCTTTTATTTGGATAAAACTAACCTCACAAAAAATGCAACTTTTCCTCTGGCTCCTTGTCCAAGACAAAGTAACCATAAGAGATTTTCTATTTCAGCATGACTACCTCGCTCTTCAGGAGTCGAGATGTGCTTTCTACAATAAAAGCTTGGAATTTTCAAGTCAGCTTTTCCATTCATTGCCACTTCACTTGGAAAATATGAATGAAATTGCTTTTTAACCTGGGCTTTTACAGTGTTTATCCAAAATCTGTTGATGATATCAATAGTTTTCCATAGTTAAAGGTAGAATCTAGACTAACATACAATAATAAAAGTAAAGATTACAATCCTAAAGTAACTTTTAATATTATCTATAGACACACATTCCATAACAAGGACAAGGTTAAAAGTAAATGACCCTACCACTACCAGCATGCATGATTTATGGTAGAGGTGGGATATACAAAGCGATAAGAGTCAAAAAGCAACCCTTCAAGTAGGGCTCAGGTGGAGAAAGTCTCGATGCCTAAGGGATCCACATCAAAGAGACGAGGAGCATTACGAAGGACATCCCATCAATGAATACTAATAATTACTTTCACAATGCATCTTGCACTTCATTTCATTACCAGAAATTCGCTCAATAACAACAGATTTACCGATGAAATATTTTTGTTGGTAATTTGAGGTCAAAATTACTGACAAAAACTTTTTTATCCATAATTTCATTAGTAACTACCGACAAAAACTTTCTGTTGATAGTTACCGATACAATTACGGACGAAAAACATCCTGAATTAAAAAAAGAAGACGAGTTGCTAACGTGGAGGTTTTGGTGGGTTATTTGTTACTGATGAAATCACTGATGAATTCAAAACGATAGCCCCGTATAGTGATGTGACCGGTTCGCCGCTTGAAATGCCAACAGAATCACTAAGGGATTTAAAATGGCACATTCGTATGGTGATGGACACATATACGGATTATTCCCTTAGTGAAACCATTGGAAAAGATTAATATATGCTCTTGCTGTCGACCCTCTCCTCCCCTATTTCTCCTTCTTCTTTCTAATCCCAACTCTCTCCATCTGCAAACAACAAGCCCCCTCCCAAACAAAAATGTCTCTCATCTCAGCACAACAAGTTATATTTCTTGAAGTTTTGGGGTCACAGCATCCATGTTTTGATTTATCGATGGATTATATCAATTTTTATAAGTAATTCTATCTTTTTAAATTTTAACATTTAAATGTCAATGTTATTGTTTTTTAGTATATGTATTTTGTTAGTAGATATACATGTTTTATTGTTATTTCTCAAACAAACTTGTATTATATAAATGTATAATTCTATATCTGTTATGGTTTGTTTTAGAGTTTATAAGATTATATTTATTTGTAAATTGTAAAAACTTTATGGAATTACTAAATTATACATGCCGTTTTGAAATAATTAATAGCTTCTTTAATATGTTCATTTAAAGTTTTGTTAATGGTATTACAAAGTGATAATTTCTCTAAATTTATATATATTAATTTATTTGAACATTGATAAATAATAATAGATATTTAATATTTGTGAGAAGTTGTCAAATACCGAAATACAGCTCATGGACGCCTCATTAGCTACTGGAAAATGACAGACGAAAATAGAGACGCTGTTTCAGCTATGTGCTGGTAAATAACTGGTTTCCCTTGTCGCCAGCCTCTCTTGCGTTTTCGTTCAGAAACTGCAGCTCCTGTTTGCAGAAAATAAAAACCCAAAGCTGAAAGACACGGCTCACTCGTGCCTCCTTAATGCTGGTAAATGACGGATGAAAATAAAGATGCTGACATGGACGAAATATTTCAGCTATGTGCTGTTAATTAACTGGTTTCCCCGTCGCCTGCCTCTCTTGCGTTTTTTTCTTCTTCTTTTTTTGCTCCTTTTTGTTCTCTCTTTTCTTATTTTTCTGCTCTCTTCTTTCTATTTTTCTGCTCACCTTTTTATGCCCGTATGTTAGGTCATTATAAGGGCTTATATATAATCTAAATATGTCTCTATTTAGGAAGGATTTAATGCATTAATTCTAGAGCGCAAATCTCTATTGATTTGTAGTTAAAAAATGCAAAAAGAAAGCTGCAATATTCTGATTTTGATCTTGTACTTACGTCTTATTTCTTTCTAGTTTTAGAGGATGGTGTTAAAAAATGCAAAAAGAAAGCTGCAATATTCTGATTTTGATCTTGTACTTACGTCTTATTTCTTTCTAGTTTTAGAGGATGGTGTGGCTCTTTTCTTTCCTTCCATAGGGCCAGCTGCTCCCTTTGAAATGGAGCAACAAAAACATGGTGTTTAGCTCCAAAAATCAAGGGTGATGAGAAAGGAAAACAATAGAAATTTGTAGAGAAGTAAAGGAAAGAAACCAGATGGAGGGTGCAGCTGCAAAGTCCTATTTTCCATATTCGGTGTGGTAAAAAATCTTGTCATTTATGGTGATCCAGCCCCTCTCTCCAGCTTTCAATATCCTTCTTCAATTCAATCCCTCATTTTAACACTTTTCAATTAAATCCTTGGTCCAAAAAAAAATCCTTCAAATCAGTCTCGCAAACTTGGGTTATATCCTTCCCGCAACAGAATTTTCTGCCCTTATGTTAGATATTCAAACGAGAATATCTTGAGCATTTGATATCGAAATCAAGTGATTCAAGAGCTCAAGTTCGTCTACGTATCTAGGACTAAAACTTTGATAAAGGAATCGAAGTGAGATAAAATCTTTTTACAAAACAGAATCTAGTAGTGATTTGGTTGGTCGAGAGGGATCTCTGGATCTTACTCAAAAACTAACAAATGTTGAAAATCTTGATTATCTATTCTCTTTTGGCTTTCATGCTTTGAAGTTTGACACTTCATTATTTATCTTGTCTGATG